>BGPR01000713.1:0-26089 GCA_013235015.1 Araneus ventricosus | reverse complement strand
CACCAAAATCGTAGATTTATATCAAATGTTTGACCGGATCGGTCAAAGGGCAAAGACCCAAAATGTATACTTAATTCTTTTCGCTACACTGCGAAGCTAAATACAAAACGCAACGTACTGTGTAAGTGTAAGAGAAAGTTTAGGGAAAACACTCTCGCTGGATTTTTGGGAGTACTAGTCTTTTGAAGTATATCAAAAATTAATTCGAATTTTTCTCTGTTTTTCCAAAATGGTTTCCCCAATTTTCCTTGCCTGCTTCTAGTGAAATTTTTGCCGAACGGCCTTTCAAAATCATTTCTGCAGCTTCTGGATCGCCCCCGAACGCCTGTTAATCTTATCACCGGACGGATGATAGTGGATTTCTTCCTTTCCCACGCTGCATCGGTTGGGATTACACATTTCTGCTATCGACGCGGATCGATAAACGGGCTGCGTATCTCGTGCGTACAGGTAAGCAAATGGCATTCGGCCGACACAGGTTTTGTTATTAAATAGAGGACTTTCACTCGCCAGCGAAAGCGAAGGTTCGGCACTCACTTCCGAGTCGAGCGAGACGCAGTGGCGTAGCTGTAGCTTTTGCCGCCTGGGACGAACTTGCAGCATGCCGCCCTTCCTTTACAAGTTGCTTTACGCAGGCCACATAAGCCTAAAAATGAAAAATAATAAATTCCAGGGAAAAAAACGTTTCATTAGTAACCGAATTCTTCGTTTGATCCCTAAATATCTGTTGATATATTGCGAAGTCGTGCGTCCATCGCCAGCCTTTCTTTCACACATCGGCAATTTACCGACAAAAGACGAAAAATACAAATTATTTTTTTAGTTATTTTTTATGTACACTATGACCGAGCTAGCGTCGCTGTTCGTGTTGTTCTTGTGATGGAACACAATCTAGGGTATAAGATTGTGTTCATGCATGTCTGATTTTGCCGCTCCTTTGGAAGTGTCGCCCGGGTCGGACCGCCCTCTTCATTGCCCTTTAGATACGCCATCGAAACTCGCTGATTCGAGGTTCTAGAAAAATACTGCCATTGAAACATCCACCAAATTTGCTAGATTTTTCGAGATGAATACTAAGTATGCAAATTGCGATTTTTATAAAGCCCAATAAATTATACAGGGAAAGATAGGAAATCTGTGAAATTCAAACCTTTGATCTCTCATTATCTATGTGATTTCTTTATCTTATATAGTGTTCTTACCCCATTTGGTCTGGCATATCTAACCAAGTCCATGAATCAAGGACACATGATAAAGGGGAAGAGAGGCATCTTCTGTCGATTAAAGCAACCTTGGTGTACCTAGGAAGCACCTGATGTAGAAATCTGACTTAGTTCCTATGTATGGGATAGGTTGCCATCCCGAATTAATTTCGCGGAAAAATGGTCCACATTTGTGTTTCGCTTGGAGGTAAACCAGAAATCCTTCATCAGCCAATCCCAGTGGTCGGTAAACTCAGTAGTCAAAAGAGCCAAAGATCAGTAGCACAACGATTAAGATTTCTTTTGAGAACCAAATTCTTTTCAAGGGCCATTTTTTTAGGAGTCGGTTTAAACTATCTATTAACATTAAATAAAACAATATATTATAATAATCATACGTAGTCGAAATCGATTCGTGGCCGAGCCGCATAAGTCTTGCATGCAGCGGGTTGATGACTACTGACCAATCTGATAGTAGTAAGCAATTCATTGCTGAATTAGTTTACCAGGTTTAGAATTATACAGGCAAAGAGCACAGCCAAAAGATAAAACCCATAACCTTCTTCTTCCAGGGGTTCATGTTCTTCAGCTATGCCGTCGCTTATTCCTCCTGGCCACTGGTGGACTCTTAATCTTATATTATTGATAGAAGGTTTTTTCAGTGCTAGTTAGCTATTTTAAGGTAGATTTCATTTGTATTAATTACTCACTTTTCTTATGTTCTGTTACGAGGTCCGTCCCAAAATAGCTCTCGTGTTGCTGCAAAACGGGACATAAATATAACTAAACTAAACTAAACTTCCCAATTTTCTGTTAAGGATAAAGATCCAACAATAAATAAATAAATAAAATAATAAGACTTGACGTCACTGACGCAATTGTTTGACACCATAACTGCGAAGGAGATCAACGGCAAGTCTTTAGAACATGGCTTTCCCAATGGTATTGTAATGGTGATCAATTCACATGACGTCACACACGTGACTGCATTATATATTGTATAACATCTAATTTCACTCTGTGACTTCACGTACTTGATCCCCCTGCAAATTTTTTAATGGATTCCAGACTTCGCATGCCACCCTTGACGTGTACTAGCGAGCATGAGTTGACTGCATTCAAAATAACGCAATCCTTAAGCGATTAATGCTTTAAAACTTAATTTTTCATAGAAAATGGGGAGTATTCTGATTCCTCTTATAACGATTCGAATTTATATTTTTTTGAAATTTGATAACTTACTATTTAAGGATTTAAAGTATTTAATCATGACAATCACCAATCGAGATTCCCTGAATGGAGTTTAGTTTTAAGTGGAATTTTAAATCAGCTGCGTTCTGACTCGGCGTAGAGTGAAATTCGTCCCGCTTTTCTTTTCTTAAAAATTAATTAATTCCATCGACTGCGTTTTGTTCGATTGTTGTACCTTTATGTAATAGGGTGACGCGTCGATCATCCATAGTGGCTTACCTGCGACATAGGAAATAAAAATTAGATGTAGGTTAGGCGGTAGATGCCAAGTTCATCTATTTACAAAAAAGAAAATTCTTTTAAATCTGAATTTTCTTTTACATTTTCGTCTTTTAACCATGTAATCTATAATTAGAATTGCCATAATTGCCAAACTCTGATACGGGACGTTTACGTGCGAAATAAATAAAACGTGAAAAAAGTGGGTACGCAATGATTTGCCTGTATGACTGAGATAAAAAAAATCAATGAAGTTTAAGCAATGTAATAAAATGAACACATAAAATAATAAAAAAAAGATAGAAGGCTAATCCTTTTCAGCCCAGTCATATTTTAAAGTTGATTTTATTTTCTTAATTATATCATTTACTTCTTTCACATAATTATCAAAATAACCACAAGTCATTTCAAAATTTTATGACAAATCAAAATTGCTTCACTTGTCTCCACTGACAACGTGTTTCTTTCGACCACTCAGTTGACATTGTGGAAAATATTCTCTCCACATATGCATTGTGGGCTGGAATGACATATAAGTATTCGCACAGCTTTATCAGACATGACTTCTGATCAATACGCTTTGTAACTGCAAAAAACTTCCTCATGCAGAGTTTGGAGAGAAAGCGGGACAAAAATGGGACAAATAGTAATACGGGACTAAGTAGTGAAATACGGTGACTGTCCCGTATGTATGGGATGCATGGCAACCCTATATATAATAGAATTACGCTCTGAAATCGGTAACGCTTAGGAATTTGGCAACGTGCCAAAGAGATTCAAGTGGTTTGTCTACAAATTAGCATACAGAGAGAAAGTATTGTAATCGTCAAAAAATTCGAACTCGAGATTTTGACGAATCTCCACGTTTTAGACCTCCCTGAGTCCGAACCAGCTGGAGTGGTCTCCCCTAAACTTGCTCGTATACTTTCTAAGTGGAGATTCGTCAAAATCTCGAGTTCGAATTTTTTTTGACGATTACAATACTTTCTCTCTGTATACTTCGTATACGAGAAAGTGAAACAAACAAACAAACCTGAAATCAAATATCTGTTGCCACGTTTCAAAAAAATATTACTTTGAAGCAGGTGCGATAAAATAGGCAATGCAATGAATAAATACTAGAGAAAATTCTGCTTGGGAATTGAATTCCCAAGAAAACAATTTATACTACCACAACCGTAACAATTGCAAAAGCGCGTAAATAAAAGATTTGCTGAAATAATGAGATCGGTTTGAATTTTATTTACAACAATAAAAAATTGATACAATTTATGTTTGAAAACATTATTTATTGTTGTAAATAAAATTTACAACAATAACAGATTGCTACCAGTACTTTGCGCATAAGAATCGGATTAAAAGAAATTGAATATGCAATTTGAACGCCTCTTTTCGACGGATTTGGCCCAAAATTTTATACGGACCTACATTCATGACGATAAAACTGTGTTCCAAAATTATGTTTGTCGGACTCAGGGAGGAGACGTGGAGATTCGTCAAAATCTCAAGTTCGAATTTTTTGACGATTACAATACTTACTCTTTGTATACTTCGTATACGAGAAAGTAAAAACACAAATTTGGAATTATGTCTGTCTGTGAACACGATAATTCGAAAACTATTAGAGCTACGGGGATGAAATTTGGTATGTGGTCTTTAAACATAATTTGCAGGTTTCTACCAAATTTTGGACAAAATCCGTCAATGGGAAGTTTGTCTGTTTGTATGTCCGCGGTCATGTGAACAAACTCAAAAACTTGAATAGCTAGATGGATAAAATTTGGTACGAAAGGCTAAAGGAGCGAATTACGTCAGTCTGTCCTTGAGACGGCAAGAGTGAAACCTAGCAGTGTGCGATTCTTTACCTAGATATTTTTCAATCACTATAATGAAAACCTTCTGATAGTCATAGGATTCTGGGTAACAGTAGGTTTGAATTTTCTTATCCACGCGGTGGGAGGGGAAACAGCACCTTTCTAGGGAAGTATACGAGAAAGTTTAGGGGAGGACACTCCCGCTGGTTTTTATTTCTTAAGCATTCTGCCAATATGCATGGGATTTTCTGCCACTACTTTCGTTAATAAATCTATGACAATCAGATATGAGATGTTGCTTAAAAGCCCATCTTAGACTGGAAGGCAACCATTGTCGATGTATCTAGGGTTGTGAGCTTCCATATAAATTAAAAATTGGCCAAATCGATACAGTGGTTGGGGGGGACTCTCTCGAGAGCTTTTCCCATAGAGAATGTACAGTGCAGTAATGTTTTTCAGATTTCTCTTAAAAATAGAGGCCGATGAGGGATAGGCGATCTTTCATGACGTATCTAGAGATCGTAAGCTTTGATATGAAATAAAAATTGTCGAAAACGGTAAATTGGTTGGGCTGAGGATTAGTCCTTTGGTTTTTCAAATTATTTTAAATATATCGACTAATAGTCCAGTAAATCCGTCAGAAAATAGGGGTTTGCTGTGCAAAAGGTCGGGTAGTTTTAATTTTTGGATATGTTGTTAGTGTTGGGCGTGTGTCGTAAAATCCAAGTTTTCGACCTCGTCGCGCCAAGGCGCGCCATTGTGCGCCACTTGAACAAAACATCAAAATTTTGGATCTTTTCCAAATTTTTTCACAATATCTCTAGAACGGTTGGTTTTACAGAAAATATTATCCTTCACAAATTTAAAGTAGAGTAAACTTGTCACAGTTTGAGCCCAAAATCAGCTCTGTGACTTAAATAGTGACCGAGACATAGGCTTCCAAAAAAATCACGATTTTCTCAAAAATTTATGAAAATTGTTATTTTTTGTCAATTTTTGTTGAATATGTCCTAAACTAATATAAGGTGGTTTTTGTCACCACATACCATTCCTCATAAATAATGTGCTGATCTCAATAATCAGTGGTGTAGTAGGAACGGCGGATGTTAATTGCCACTTGTCTCACGAACTTGGTTGCGAGGGAATCTCCAGAATTGTTGGTGGCAACTTCGGAAACGTTAAATTCAAGCGTAAATATAAAGTCATTACACTTGCTTCTGTTAACAACAGTGCTAAAATTGGGAAAGAAAAAATTACTGTGGCCCACTAACCCTCTTCCACAGAATTTGTGTAGCCAAACAGTCAGATGAAGACTTGAAAATGATTTTCACATTTGAACTGTCACCTTTCCCTTTGTCACTGTTTAATGGAGAGGGAATGCAAAAGGAAACTAAATCGTCCCTTTTTTCAGCGCTCACATCAACCAAAATGGATGCTGTCCAAGGTAAAAATAATTTTGTAGTAGTGAATGGAGGCCACTTACTTCACAAAGTTGTTTGGCAGCGGAACATGAATTTCGGGGACATTGCTAAGAGTTATCTGACATACTTACAAACACATTATGGATCGAACGTAGCCGTAGTGTTTGATGGGTATCCTTCTTATAGAACTGGAAAGAGCACCAAAAGTGCAGAACGCATTCGACGAGCAAACTTACATTCATCACATGAGATAACCTTCAATGAAGTCACATGTCCAGAAACTTCTCAAGAACAATTTTTAGCAAATGAAAGAAACAAGCTGCGTTTCATTGACCTCTAGAAAAAGTTTCTACAGAAGGCAAATGTAACAGTTAAACAAGCAGTAGAGGATGCAGACGTACTAATTGTTGAAACTGCTGTTTCTGCTAAATCTCACTATGACAATATTTTCGTGGTTGGTGAAGACATTGTTCTTTTAGTCCTTCTAACGGGATTAGCTCCAATAAAAGAGAAATTGTACTTCCGAAAATGTGGAAAAGGGAGGAAGCCTGATGTGTTATACTCCACAACGTCATTTAAATACAAATTCAGCAGAATGATTTTGTTCATTCACGCTTTCAGTGGGTGTGATACTACAAGTGCACTGTTCGGCCATGGGAAAACAACATTTTGCTCTCTTTTAGAAAAAAACCGACACCTGGAAGAAAAAATACAAGTATTTTTCAACTCTGAAGCTACCATTGACCAAGTGGCTAAGGCAGACGAAACTTTTCTGATTCATTTATATGGAGGTAACTCCAGAACCTCTGCATGTAATCTCAATCACTTGCGCTACACGCTATTTACCCAATCAGCAACTAAAGCAAGATCCACTCTAGTACGTTTACTCCCAACCGTAGATGCAGCACAATTTCATGCCTTAAGATCTTACCTTCAGATACAGAAGTGGTTAGGACATGAGAAAAATCCTCTTGAGTGGGGCTAGGTACCTACCCGATTCTGTCTCTCCCCACGCAAAATGGAAAGAGATGCAGCTCCTGAATCCCTCTTGAAAATTATATCTTGCAACTGCAAGAAAGGGTGCAACAATGCTTGTGGTTGCCGGAAAGCAGGTCTTATATGTTCTTCCCTGTGCACTTGTTCTCTGGGAGAAGCTTGCGAGAACGTGTCAGACATGAATCTACTTGAGGACAGCATTGAAGATGAAGACGACACGCCATCATCAATAAACAACTTTATATACGAAAATATAGAAGATTTATATCTTCAGGTGAATGTAGAGGACAAGGAGCAGCAGACAGAGCTTGAAGATTTCCGTCCTGGCCCGTCAAAAAGGCAAAAACTTTAAATAATACATATTATATGGTTTATGCCTAACAACTACTGCCCAAGTTTAAACTTTTGTTATATAAACTTAGTACATATTTTTTGAGCCTATTTAATTGTTTTATGATGTCAAAAATTTCTAAACCGTTCTTTCATTGAAACACTGCATATCTTGAATTATATGTCGTAGAAACATCCTATAGTGCTTTATTTATAGCAAATTTACTTGCCTTTAAAATTGATCCATATGACGTTTGCTCTAAACACCTTATATTAGTTTAGGACATATTCAACAAAAATTGACAAAAATAACAATTTTCATACATTTTTGAGAAAATCGTGATTATTTGGAAGCCTGTGTCTCGGTCACTATTTAAGTCACAGAGCTGATTTTGGGCTCAAATTGTGACTAGTTTACTCTACTTTAAATTTGTGAAGGATAATATTTTCTGTAAAATCAACCGTTCTGGAGATATTGTGAAAAAATTTGGAAAAGATCCAAAATTTTGATGTTTTGTTCAAGTGGCGCGCAGTGGCGCGCCGTGGCGCGACGAGGTCGAAACCTTGGATTTTACGTCAAGCGCCTAACACTAACAACAAATCCAAAAATCAAAACTACCCGACCTTTTGCATACCAAAATGTACCATTTTACTGGACTATAACCGCCTTCAGCGACCATCTGTTCGCCCGTAATATTAATAGCTAGTAGCTTGCAACTTGGTGAAATAAATCGGCGAATTGGTGGTTGAAAAGGCTGAGGGACTCTGTCAAAGTTTTATTTTGCGATATATATTTCGAAAATGGAAGGTTGTGGTGGCAAGAGACCATTGACGTCATAAGTTTTCGTATGAAATCAAAATTATCGACATCGGTCCAGTGGTTGGTGCTGGGGGACTGGTCCACTGGTTGGTGTTGGGGGACTGGTCCACTGGTTGGTGCTGGGAGACTGGTCCACTGGTTTTGCAAATTATTTTAAACTAGCCGCCTTCGGTGGCCAGCTTGTTCGCCGAGAATATGATTTCAATTGAATCTTGCATCATTTTATATTCATGGTTCCCCTAACAACGTAATTTTAAACTTCAGATTGTGGTATATATTTAATCCATGTTCTTTTAGTGGCTTGCACCTCTTCTGATCATTTTATACATGAATGTCCCTATTGGAGTTAAATAACCAACCATGTCAAGCAACATGTAATTGCACGATGTCGGCACTTTCTCATTCCTCTAGCAAAATCTGTATTTGATTTCAACATTAAAATGACGCAGCACATATTATGGCTAGCGTCATGTTAACTGAAAAAAGAATGAAAAGATAGCAACCATAATCATTCAGGTCACTGGATTTCTTAATATACGTAAATCTCAGAAAGCTTGGTTTACAGATTCCACAAAAATTTTCATGAAATAAAATATGAAGAAGATATTACCTCATCTTTCAACAATGAAAGAGAAACACATAATTAAATATTTGTTTAAACAATGGAAACGGTTTGAATTGCGTTGCAACAATGAAAAGTATTGTTGTAAATTATGCCAAAAATATTTTTAAAAATTTATTAAAATTAAAGGAAAACTTGTAAGACGACTTAATTGATATCGTTGAAGAGGTAGTTTTTAAAAATTTCAGATGGCGTAAAAATAATTTTTGCGCTGTAATATTTTCGGAAGGTATTAAAGAAAAACGGCAAAATTTCGCTTAATTTTTAATTACTTAAAATTTCGAAAAAAGGGTTCCAAGGTGCACATTCCCACCCTCCAAAGTAGCTTTGTGCCAAATATCGTAGCCCTAGGTCCAGCGGTCTGCCCTGTACAGCACCAACACACATACATTCTCCTTTATTATTAGTAGAGATATGCAGATATGCATTTATAGGTTTAAAATTTGTTAATAATTATTTTCACTTCTTTCAGCTATTATTTTATTTTGTTATAAGATTTAGATAATAATCTGCAAATTTTTTGCCAATATCAGTACGGTACACTTCAGTTCCTAAGAGATTTGTTCATAATTCTTCATTTTCTATTCTTCATCTACTCTATTAAAATTCGAAGGTAAACAAACGTATGTATGTATGTATGTATGTCCTTCTATCTTCTCACGAACCGCCGAACGGAGAAGCGCGCGGAAAGTACCAAAAGATGAGGAATAATCCAGGGAAGCCGTTTCGGCCATTTATATTCCGAAATTTTAATTAGTGAAAAAGATATTAATTAAAAACTAATTGACAACAATGCTTTTCATTGTTTCGGATACTTTATAACAATACTTTTCATTGTTACAGCGCAATTCAAAATTTATTTTATTGTTGAAGTCGTTTACTTTAAAGAACATTGTTACAACAACAATAAAAAAGTGACGCTGACAGAAATAAAAAAAAATGTATTGTTGCAATATGGAAACCTGAACAATGCAACAAGTCAATGTGGATAGAGTTTTGTGTGGATTTTGGTAATTGATATAAAGAAACAGGGAAAATTAAATCGCTCATATAGGGTTTTTACTAAAACTATTGTTTTCTATGAGGTTTCACTTTTAGATTTCATGTACTCAGTGCATCTTGCTTCATGTGTATATAAACTTGAGGCGGGCATATGAAAAAATACGGATTCCGATCAACGCTGGGTTATCTCATTCCTTTCGTACTAAAGTCAGACAAAAAATAATTCCGGAATCGTAATTTTACAAAATAAAGATTATTTTTGCGAATTTTTAAAAGTATATTTTGAAGCCTTTACGCGGACTGAATGATTGAACCGCTCTTTTCTCCTTATTTATTTAGGAGAGAATGTTGGGCATGTGTTACATGACCTCACTTTTTCTCTCCGTCAAGGAATGACGCATTATTCGAGATAGCCCGTGCAACGCCGGGACACGTAGCTAGTTTTCTATTATTACTTGTCGTTCAGTCAGACAATTCTTACTACACCGAGATTATACAAATAGCTAATTATTCCAAATAACTAATTATTATAACTGAATTCGCTCATTAATACTTAATTGCCGTTAATTAAATATAAAATTAATTATTATGTGTTATTTTGAAGTTACCTAAATTAGAGAAATTTTGCTTGCCCCCCCGTCGGAAAATTTCTGCCGCCGCCTCTGGGTAAATTGTGGCATAACATTTATGATAATGTGTTCTATTTCAAACATTTTTACAATAAAAAACACATAATATTGTAATGATATTGTAACAGTATTGTAGAATACTTTAAGATGCTTGGGACAGTCTCCCTGCAAATCTCTAGACAAGATAGATCTTACAGAACTATAGGTATGTTTTTATTCCTCCGTTGTAGTATGTCCTCTGTTTCATATAGTAGCCACAGGGCTCACGAATGAACTTTTAGAAGATTTCCGGATCACTGCAGATCTTGCAGGGCGAAAAATAGACAGCTAGATGTTAGATGACGTGACATTCGCACGTGACTGTGATGTCAAGTGAACTGACACCAGCGAAATATAATTGCCATCGAACTACATTGCCAATACATCGGCGAGCATCAAAATACTACAACCCTATTAGCAAAAGATGCCCTGCAATGTTCATATGATATTTTTACGATATTTGTGCTGCATATAGAATATCGTGGCGGCATCGTAGTGATATCGTAAAATATCTTGTGCTAATAGGTAACGAAGTCTATTTCTTTGAAAATCTATTGTTTCCGACTCTGCTCTATTAACTCAAAGATACTGTACGATATTTCTACGATGCAATTCGATGCTTTGAATGCCGTACAACATCGTGAGGATATCGTAGCAATATTGTAGGGCATCTTGCGCTATTAGGGGAAATACATCTCAGAGATGATAAAAAAAGATTTCCAAAAGTAAAGCAACGGTTTTATGTCTTTTTACTTTTTTGTATACAAAAAGAAATTTTCGTAACCGACAAGATCTCGAAAGTCTCTGATTGATCTTCATGTTGTAGACCTGCCTGAAACCTGTCGGAAACACATTTTTAGAACTATACCTTTGCGTCTGCTTGTCCATCTGTGTGTATATGAACTTCATAATTTAAAAACAAAATGAGCTAGATGGATGAACGTTGGCGTGTGATCATTACAATAAAAGTGTAGATCTTTATAAAAGTGTGATCAAATTCGGTCAAAGAAAAGACTTTTTGTTTGTTTCGTATGTGCGTGAGTATGCTAATTCAAAAATGCAACGAGCGAGATAACTGAAGTTTGAAATTAGGTCTTTACACAGAAAATTGCATATGCATCAATTTTTTTCTGTCCATTTGTTTAATCATGTGTATATCAATATTATAATTTAAAACCGCGAACAGCTGAAGAAATACAATTTACTATGTAATTCTTTCATCAAATTTGGAGATCTGATAGAACATTGGGCCAAAACCGTCCACGGAAAAGGGCATTTTCTCAAAATACCTGCACCTCTTTCACTCGCTCTATCCATTTCTAGGAAAACAGATTTATTTTGATCTAAGAATGCCTTTTCCTTTGACGTAATGGATGATTATTAGTAACTGAGATCCAAAACATTCTTTCCTTTTCTCATTTTTTCACTTGTCAAGCTTTTTTCTGTTTTCAACAAATACATTAAGAAAGTTCGCTCTAAAGTAAAAAAAAAAAAAAACAGAAGACATGGTTTTTAATTAATTTTTAATACCCTTCTTTTTGTTTCAACGTACAAGACCATTTTCTTAAAACAGGTTTAATCTTATTAGTATTAATCTTAAGATGCTCTACAATATTCATACGATATCTTTACGATGTTGTCCAGGATTCAGAATAGCGTAGCAATATCGTGGAGATATCGTAAAATATCTTGGGATAGCAAGGAAGGGCTGTAGTGGCTTGGTGCTAGTATTTCGTATTCTGTATCGGCGCAACGCGAGCTCGAGGCCCGTTACACCCAAAATAAGCCATATATGTGGGTCGTGAGCACGTGCGCTATATTGGCCATTGTAAGTCATACCTCCTCATGTTGGCGTGGAAGCTTAGAGAGTGGCGTGGTGGATCAGATGTTGTCCACAATGTTCGATTACGGTTTAAACTTACGAGATCCATCTCGATACAGTACTCATGTAGATTTAAAATAAAATGATTCTATAAAACAACTTGAAATAGGTTTACATTTCAAAATTGATGAAAACTGAATTAAAGACGACTCATTTTGCTTCAATTTTTCTTTCCGTCTAATCGGTAAAATTTTCTTTTTTAGGTCAAAGGCTTTGTTTTCAGCTTCTTCTTCTGAACTTTTCTAACAGCAGTGATTTGGCTTATAAGCTTCACATCTCAGTGTCAGCAAACGAGCCCAAGAAAGTAACTTCTTGTCATATTATAAAACTTTCTGTACCATAAAACATTTATTATTTAAAATTAAAAACAAACAAAAGTGATTATCTGTAAATTTAAATTACGTTTTTATTATTTTTTGTTTCATTTTACATGCTGTAAATATTTTTAGACACATACTTCCACCTTTAATGTGTGTTTGGTAATGGAACCTTATATAATTCAAAGGGTGTGCGGTCGAATAATAAATATTACTATAGGGGAGAGTGGGTAAAACCGGGTATCCTCGATTCTGGCGCTGTTATTTTTCCTATCTAGCAGACAAATACTGAATTAGTCAAGAAAAAGGAACTGTCATTGTGGCGTGTTGTAGCTGTTGAATTCACTGCATCTGTGAAGAATTATTTGTTTTAAGACGTCAACTGTCTAATGTTCGTTTGATTTTAAACTGTCCTTACTTAAAAATTATTACAATTATATTTAGTCCAGCTTATTGTACGTTTGCTAAGGATTTATACCCTATCAAACATACTGGATATACTCCAATAATTGCGTGGTTAAGACGATAAAAACACATCAGACTTTGTGTTTATATTTTAATGATGTATTTTCCAATTTAAATAAGTAAGAAGGGTTAATCCAATGTAAAAACAGTCTTAACTGTGCCCACGAAAGCTGCAGTGGCGCGGAGGAAGAAGACGACTGCTTTGCATGTGAATTTTGTAACTAATATTCTCAAATTGTCATATAAAATAAAAATTATTGCAACTTTTTCAGTGAAAATCGAATTTTCTTAATTTTCCATAAAGTTAACATGTGTATCCGGTTTTACCGCGGTAGAGTAAAACAGGGCAGTTTGAGTTTATTTGTAAAAAATCATTTATAAAAAAAATAATGAAACTGTGACTTTTTTGGAAAGATATACTGTATTCCGATAAACAATGAATATTTTAATAAAAGTTGGCAAGCTCTATGTCGAATATTTTCGCTCCGACAGGCCTTCGAACCATAGCTAACCGGTTTTATTCCACTTTCCCCTACCTGCTCAATGTGCTTGTGTGAGCTTATCTGAAATATGTGTAAAGTGCAGCAATGCGTTGCTTCGAAAAATTCTCCTCTATGTAACGATAGAATCCCATTAAATCGAATAAGTCCTGTTAGGAGATATTTGACAGAAATTGTAAATTAGCATATTAATCTTATTTATTGAAGCCATTACGGTTATTTTTAGCGACATTTTAGCAGGATTGTAGTGCACCGTGCTGCGCCATCTTACTCTGTAATGTACATAAGTCAGTATCTACTTCCGGGCTATGCGAATTCATTTTGTCTAATGGTTAAGATACGCGACTCCGGACCCAAATGCCTTAGGTTCAAAAGCACGTGCCTGCTAAAGTGGTGGCTAAAGGACGAAGAACACGCAACAACTACTTTCAGTCTCACTAATAGATGGCAGCACCACAATTCACATCAATTCCATCTTCTGCCACATTCAACAGATGGCAGCACTACAACTCCAACAGCAAGCAGCTCTCCCATTTCAAAAGTCTGTGACAGATTTCATAGCACAAAATCCATGACGTATTTTATAGCACAAAAACCTGAACGTGCCTGCGCACAAACAATGGAGGCAGCAATCTGTGCATATGCATGCAGCACACGGTGGTGCAATTATCGCTTTCATGATATTCAAAATAATATCAAACAAGCTGGGGTTTGCTCCTGTAGCTGCGCCATCTTATTCTGTAATGTATATAAGTCAAGTATCTACCTCCGGGCAATGGGAATTACTTTGGTCTGGTGGTTAAGATACGCGAGTACGGACCCAAAGGTCTTAGGTTCAAAAGTAAGTACCTGCTAAAGGATTATTTGGCATACATATCAAATTGGATCTGTGCAATTGCAAAGCTTAAAAAATTTTCTTCATAACAAAATTTCAATGTAGTAGCAACAATGAATTCATCTTCATTCATTCGAAGATTCCAAGGACTCATCAGTATTCTAAGTAATGTACCTTATGCACTGTTTGGTTTCGAGAGTATAGAAAAACAGCTGTGGAGGAATAAACAAAACGATCGGCCTATAAGTGACTCAGAAATATAAGCAGTTCTGAGTCAGCTGTTTAAGACTGACCAATAGCTGCCTCCGGCAGGTCACGTATCGGAGGATGTGACGTCACATGCATAAGGTCCATCCGCATAGTAGTACATCAGTTACTATGCTGATAGAGCGGCTTTGAGAATTTCAGAAATATGTTTATGGACGAGTTTTCTTCTTTGTTTGCTTACATTTAATTACTTGTACTTTCGTAATTCCGGTGTAATGCTAAGTCAATGGAATCTTCAAAGCGAAAGTCCAATATACAAGCAGACAAAGGTAAGGTTTTAATGTAAGTAAACAAACCAGAAAACTCGTCCATATAATATTTATAATTTCTCACCTTTTAGGCTGAGATTTTAGATCCTATTGGGATTTAATTTTTCTAATTTGTTGTTAATTTTTCAAATAAATCAACTCAAACTAGTTTCGATCTGTTTTGCTTTTTTTAAATTATTTTTTTCCCAATAAAAACAGTCGACATAAAACTGCTACTTTCACTTTCGTGGTACCGCGCAAAACATCAAATGTGGTTTCGATTCTGTTATGCCATAATTTGAACATATTTTAGTTGTCTGAAAACAAGTTTATAAGTCCTCACTCAGCGATGTTAAAGAAAATATCTCGAAAGATTTTTATAATATTAAATCTTCAATGTATGCGCACAGTGTTTCCTAAGAACTAACTATACTGTGAAAGCAGCTATAAATTGTGATTTACTTTGGTATTATGCACTTGATTGTTCCTAATTGTTATGATGTATTTGTATACTTTATTTTTCAGTGTCTTTACGAAGCATCTTTGAGGTTTTTGGTCAACTGACTGGGGAAGATTTTAGAACTTCATAAAACTGACTGGCTTCTTGTTAAGTTTGCCTGAATTACTATTGTATGCCACATGCCCTATATACAAAGATGTTACCTTTTGGGTGGAGGTGAATATTTATTTTTATTCTATAACTTTATGATTGATTTTAGTTTTGTTTATATTTCATTAATAGAAATTTAGTTATATTTCATTTTTTCTTGGAGATCAGTGTATATTATTTTTTAGAAATTATTCTGAAGTTTCTTTAAATATATATTATTGAATGTTGAGTATTAGAGAAGGAAAAAAAGAAGAAAAAAAAAAAAAAAAAAAAAAATGACTCGAAAATTATTGGACGTGTTTAGTCAAAACAACAAATTAAAATTTAAAAAAATCTGTATAAATGGGAAATTGTAGTGATTTAATTTGAAAAATGCCAAAATATTGTGAATGAAATTTCTTAGCATGTCCTGTTGGGGAATATTTTATATGCAAAAAAAAAAAAAATGTATATTGCAACAAAATATGCTTCTTACAGTTTAGGTTGAAATCCCAGATGGAGTAGCATGGCACAATATTGCAGTAAAGATAGTTTTTAAAATTCTTAAGCACTGATAGTCATAAGTTCTGAAGACATTATCTTTTGGGAAGTAATTTTTTGGCTTTCTAATTTAATAGCACATTCTGTACTAAGTGTTTATTTTTATTTCAATTCATATAAGAATATTTTTTTTTTCTTTCATGTCATTGTGAAACTCAAGTAACAGTTAGGTATAATTTGTTTTGACTAGTTAATTTATATTTTCTATTGAAGTTTTAAATAAAAATGATGTGTCAGTTATGTGCATTGATTAAATTTATCAAAATGGGTAAAACTATTGTCAGAATATGTGTTATTTTTTTACTATTATCTTTGACTTCACTAACTTGCATGACTGCAGATACAGAAAACATATTTTTTGTGAACATACATAGAATTTTTTTAGATAGAATAAAAAAATTAATATGAAAAAATAAAAGTTTCAAATTTGTGTGAGCATTAAAGCTAAATCCTTCCATTCCTTTGTATGAAATTGTCATTAAATTGTAATTCAACATATTTTGGGAAAACTGCATTTTAAAAACTTAATTTATAAAATTTTAAAAAGTCATCAAATTGATTAGATTAAACATTTTTCCCCCTTTAGCAACTTTTGGCCATGTTTTACCTTTCATAAATGAAATCTGTAGTTGAGTCATATTTTTAAGCTTTGGATTCTTGTTGGCACTGAGTTACGACATAAATTCCAAAGAGTAAAAACACATTTGCAGTCACAGTTATATCTAGCAATGTATATGGCTACTGCTTATTAACTTCTGAGATAAATAATATTAATAAGGGAGATAATTAATCTCTTTTAAATTATTTTCTTTCAGGTTGTTAGAATTAAAATATCCTACTTATCCAAAGCACTTTACATAATATTACAATTAGTTAAAGAAGCCAAGGTTTTGTGATATTTATTTCATATAGTGGGGAAACAATTGATACAAAATCAATCATATTTATAATGTGTGTGATTTATGAATTGTATGTGATGTAGGAATGCAATAAATGCTACCAATTGTCATTCACTATTAATTGACAATTTCATTTATGCATATAAGATAGAGTAAGATAAAATGGTAGTTTTTACCAGATGTTTTTTTTTCTTAACTTTTTCTTGTTTTGCCTAATTAATATCCCTAAGATTTTGCCTAATATTTTCGACTCTAGTGCTGAAAAAAATATCTTCAGGATAACTGAAAGTATTGATGATAAACACACACACATGAAACAGTCTCTAAATCATCATTTTCACCAGTATCTGATTTTACTACTGTCGCCATTTGTTTAGATCTAATTATTACTTTTTTTTAAGACTTCATTTTAGTTAATCTTAATTTTAAACTACTTTTACTGTTTATCTTTTACCAAATGCCGAACACAGATTAGTCCTTACACTATTAAATCCTACTGTTTGACTGACCTATATTTTTTCATCAATTTTGCTGTTCTTGGTAAATTTCATCAATTTTGACTTGCTTGCTGCTATTCTAATATTCATGATTTGAAGGGTGTCCATGGTTCCATTTAATCACTCTTCAAGTTGCTTATGCTTTTAACCTGCTATCAGAATTTAATTATTTTGAAAATTTTAAACATTTTTGTTATGAATATGTCTTTAAATTTGAAACTTCTGTCTCAACCCTAAAACTTGTGAAAGGTCTGTCTTGAATTTTAACAAAACTTTGAGCAGTCAAAAGTCAGTTTATAACTTTTTATCAAATTTCCAGGATAGAGTTTCAGTTGGTTTCTGAAAATCTGTCTTCTGAAAAGTAAATATTTATTGCAGATTAATTTTTGCAAGTCACATGCATGGCCATACTGTATTGGGGAAGATATACTGGGCACTTAAAAATGCAACTACAGCTCCTTAATTTAATGAATACAATCTTAAGTCCGTTTCAGAAATCTCTTGCTTAAATAAAGAACTTAAAGATTATGTTATGATGTGAATGTTTCTTTGTTGTTTGTTTTTAGAAACATCGTCATTCTTCATACAAACCATTATTTCTACTTCTTGAGGCAGCATTATAATAACTTATTTTTTAATCTTCTACACTTCTTATGAAAGTAGCATTCTGAACAAGTTTCAATATGTGAGTGAAGCATCTATGATTGAAAAAGTACTTCAAATCTTATTAAGTTAAGAAAAATTAAAAAATGAAATTTGTAATTTCTTATTTCCACTGATGTTTGAGGAGCATATTATTTTTTGTGTTTGCTATCTGTGATTTATAAGCCTTACAATTTCAACAGTAACAATAAATATACTCATCCCTATTTAATTTCTTTTAGAGTTATCCATGGGCAACATTACAAGACTAGGAAAATACCACTGCTCAAACGTTCTTCTTCCAAAAGGGATCTTAGTACCTACAGATAATGCTGAGTTCTCCATATGGCTAAAAAGCGACAAGTCAGAATGTACTGAAAACTACAAGGGATCATTGAATGCTCTGGAGATGGAATCCAGAAATTTTATAGAAGCAATCATTGAATGAAAATGAATAGCTAAATCAATTAAAGCTGCAAAAGACATAAATCAGGAAGGTGAGACATATAGTTCTGACAAATTTCAATATTAATTTTGGTTAATATGTAGTTATTTGGGAACTTAGGAAATGGGTTCCTGAAAAATTCTAAAGCATGTTAAATTATTTCTTTCTGTTTGAATATTTTATCTCTTATTTTAAAGCTATTTTATATGAGTATGTAATGATTTAACTTTTTAATCTTTTTGAAATTAAGTCCTTTTTAACACCACCTAATTTATGAGTATAAACAAATTCCTTCTACTTTAATTGTAGAAAACCGCTCTTCTACTTTCAGAGTCACGAGATTTTTTGATGAACTCCCTTTTTTTACTATTCTACTTAAGCTCGTCATGATTTTGTGATGTTCTCTTTGTACAATGTAACTCCTTCCTGTTAACACATGCTGCCATTGCATGCACTTTCTGAATAATGGTCATGGCGTCGATCTACTTAAAATTTCATGTGAGGATTTTAAAATTATCTCTAATTCAAAATAATAATTGAATAGTTCTAATAATATATATTTAGATTTAAATGACTACCTCCTTAGGTCTGCTTCTGAACTTCACCTAAAGGTAATGTTACAGATATATATGTGTTAGATAAAATAAATAGTAAATGGGTTTAGGAGTGTAAACATTAAAGTTAGGTATAAAAATGTGTTTAAATTGTTTTTTTTTCTTAATGATTTTTTGCAAATTTACATGTCTTTGAAATGCTCTAAGTGTCTTTATTTTTTGCACAGTTGTATGAAATTTATAAAGTATTTCTGATATGCACTGCAAAAAATCTGTGTATCCTTTAGGGGGGGTTTTGGCTTCATTAAGATACTTAAAGGTATATTTTAATTCAGAAAATCGTGAAATTTTTATGAAAATTCAGTATGCATGCTGAAAAATACTGCCTAAAAATTAACTTTTGATTGAAATAAAATAATACATTGATTTGTTCAGAATGCATATTTAAGTCATAATATTGTAAAGTTAAGTGACAAAATTAAAACACATGGAGTATTAAAATTCTTCTAAAATAAATTTTAAAAATGTATCTAGTTTAATATATTTTTTTAAAGATATTTGATATAGTTACAGTCCAGTATATATGTATACGAAATTTTATAACTCTAAGTTAATAATTTACAAAAAAACATGAAGATAAAGCAAAAGCTAAATAATTAAATTTCTTGTGTGAGAATGTTGGCTTAAATAAAGATAGAGGAAACAAAACTTTTTAATACACCTACAACCTATTGTTTCACCTTTCCAAGCTTTTTTTTATGAGTTTTGTATTTCTTTTTTAGTATTCATTAAAATATTTAGTGATGTTTGCTATATCCCTCCCCACTTTATAAGTTTACTTATTTTGGATGCTAATCTGTCACATTATTTGCATTCTTTTTTAAAATGTTTTTTTTTTCCCACTACAGGTATAATTTACATGTAAGTTATTGTCCAATCGTAACTGCATATTGATTCCCTTTATAAAATAACTCCAGTGCTTTGTATGTTCATGCACCTTAGATGTGTTTTAATACTGAGTAGTTCTATAAGTAACTTAAACTACCATTTGCAACATGTTTTTTTCTTTTTACTTATTCAGAATTTCTTATTATGTGGTATCAATTTTTTTTATTTTGATTCTCTGCTCTCCACTTTTCTCTGTTTGGGTATTGATTAAAAGAGCAGTTTCTTAAAATAACTGCAGATTTTCTACTGTTTCATTTTCCAAAGCAAGTTTACATCATGTTTTCACACATTCTTCACTATGGGCGAATTAGATGCAATCTCCAAAAAAGACAAATAGTAACTGTGCTGAACCTAGACAACTTATAAATCAAAAAAGAAAAATGTGAGTGTATTCTGCAGACATCCATTAGCATCTTTAACTTAATAAATTTGTTATTAAGTTAAACAATTTGTTATCAAGTCAAATTCTAGTGCTCAATGAACACACCTGGAAGACAAAATATCTCGTCCTTAGCGATGAATGTGTTAAACCTTTAAAAGTTATATTTGAGGCTTACAATTATTGTTTAAGTTCCTTTGAAATACAATTGAGTTTCTTTTTAAAGAAGTCACATCATTCTATTTATGAACTTTGTTTAGAAGATTGGTTAAAGCGAAATTTGTAAATTGAGTTATAAAAATGAGAAGAAGGGAAAAAAAAAAGACTGTCATTTACCTATCCACTTTATTGACTTTAGCACATATCCTGAACTGTAAAAAAAGTATATAGGGGAGACTGGGGATGTTTGACCCACCTTTGAAAAAACTGTCTACAATTTTCTTTAAAAACAAGATAGAAATCTAGTTTTTTCACGATTTTATAACTCGTATTATGGGGCATATTTCCACACTATTATAATTTATGAAATATTTAAACAAACATTTTTTATAAAGATTTTCCAAAATAGTAAAATCTGGGTCAAACATCCCCACTTCAGAGAGGTTTGACCCACTTGTTAAAAACAAAATAAAACAATGTTTAAAAATTAATGTCATATTAACTACTTAATTAACTATTCCTCTTTATAACATACAATTCAGAATTAGTTTATTTCATCAACAGCATATAAACTGCATTCTGTGAAAGTTTTTATAATCACTAAAGTCAAATTCAATTTTCAAAGCAACTCTTTTGGTTTTACCACATTTGTTTTAATTAAAGCCTATTGCTCTATCCAGACTTCAGGGCTTCACAAAGATAATTCTTTATGCCTGTGTATAAATTCTTTCAACCAGTCATAGCTAGCAGATTTGTTTATTGACTCTCTTTGGAGGTAATCCATAATGTAACTCGGTAGCAAGTTGTAAATATTCCTCAGTTTTCCCTATATCAGGGAATACTTCACAGAGACACGAATATCTTTAAATTATATATTTCTATCCTCACAGCCTTTATATTTATCCATATACCTCTTCCTAAAGTTTTTTTAACTCAATTTAATCCTCAACCACCGCTTTAACATATTTATCTTTTTAAATGATGGACAGAATAGCAGCTTTAATTAACATTGGGAATACCTTTCTTTTTTTTATTTTATTCTGACTTATGGCAAAATAGCATCAAAATAAGCAAAAATGTCATTGTTTATTATCTTTATTATTTTTTCATTAAACCTACTGAAGTGTTAATGAGGGCCAGGGATGAAGAGACATTTAGAAATTCAGTAAATGCTAACGTAGCATTTTTTTTTTCATTGTTAAAGATTTTAATACCTATTTGCCCAATAATATCCAAGTAATAATAGAATAAACTGCATATATGAATGGCATAATATTGCTTTGATGAAAATTTTATATGCTTTGAGCATTTTAGGCACAGAATTTTCCAACTAAGATATAAATCTTACAAACATAGAAATTATTGATTAAATTAATTTTAAATTAAAGATTTAACTTTAATTATAAATGTTAGCCCTTTAAAATTATAAAATGGTGAGGTTTGGCCTGGGTCAAACCTCCCATACTTGCTATGGGTCAAACGTCTCTGCAACCATTTTATTAAAAATGCGAAAAAGCACATATTAATAACTATTATTATTTCTATTTAAGTGGGATAGTCTTTCAGAGCATTATTTAAAGTAGCTTTATAAACCAAAATATTTTTTATAAATTTAACATATAATTAGCACAGGTTCTTACAAATGAATAACCAAAAATTTACTTTTCTAAGCAAGATATATGAAATAGGAAATAGCTTCTTTGTTTTTTCTGCAAATGTCTTAAAACTTTAGTATGGTATGCAGTTGATTATTGAGCTGCCATCTGGTATTTAATCTTTGAAATCAGTTTTTTAAAAAGTTAAAGGGGTGGGTCAAACCTCCCCTATGGTCAAACCTCCCCTATGGTCAAACATCCCCAGTCTCCCCCACTCTTGCTTCTTACAAGTTTATTATAAAGTACACATTTTTCATAAACAATTTCACACACTTTAATATTTTCTTGAAACTGTAATCTCCTTCTTATTATATCAAATGCTTTTGGCATTTCTTATAAAGGTTTCTTTATAATTTCTTCATTATCATTTTCATTTCTCACTGTATAGTTCTGTATTACATTTTATGGCACTTTCATGTATGTCATGCTCCATAGAATATTTTGCAATCACAAGGAGTTCTATCAACGTGGGAAAGATTAGATCAGACATGACACATTTCCGCGGAAACGCGGATTTCCGCTTTTTCGACATCTAATTTAATCATTTTTGGGATCGATGCAAATCTGCATTAAAATTTTTTTAATGTGTTGGGGGGGGGGGGGCTGCGCACGCAAACAAAAGCTGTGCGCCATGTGAAAATTTTGCTTATGGCTCTAAGGCGAAAGACTTTTGAATTCATAAGATATTGCGTAATCCTGTCGAAAGTTATGTATCG
The DNA here is from genome assembly GCA_013235015.1 of Araneus ventricosus. Lineage (NCBI taxonomy): Eukaryota > Metazoa > Arthropoda > Arachnida > Araneae > Araneidae > Araneus > Araneus ventricosus. Next base: position 3,186 of record BGPR01000713.1, on the reverse strand, counting down.
GCGTTTTGCCGCACTTTGGAGTCAAAGTTTAACATTGGGAGGAATGCCTCAAAAGGTTGTATTCTTTTCTTTCTCGTTTCGCCCAATTGTCTTTCGTTACATCCAATCACAATTCATTCCGAATTTTGATTGGATGAAAGAAAATCGTCCACGAATTTCTTCCGATCCGAATTTCGTGAGAAAAAAAGATTGCTGAAGCCAATTTATTTTCGCGTTCTTTTTAACATTCTTTTCTTCGTTTTTGTTAGTTATTTTGATTTCCTTTTTGTTAGTTTTCGTTCCCTAACGTTTGTCTGTCAACACAGACATGACATGTTTGGACAACGTGGATTTCAGCGTTTTCCGCATCGAATTTTGTCATTCTTGGGATGATTTTGCATTAAAATTTTTGGTAATGCGTTTGGGGGAAGATGGTGCGCACACAAAAGACATGAAAAGCACGCAAACAAAAACTACCTGCCGTGTGCATATTCAAAATGTCAGATTTGATAGATAAAAGATCAGGAAGGATGTATATTGAAATATATTCTTCAATTTAGAGTGTTAAATACAAAATGATGAGCAAAGAGCAGTCTGCTGTTGAATATTTTAGAAAAAATATTTCTTACGTGATGCTATTGATAGTAAGTAACATGTGCAAAAATTTTAGGTCATCAGGCAAATGGTACTAAAGAGAAACTTGATAGTGAGGAAAAAAATAGCGAAAAAACCCCCAATCAAAGAAAGAAAACAAAATTTAGAAAATGGATGAAAATAGCAGACTGAAGCATAAAAGAAAGCTTGAACTTTTAGCTCAAAAAATGAGAAACAAAAGTTTTAATAATTATGTATAATCAAAAAAAGTTTTTACAAGGCCATATTTTTTTGTGAGATAATTTTTACCATAGTTTTTATTTTAACAAAACTTTTTGCAAATTCATTTTTCATCCATTAATTTTCTTTTAAATAATAATTCTACAATATTTTTAATATCTCAAGCACTTTTTGTTTAAATTTATTCATTTATTGTTCAATTAATAATATTTATTTTAATTGTCGGTGTTTACGTTTGACACGATACCGTATTTATGAAGTTCAGCTTTTTTTTTTGTTCCAAGCCAGTGTCATGTCTGTTAGATAGCTCTATACCTTCTTCAACAACTCTTGAGTCTTTGAGATGTTGCTATTTTTCTTTCAAATCTGTCTAGCAGTTGGATTCAACACCATTTTTGAAACCAGTCTTAACAAAACATTTCCTTATGGTATATGCAGTCACATCACATTGCCATGCTTTCGTCATCTCCAATATATATCCCATCGATATAAACATTTGTGAGGAGAGCCTGGCCCGGATAATACAACTGTCTATGCATGTGCTGCTCTCAAAGGCAAGATGAGCTTTTTGTAGAATTCTTTTTTTGGTGATGAACTTTAAGGTTTTTTTTTTTTTATAGTGCCTTAATCCAGTGGCTGAAGTTTTGAAATTGTATTGATCGGAAGAAAAACATAAACTTTGTTCTTCAATATGCATTTTGAAGCACATTCTGGTGGATATAAAATTCCAAAACAAACAAACAAACTCTGCAATTAGTTTAAATGTATATTTTATAAGATGTAAAACTTTTGTAAATTGCTCGATTCTTTGTAATATTTGTAAAAAATTTTTAGAAATACTCTACTTTGATGTCTCCTACCTACCTTCATGCTAGCATGTTCTTGTCCCATAAGGCCAGTCAATGTTCTGTAACTAAAGAGTTGAACTTGTTGTTCTGGGTGAAGAATATTTCAGCAGACCAAGAGATTACTTCTTCCAAGACTGGGTAAGCTATAAAAGGGGTTTTAGAGATATTGAAAAAGATTTTTGGCTAGATATGTTTCATTATAATACCATTTATGATTGCTTGTGAGATGTTACCAAGCTTAAAAAGCAAAAGAATTCGTAAGACCCAAAACTTACCATGTGGGCATCCCTAGCATACATTAAATCCATGGGCATTTAAACGCATCTATACTATCCGATCGCCATCTAAATTTAAAATTTCCATCCTTCATATAGCTCCTAAGAAAACTATATTATATCAAATTAGAAATAAGCCTTACAAAGTTATTTTTATCCGAGCAAAATAAGTCGAAGAAAAAAAATAGCCCTAGTAGAAAAATTAAAAATATAAATATTATTCTAAAAATTGGGAATTTTGCCTAAGTTTATCTTCCTTTTTTACTCTACAGGGTGTCCACACTTATCTTTTTTCAATAGCTAATTTCTAAACCGTTAGAGATAGACATGTAGTTCCAATTGGAAAAATACTTTAAATAAAGGGAATAATTATGTTTTTTGAGTGAATAAATATATTCCTGAAAAAGTTACAAAATCTAAATTTTTATACAGTGCCCCGATCATATTAATCATGTTTAGTAAAATATTTTTGACACTCTAACATTAAAAAAAAGTCCCACTCTTCTGCGACTAAAACTGACCAAGTTATGGACCTTTGAATATCGCTGACTTAGACCACTTTACATCATTTCAATAGCCGTCTTGAAGACGATCCACCAATCAATGCTCAGCACTTGCTCGACGAGGCCTCTGATTGGTTAAAAATCATGAAATTCAAAGCGCCATAACTCGCTCAGTGTTATTCGCAGAAGAGTGGGACTTTTTTTGTTTAAAATGTTAGAGTGTCAAGAAAATTTTACTAAATATGACCGATAGGATGGGGGACCATATGAGAAGTTAGAATTCGTAACTTTTTCAGAAATATATTTAGTGTCTCAAAAAACATAAGATATAATTCTTCAGTTCATTTAAAGCATTTTTTCAATTGGAATTATATGTCTATCTCTAAAAGTGTAGAAATTAGCTATTGGACTACGATGAGTGTGGACACCCTGTATATTAAACTGAAAGCAAAATTTGTTCACATGTTTGATCATATGCATTTTATTTATTAGCTTAATACGGTTAAATTTAAAGACGAAGGTCAGCCGCCTTGTCTTGAGAGCTTTGTGAGCAGCTAGCTAGGTTATATGACGCATGGTCAGATATTTTTCGTCCTCCCAGTGGTGTGGCGAGGGTAAGTGACGCCAGAGGCAGAATGTAATTTTTTGTGTCTCCAGTCGTCATCAATGGCTTAGCGAGTGTAAATATATGATTTCTGGCATGATTTTCCGGTGCATGGTATGATTTCTTTGCCTCATCATTATATT
>BGPR01000712.1:372473-435534 GCA_013235015.1 Araneus ventricosus | reverse complement strand
TTTCACATAGAGACAAACTACCTAGTAAGAACAATCTCCGAAATTTCACTTAAGTTATATATTTGATAGGAATAGAAGCTGCCATTTTGTTAAGCATAAACAAGTAATATTATTTCACCCTTTCATTTGAAATGTAACAATCTAAAATTAGAAACAGTTAAGAGGAATAGAAGGATGAAGAGCAAATTCCTGAATACAAGGCATACTAAGCAAAAATTTGATTTGGGCCTACTGTAAGTGGAATGTGATGTACATAAAAGGATTGTAATAGGAAGATATACACTGGTGAGCAAAAATTAAAGACCATTTCGTAAAATACGAGAAACTTGGTATACTTAATACGAAAACTATGGTTCCAAATCAGTTTTGTAGGATCGTGTGGCATTCAATAGATTATCATACACTTCGTACAGTGAAGAGTCGGTCACACGAGCAATTAGGGGGACCACCAGAAAGGGATGAAGGCGAAAATGGAGTTTCACCCTTCCTGTTTCACAGAAATCTAATAATAATCTGTAAATTTTATCAATGGCTATGCTTAATATGCTTATTGCTTACATGGAATTTCGTAAAAATAGCACAAATATTCGGGAAGATATAAAGGTTACTCAAAAAAAATCTGCATCTTTGTGTTTTGCTTATATCATGCAGAGGTTTCATTCAAATTATGCGAAATTTAAAGAGTACTTGCCAATATGTTGCAGAAGTATTGTATTAAAATTTAAGTAAATACGTTGAATACACGGGTGTAAAAAATTAAGGAAAATTTCGTAAAATGCGAGAAATTTGCAATTAATACGAAAACTATGCTTCGAAATCAATTCTGGAGAATTGTGTGAGGGTCAAACTCCATTTTCGCCTCCATCCCTTTCTGGTGGCCCCCCAATTGCCTTTGTGACCGAATCTTCACTGAAAAATGTGTATGATACTCGATTAAATGTCACACGATTCGCTAGAACTGATTTCGAAGCATAGTTTTCGTATTAATTGCAAATTTCTCGCATTTTACGAAATTTTCCTTAATTTTTTACACCAGTGTATTAAAGGGAATATGAGTGTTTGTACTAAATAATTTTTTTACTGCGCATCTGCTAGACGCAGCGGATTTTTTTCATAAATTCAAAGCCAGATATATGGAGAAAATTTTTAAAAATTCCTGTTGAATTCCATTAAAATCCAGGCGGATATCAGCATTTCAGTAAAGTGAATTTCAATTTCTCTTTAAGAGAAGCTAAATGATGAGTGTTCTTACACAAACTGATATTTTTTAAACTTGAATCTTCGAATCGTATTCGACAAAATGCAATTTAAATAATGTATTTAATTTATAAGTGTACATGGGTATTCAGGATATTCAATTGTCCTAAAATTCAATGTTACTGTTCGATGATTCAAGTTTAAAAAATATCAGTTTGTGTAAGAACCCTCATATTCAACGTATTTACGTATTTACTTCAAATTTTAATAACAACTTCTGCAACATATTGTCAAGTTTTCTGCAAATTTCGTATAATTTCAACGAAAACTTTGTATGTTATAAGCAAAACACATGCGGAGAAGTTTGGGATTTTTTTAAGAAATCTTAATATCTTCCCGCATATTCGTGCTGTGTTTGTGAAAATGCATGCAAATATTATGCACATGAAATATAACCATTGATGAAAGTTATGTCATCAGCTTTCTCGTAAACAGAATGGGTCAAACTCCATTTTCGCCTTCATCCCTTTCCGGTGACCACCCTAAAAATGTGTATGATTGTCTACTGAAAGTCACGAGATTCTCTAGAACTGATTTCGAACCATAGTTTTCGTATTAATTGCAATTTTCTCGCATTTTACGAAATGGTACTTAATTTTTGCACACCATTGTATTTAGAATTTAAGAATAACATGTTTCTTAATTTTTGTACTTCACATCAAGGAATATATTTCTCAAAGCTTAAACTTCCACTTCTGTTGGAGCATTTAACTGTCACGAAAAAAATAATCCAGACATGTATATGTTTTCATTCCTGAAAGAGTAACAGAAGCTACTTGATAAAAAATTAATCTTAACAGATATTTCGGAAGACATACCAAGCAAGAGGAAAGACATAGCAATATAAAAGAATTATTTTTTCAACAAAAGTATTCCTTTTTCCAGCTTCAGTATGAAATCTCAAGAGTTTGTTGTAAAGAAAGTTCAAATATCGTTGCTTCTGCAATAGTAATGAGTTTTACAGAAAGTATATTTTCTTCTTTGTAATTGTACAGTTATTTTTCCAATTAGACCAAGAAAATACACTATAAGCATTTGCTCCTTTGACATTCGGCAGACAAGTATTAAATCAATAACAATAATATAATTACTTGGATAAAAATTTAAAAGAATTTTTAGTACAAAATACGACTTGATATTTAACACCAAGTGTATATCATTTAATTACTTATTAGCAAAGAAATTCCAGCAAACATGTCAATTTTTAATATAAGTTTTTACATTTTAATACTTTTTTTATTTATTACACATTGTAGGAAAGTTCTAGAATAAAATATACCGTAAGAATCACGTTGCTAAAAGAAAGCAGAAACTAATTTCAGACGGTTGGTTTTTAAATATATATTAGCTAATTTTTCAGCTAAACTTTCGATCAGCGATTTTAGTAACTTGTAAACATGTTTCAAAATAAAACTTAACTTGATACTGAATAACAAATTTCTTTGTTAGCATTTCTAACAGGTTCAGTCATTTAAAAGTGATTAGTTATTTTAAATAGCTTTGAAATATTGTTTTTCCCTTCAGATGTAAAATACGTTTTAATTCAACGGAATGTTTCTTTGCATCTTTTTTACTTGAAATACGAATGTATTCTTGAAATTTTCCAACTGAAACAGATTTCATAATTAAAATTCAGGAATGTAAGCATTTTCTTGTTAGTGTAGAAATTTGAGCATAAAAGTGCAACGGAATTTTTGAGAAACAATGAATAACAAATAAAATTGAAATATTTTATTTTATTATTAACTGAGCAACTTATAATACAAGAAGCAGTATATTCCAATCAGTGGAGTTAAGTAATAAAAGATTTGTTCAAACTGAAATTTAAAACAATTTTGGGTAAATTAATTTGGGGAAACAAATAGAAAATTTAAAATTAACAAATAGCTGGACATTGCGACAAATCTTCTCATAACATTGGAAAAAAGCATTCATATTAAATCGAATGATTTAATTTAATCGTATTTAGATCTCATTTTTTGCCCCAGAATGAATGTATCGATTCACATTGGCAAATATTTGCAATGTTTTATTCAATTTTTATAACATTTCTAGTGAAAAAAGAATTCTCGATTTTATTAATCTGTTTTCAATTTTCTGTTTTAAGTTTTTGAATTTCCAATATTTCACTTCTGTTTCTAATTCATGGAAGCTCAAATCAACATTTAATTGTTTCTTTTTGAACCTTGGTGTATATTATAAAACAACAACTCATGTACAAAATGTTTTTGTAACCAGTGCAAACCAGTTTTCTTGTTTTAGTTTTCCAAGATCTGAATTATTTCTAATTAGTAAAATCGTAAATTAGCTTACATGAATCTTATACGCATTATGAAAGAATATGCTGAAACTTTCGCTCAACAACAGTTTTTAATAAGGCAACTTGTGGTTTTATAACAAATATTTACATTTTCCTGAAGTTCTCACTTATACTCAAGTTTCATGTAACCAAAATACATGACTGAAACAACTGCGATCATGTTTACATAAAGCATATATAAATATTTTCTTTTCGTGTTTTCTTTCCAAAAAGCAATTTACGTATTCATTTGATGATGATCTGTTTATCATATAGGCGATAAATATTTACATACCAAATCTCAAATATACATATTTTGCTTTCGCCTATTTTTACTTTAGTTCATATTTGTCCTTTAATTTATACAGTTGATTTAAACTAATTGATTTTTTCTCAATGGAAAAAATAAAGAGTGAGAATGACACTATTTTGCACACAACGTTTTTTCTTCAAATGATAATCAATTACAAACGCTTTAGTTTGAATATTTTACTTAGGTCATATACATCAACATTTGTTGAAGACATGGTATTTCTCATAAAAAGTAATTTATATCTTTTGAATTTTAAACAAAAGTAGCAGCTCTGGCCGACCTCCGGGTGGGTTCGCGACCAACTCACACTTTGCTCAGCACTGTCTCTGCCCCACGTTGCTTCGAGGCTTCCAGACGCTGCTTTTTTCACTTTTAAATACTGCATTAAGATCAGTCGAACAGACCATAAAACCATAGTAGATTTCATATTCTTTGTAGAACACAGATTCCTTTAAAATTGTAAAATCTTTCACTAATCCCCATGTAGTTGTAATGTTTTGTATAACTTTTTCACGAATTTCAGCATGAAAGTCTTTGAAATCCATAAATACAGAATGATATCGCCCTGAATAAACAGTTTCTAACACCAACAATAGGTATTTTACAATATTTTTGACACGCCATTTTGATGGAACTGTTGGGATTATTGATGAAAACAAAAAGACATCGCAAAATTAGAATTTTTATTCCAGAAAAAACTTCATTCTCTCATTTAAAAATGCTACGCAAAGGTTTTTTTAACAACTAATTTCTTGTTGCCAATCTAATAAAAATAAAGTTGGAAAGGAACTAAAATCGTTTGCTATTGATTTTAAATTAAACATTAACTTAAACAAAGGTAATAATATTGATAGATTTGTCTTAACAAAATCGTCTGCTAATAAAGTTAAATTAAATTGGAATGAAATGCAACAGAACTGCATGCAAATGAAAAAATACTATTTTAAATTTACGGAAATAACGCGGAATATTATGATTCTACATTTATTAGATAGAAATAACGTAATAAATTGGCGAAATTAGTCCAGTTTTTGAGGCTCGGGAACATGGTACTATTTTACAAATAAATCTACACTATTTCCATTAATATAATCCGTTTATTTTGCAATGTCTCTGAAAAAGTAAGTGGGCTGTGCGGTAGGCGACCCTTGATGGCATAACTAGACGTCATAAGCTTTCATATGAAATAACAATTGTCGAAATCCGTCGGGTGGTTGCGGCTGGATAACTGTCTGAAGGTTCTACCAAATTATTTTAAATGTATAGATTTTTATTTAAATGGTAGTAATCATATATAATGTTAGCAAATTATTATTAATAAAACGTCTCAACTGTACAGAAAGAAAACTCATAATTGATGCTTTTAAAAAGATATTTTAAGAAAATTGATAACAAGAATTGTTTGCATCTACATCTGAATTTTTTGAATATGACCGGATAGAAAGGATACTGGTAGGACTAAAATCAACTTTTCCTTATTAGTATCTGATACTGGTTTAGAAAAGTAATTTTCATTTACCAGATAAAATCTTCATGATATTTTACATAAAAAATTGTGGTTGGGGCTTGCGAACTGTCTAAAGGCTTTACCAAATTATTTTAAATGTATACACTGTAAAAAATTTTGGTGTGACACAACACCAAAAATGGTGGCAACTACTTTACACCAAAAGTGGTGCAGTAAAACACCAACCATTATTTTTGGTGTAGTGAAACACCAAAGATAATTTTTGGTGTAATCAAACACCAGGGATAATTCTTGGTGTAACCAAACACCAGGAATGTTCCTTTACACTACTTTTGGTGTAAAGTAGTTGCCACCATTTTTGCAGTTCAGTAACACTAAAACACAGGGCCTATGTAATACATAAAATATTTTATATTCTGACACGAAACACCATCAAAAGTAAGAAAAATCCGCTGGTTATTCAAGTATACTAGAAAATAAATACCTTACCTATAAGACATATATGAATATTATATAAAATATAGTTATACATGAAAGTTGTCAAAATAACACAAAAACAATAATATGCTTAAGGCATATAAATACATGTGGGTGGGTGTATATTAAACAAATTTTATTACAAAATCTGAAAAAAAAATAAATCCTTAATTTTCAGTAGCTCCGAGAAGTTCTAAACTGAAATCATAAAAAAATTATTTAAAATAATCCAAATAAAACTTTGAATCTCAGGAGTTAAAATAAATATTCTCACACAAGAACACACTATTCCGTTGTAACTCAAAGACTGTGCCAATTATATTAAAACAACAAGCTAATAAGAAAAAAATAAAATCATCTGTCTTATTATCGTCTGCGTGTTTCAGGTGGGAGAAAAATATGTAAAGTATTTAAATCCATAAAAAACAAAATATCGAATATTAATAAATGAGGTATCAAAATAGGCTAAAATGGTAATAGGAAATTATAAATACATTAATTACTAGAAGTAAATTTAAATTATTTGAATAGCAAGAAGTTCTAACCAAATTCCTTTTAAAAACCTGAAACTAAACTTTAAATTAATAAAAACAAAATAATCAAATTATAAAATTAAAAATTTACCTTTATACCATATATATGTAAATGTTATAAAGAAATTTGAATGCTAAAATGTATGATAAGATGTTTTCTAATAAAAATTATTTTCATCAATCAGAAATCAGGCACTTAAAACTTCTTGGTACACATAATTGAATTTCAACAGTTTCATGAGCCCTAACTTCATTCCAACAAACTTCTAAATATCCACACTTATCAATGAATTGTTGCTCAGAAAAGCTTCGCCACATGCATGCACACTCTCTGCAATAATTATTTAGCAAAAAAAGATATAACTTTTCTCACTGGGTAGCTATTTATATGTTAAAATCTCAGAAATTTGAGTTTTCGAAAGATGAGTTAACCCATTTCACCAACTTTTTGCTTGAAAAGTACACTTTCAAGTGATAAATGGCTTTAAATATGTTCAGATTCACTATTCAAAATTATAACACATAATACTTATTTACTTTTACCTTTATAAAATTGGCAAAATAGCTTTTATTCAAAATTTTTAAAAAATTCTAAAATTCTTGCATTTGACACCAAAATTATAAACATGCATTTTTTCCACAGAAGTAATTATCAGAAAAGTTTCCCCAAATGTATACACATTCACTGCAATAAGTATTTAGCCAAGAAAGATATAACTTTTCTCGCTGGGTAGCTATTTATATGTTAAAATCTCAGAAATTTGAGTTTTCAAAAGATGAGTTAACCCATTTCACCAACTTTTTGCTTAAAAAGTACACTTTCAAGTGACAAATGGCTTTAAATATGTTCAGATTCAATATTCAAAATTATAACACATAATACTTATTTACTTTTACCTTTATAAAATTGACAAAATAGCCTGTTTTCAAATTTTTTAAAAAATTCTAAAATTCTTGCTTTTGACACCAAAATTTTAAATATGCTTTTTTCACAGAAATAATGATCAGCCACATATATACACGTCAAAATAAAATTGGTTCGTAATTTAAATGCACAGAGAATATTAATCAGGGCGAATTCGAACTAGGCTTAGTAAAGAAAATTTCAGAAGTATATACGAATTAAATGTAATATTCTTAAATACAAATGACACACATATAAATAAAGTTATATTTATCTTATGAAAACTCAATTATCTTTATTACACAACCTTTTCTAACGTTTCTGTGTAACGGCAGCAACCAACGGAAATGCAAAGTTGTTTACAAATAACCTATCGTTGCCATCGGAGACTTTCCAAACGTACGCCAAAACTGGTGTTACCACAGGTGAAAACAATTCACGAATGGTGTCAGGTGCGTGTGAGCAGGGTGTAAGGATTCACCAGTATTGGTGTTGGATGCAAACAACACCACTTAAAGTGTATAAGAACGCTTGATTTGGTGTTAACTTTAAATAAAGTGTTTGTTCACGCAGTTTTTAAGGTTTTTCAACACCAAATTTGGTGCGACATTACTCCACAGTTTTTACAGTGTAGATATTGGTTTTAAAAGTGATATGTTGCATATATTCTTATCAACTTTTGTAAAATATTATTTGAATGCATACAAAAAATTGCTGAATTAGAGATTCTGCTGGTTTTCGTGTGGAGTTTTAAGATAGTTTGAAGTATCAAAGTATATACAACTGATTACGTAGCTGAAGGATATCCGATTTCTGGTATTTAAATCCAGGTTGAATTGTTAATTTTGAAGCCAGGTTCTGTACACGGCTATGGGGTCAAATGACAGTACAGCAAAAATGACTTAGCGGTCAAAATGAATGGCGGACTGTGTGCAGAAAGGTTTTAAGGTTAACAACTTGCTCCGAAAAGAAATGATTATTTTTTCTTGTAAGTCTGATATCAGTGTTGTTAGTAATGTCAGATATCTTTCTTCGTTCAAATAATCACTATCAATTGAGTAAGGCTTATATTCTAAGCAGAATTTAAAAGAATTCTTATATCAACAAAGTTATTGTATATTGCAAAGATAAAAAATATCGATCCAAGGTTAATTATTTGTCATTATAATTCAAAAGCAGTGACTAATAGATTAATAGATCTACTGGAGATAAGATATAATGGACAAACACCAAAGATATTTGCTTATTCTTTGCTATGCATGGCTACATAGAAAATACGCTTTTCAAAATCACTTTTTATTTTTATCGAATTCTTCATAATCCCACCAAAAAAACAAAGACATTTAACTTGCCGATGAGGACAAGTGGGCAGGGGCAAGTAGACGATCTTGTCATCTTGCCCTAAGTGCTTTTAACTGATTCGTTTTGAAGAATATATGGATTTTTCAGTTATTTTTTATATTCACTATTTATTACTTACTTTTCCACTATCTGTTCCATTACATGTTGCAAGGTGTGAGACCTACACAAAATATTATAATAAGCCTAACTATGAAAGAGATGTCGTTTCAGAAAGACACACAGGTGATGGAAGAAGAACGTTGTAAACAGCGAAGACAAGAGGCTAGGATGCATAAAAAGAGTTATTGCAAAGAAACTGAAGTTTAATTTCTTTAAAAAGCCCAAAATTCTGCCACTCAAGACGCCATTATTTGTAGTTAGGTCCAACTTCCAAATAAAATATAATACATTGCCCTGTGTGTGATGAAATCTATCTTGACCCTCCATCAGACGATTAAATATTTGCCTTACACCCTTTTTGGGTAGGCTGGGCCGTCGTGGGTATTAGACGATTAAATATAGTGTTGCAAATGCCACACATGTGGCCCGAGGGCTACTCAGACTCTGAATTAGTAGAATTTGTGTCTACTTTTTGTAAATGACAAATACTGGTTTTTAGCTAAGTTAATTTAAGATGAGCTCAAATTTCAGCTAAATTTATTCTTTCATTACATACTAATCAAGGAAAAAATGCTTAACAACGTTTAATGAATTAATGTTCAGCCCCAAATTTTCTAAAAATAAGTTTAATAGTATTAAAATAAAAATCAATCTCAAATCTCAATCAATTCTCAATTTAAGTACAATACAACAAAAGATCAATCTAGTAACAAATGCGTAGAAAGAAATTTTACCTCAAAAACTGAATTTATTAAAAATTGTTAAATGATAACCTCGACATCTTGCCCTGACTTCCCCTACTTGGTTGTAAGAAGTACAAAGATTTATTGATTTGGTAGTTTAATAATCGTTTCGAAATAACACAGAGAGTGATTTTGGGAAAGAATTTTCAGTTTTGAACCATGGAATGCGATGAAAGTGATATTTGAGGCGATATTACTTTTGTTGACTTGTAATTTCATATCTGCCTGAGGACATTTGATCTACATCATATTTAACAAACGTCTTACTCCTGCCCATGTATTGATTTCTTTGAAATAGGCTTTTGGACGGAGACTTTTTGACCACGATGCCGAAACTTTGATAAGAAGTCACCCTGACCTCCACTAATAAGAACGAAACAAGCATCTTATTAAATGTATGTATTTAAAAGTGTTATTTTATGAAAGATGTCCCTTCCTGAGAATTCCGTGATAATTAATATAAGTTATAAATATATGGATATTGGATTATTCTTTACTACTTATATACCATATTAGGGGTTTGTAATTACGAGAAAAATCTCTGGTTTAAAAAAGATATTTTAAATGGTCAATAGCGTAGCAGTTTTTAGGGTTGAACTATAACGTTTTATTAAAAATAACATAATTTACACATATTTGTATTTGGGAGTTGTCAATAAATCGTTGTCTGAAATCAGCAGCTTATCATTATATTAAAATTTAATGGAATGGGTTAGGTTATGGGATTTAGGTTATTACTTTGGTTATTTGATCTTTGAATTATTCAGTGTGCCCTCTGCATATTGCAATAAAGAAAGATAATTTATAGTTCACAGAAAGACAAATGATATGTGTTACAAATTTTATGTATTACAAACTAGAATCGACTGACAGGAAACAGATCTCTAACTATTCCAAACTGATTCTCTTCCGCAGGTAGAAAAAGGAACTACGTAGCAGACGTATGGCGCAATGCCAAGTTGGTGTCTGTCGGCTGCGTTGTACGAATAAAGAAGGAAAAGTTGTTTTGCAGACGATACTGACAGCAACTAATAGTATTCTAGACCAGTATATTTGTAATCTAGATATACTAGTCAGCCTCACTAGTCTCAGATGTGTATAAAAAGACTGCTTCAAGTATCCCTAAAATATGAAGGTGCATATCCAATGAACAAAACGGGACAAGCCGCCGGAACAACCTCAAATTAACTGCTTGGGATACGTGACGTGTAATATTTATACCACAAAGTTGAATAGTAAATCGAAGTCCAATCATCAATAATTCATATGCAACGCTTTCGGATGGTAAATCTTGACACAGGTTGGGTAGCACGTGGCCCAAATTCACGGGGATAACAAAAGACGTTAATCGTCAGAACAGAGCATAACGCCCTATCAGCCTAACTTCAAGAAATTAAAGCGTGTGTTACTTCAGTGCCAGCTTTTCCTGTAATTCGACATTAAAATGAAAGAGTAACCTTTGCTTTTTCCTAATCTCGATTCAAGCAAACTTAGGTTGTCAGAAAAAAAAACCTTAACTTTGCAAGTCTAATTCAAGAGCCAATATTTTCGTCTTTTGATGCATTATTAACCTTTCATTCTGAACCGAGAGGTTTTCTTCGATATTGTTCACAAACGGTTTAAACTATCAGTTGAAAAACGAGGTTTTAAATGACATGCCAAATAACCCATTATGCAATAATTTCTAAGGTAACCCTCTAAATTCATTTGAGAATGGTAACAGTTACACATATATGATTCTCTCAATTACCATTAAACAAATCATTTCAAACTGAAGGTAAAACAGTGATCTCTTTCTTACAAAAAATAAAGCAATACTAAAATTAGGCATGTAAATTAACAGTCAAAATATGACTTGTAAATCACTTTATTAATTATTAGATAGATTATTAACAGTTAGTGCAATAAAAGCAGAAGCCTCAGTGATTCAAATATACACTAATGTAACGCGTATGTCAGAAAAGCAGACAAATATTTTTTGAGATTGGTTGTTATTGCTTTGTATGGAGTTTATTCTGCAACTCGTCATAAAATTTTATATAGCACTGAAATTCTTCTGCGAACAATTTTGCCCTTCTTCCCCATGAAGAATGAAATTCCTTTGAGACGAAAAGATCCTAACGTTTTAAAGATTTTTTCGAATTTTGTTTCGTAAGTTTCTTTCTCTGTAAAAGCCATAAATTAATATAACGCATGCAAACGCAGTTAAGAAAAATGTTTTAAATATTGCTCTCCATTTAAAGCCACAAATCAAGAATTAAATCTGATCTCATAAAATGCAATATGTCTGGAATAAAAAATGCTTAAATATGATTATGATGTTCTAAATTTCAGATATTATTATGAATTGTTGGTTTTTTTACTAGATAAAGTAAAATATAGGATAAAGGAAATTTCCCCAAAACTGATGTAATTTTTCTGGAAACAGATCACTTTTAGTTTTGCTTCTTTTCTGAACTTCAAAACAAAAACATTATTCTAGATAGTCCTGTGATTTAAAAAAAAAACGACACATCGTTTTGAAAACCCGAATCTTATCTCGATATTCAAAAGGTTTCGAAAAATCAGAAAGTTTAAAAGCTTTTACTGAATCCTTATCGGAAAAATCCATCCTACCTTTCAAAAGATGAATAATAAGAAGAAAAAAACATACGCCTCTTTTTCCAAGAGCCTGAACAGAACGATGTAAATGCTGGAACAAAATGAAATTTTGCATCTAGGTTAAAGCTGAAATGATACAGTTGAGTTAAAGGATCTTTTATCCAAAATTTATAAGTACATATATACCGATAATTAAGAGAAAAATATGATTAGTAGTACGCCTTCCGATTTTCTCGCTCACAAGATATAATTTTCTATAAATGCATAAATTAAAATTTTTGAAGTTCAATCCAGCGTAGACAGATTGAGTTTCTCCCGTTAGAAATAATGGAGTTCCTATATGCAATGAAACTGAACACATTTAATTAGACCCTAAGTATCAATAGGTCGTTTTATTTGGTAACTGATTATTAAACATAGATGAAATCTTCTTTATGAGAAGCAACAGCTGTCAAATTCATAACTGCAGGTCAATGAAAAATATTTTTTAAAAATTTGAGCTTCCAGAAAAGAAATTTGCTTAGTAAAAAATGTGTGTTTTAGAAAATCTCAAAATCATAATTTTTTTTCTCATTTAAAAACACAATATTTCTTTGATGGATTTGTTTTCCATCGAGGAAACTTTAAAAATATATGGCTCATTTTGTCCTTTAAAAAAAACAAGAATAAGCACGACACTTTAAAAAGAGTTCAAATAAGAATTAATTATACCATGCTAAGAATTTGTTCCAGAGTAGTAATTTCGTGGAAATAATAGGTTAAGTGCCCCATATGTATGTTGTCTGTATGTACTTTTCCAACCTCTTGAATGATTCCCAATTATAGGAACCTTTCTGTATGTATCTCAAACCAGAAATGCACTAGTAGTGACAGATAAGAGTATTTGGATAATAAAAATTACAAAGCGTCTTTACGTTTATATTTCTTATTTTCGTACAGTTCTTATCCTTGGATGATATGTTCATGATAAAATGATATTTGCATTTTTACATTTTTTTGTTTCTAAAGGAAATTTTTGTTTGTTCTTGTTTCTGATAAATGAATTTTTCCCGATATTTTTATGGTATAATCACGAACATATGTTTTTTCCTTATATATATACATATATTAAATCTTGATATCTCATATACAGAAATCAGTAATCTGTCATATGGAAAATAATGATGATTTATGATGCACCGGAGAGGTTTTATTAACGTACATATTAAATATTTTGTTTTGTCTGTATTACAGCCAATGTGTAAGATGTTTAAATACAAGCAAAAAGTATAATTCCCAGACAATGGATTATTAGTATTGGTGTTCGTTTATATGTGTGAAAAAGCCTTTTGAGTGTGTTGAAGAGCAAAATTTCTGCTAGTATAAAAAAATAAGTATATTATTTCACATAATTTATGCCAGCTTCCGGGGAATGCGCGAACGGAATTTCTCAAGTGATTTAGATTAAAAAATATATTGGACAGAATATTTTATTCTGAAATATTACTCTGATATTGAATACTTAACAGCTATTGTTATAAAGACCATATAGAGAGAAGTGTTAAAAATTCTAAATATTAATGAAAAGCAGCTTTCTTTCGCAACTTCTCGCGATTTTTGAAGCACAAGCGAGAAGGGAAGATATCAATTTTTTTATTTCTCTTCTCATCCTTTTATTTCTTGCCAATTCAGCCGTATGTAACTTTTCAGCTATATAGCGAAGGGGAAAAAAGGATATTCTTCTACCAGCTGTATAGAAAATTGATAACAATGGAATTTAAAACAATTTAAGCAGATGCTTACATTTTTTGTTGAATCTCTTAATGTTATGAGCATTTGGAACCAGAGGTGGCGCCAGCGGGGGCCAGGGCCCCCTGTCGAGGAAGCTGTGCCTCCCCGTCAATGAAACTTTTTGTATCCCTTTCACGAAACTTGGTATTCAACTTGTAAATAAATAAAGATCTTGCAAAAATTTGAGACCAATTTCATTACACTCCCACCCCTTAAGCAAGTTGTGCCTCTATATCGGAAGTTCGTGCCCCCCCCCGTCGGGTAGACACTAGCTCCACTCCTGTTTGGAACCTAAAACATTTATAATATATTTTTGTGTCTATTTGTAACATCAAAACAGAATTCATTTTTAGTTGAACAGACAAGTTGATTTTGAAGTAAAACAATTTATATAGTATTATAAATAATAATTTCAGAAACAAACAATTGTAATTATGCATTAAATCATCCAAGTAGCATAACAGTTTTTTTTCCGCTGTTACCTTCTTTCATGAAAATAAATTTATCAAATAAGAAAATGCTCGTTTTTATTAATGTCCTTTAATATTTTATGTTTCATAAAATAATTGTTTAACCATTTCGTTGAATACCGTATGCATTTCAGTAAGATTGAAATACTAAACTACTAAATCGAAATAATAAGGAACCGAAAAATGCGAAGTATTTTCGCAAATTTTTCAACAGATGATATACACTATTTTTACTGCTTTTTATTGATACAGACGATTCTCGGTTTGCCTTTTGAGATAATATTCGATCATCTTAAAAAGTCAGATCATTTAACTTCACAGGTCATTCGCCATCTATATATTTAAATGTCAACAACAATCGTCTGCCGTCCTCCATTTTCGAAGGAAATCGAAAAATACTTCTACACTGAACATTCTCAACGGGAAAAAATGACAGAGTTTTCCAGCCCCAACCACTGTACTTATTTCGGCGCTTTTTATTTCATATGAAAGGTTAAGACCTCTAAATAGGACATCAGTGTCCTATTTAGAGGTCCCCACTGATGTCGTATTTAGAGGTGAAAATATATGGTGTCCCATTGGGAAATGAAGTATAAAATTCAAAAAATATTCATCAGTGATATCTTAGTCAATAGACAACTTTTTCCACCTAGTGCTATTTGATAGGACAACTTTTGATTTCTTCTCTCCACCCTTATGTACACTCCAGAGTGGAGGTATTCATCACATTTTTATTACATGGACTTGGCTGGAATCGTGGATAAAACATGCTTTTAAGTAAGAGAAATACACAATTAGAGGGAAATAAACAGAAAAACCAATTCTCAACAAGGAACTAGGATCTTATGTATCTCTTTTTTTTACTCAATTCGAATTATTTACACAAATCTATATTTTATCTGTATTAACAAAATTATAATCAAATGTCTAATTTGTCAGTGCAAAAACCAGCGGGACTGAGCTCCAGAAGACTTTTTCGTATACTTTTAAACAAAAGTGTCATGCCCTCCGCGTGAATAAAAATTGCGAGAAGTCGGTAACGGCACAAGTAACAACATTTTATGGAACGTCATAATTTCTGTGGCTCAGCGATTTGATTTGAGGTTCACAACAATTTTCTTCGTATACCTTGCCATGGCGGAAAGACAACAATACTGACGGAGAAAATACGCCAAGCGACAGTAAACTACATAAAGTGCTCGCCAATATACAATCGCAATATGCAATTTGAACCAAATATGTACAGTATACTCTCGATTATCCGTGAGCGGATTATCCGGTTTGAGGATTATCCATGCTCATTCCGGACTCGCAAAAAATTTAAAGAGAAACATTTTCACTCTTATCATGCGTGTAAAATCGATGTTAATGTTCGATCGAGAGATTCATTCCGTGAAACTAGTGAGCCGTAACGGCGGAGGCTAAAGAATAGATTTTTTCCTTGCTCCACGAGCAATCTCTACCAGCTCAAGCCTTAATTTTCCGAGAAATGAATCATCCACATCCTGCTTGCTCATTCTCGTACGGACACGCTTCTCCCCGACACGTTATTCTTTAACTTCTTCGTCTTCTTTCACTTTCGCACGTGTTCCTTTGGTTTTTGCGTCTTGTTTACCGTCAGTTAGTAGCGTGAAATTTTTTACTGGTAAAAATGAGTGATCTGAAACGAAAACGAAACGTTTTAAATGCTAAACAAAAATGAGAAATCCTTAAAAAACTTGATATTGGAGAATCAGCTAGTACTGATGCAGAAGATGTACTAAATGAGGATAATACAATTTCTGATTCTGCTGCCCTACAATCTGTGGAAACTTTGTTAGATTATATGGGACAAAAAGGATTTGATTATGATGATATTACTGCGGTTCGTAAAATATGTGTCGATTTACGACAAGAGATGAACAAACAGCAGAAGCAAAGACTCATTACAGATTTTTTTTAAGCAGCAAATATTAAAAGGAAAATTCCTAGTTTGATGTTATACAGCATACAAATGTAAGTATTTTTTATATTTTTGAACTGATGCTGATTTTTTTCTTTAATAAAAAAGAGTTTTGGATTATCTGTGTTTTTGTATTGTCCGTGCGATCCCTCCCGGTGATTAACCCGGATAATCGGGAGTGCACTGTAATTTGAACTTCTTTACTTCAACCGATTGAAACGAAAATTGGGCACGGATCTACAATTAGGTTTAGAGTGCCAATTACCAATTTTCATTTATCTAAGTTTTAGCGTTTAGAAGTTACCGTGCTCACATATATGCAATTATGAAACCCGATAGACAGTAAACCCTTTGACGGATATGGTCCAAAATTTGATACGGACCTACATTCCTGAGGATAAAACTGTGCAGCAAATTTTATCCATCTGGCTATTTAAGTTGTGAGTTATCGTGTTCACATGAACACGGGCGAACAGACAGACTTACCGTGGAAGGATTTTGTCCAAGATTTGACAGAAACCTACAAATTTTGTGTAAAGATCACATACGAAATTTCATCCCGATAGCTCTAACCATTTTTAAGTTAACGGGTTCGAAGACACACAGTGAGTCAGACAGACATAATTCCAAAATTTTGTTTTCGGACAAGGGGAGATCTAAAACGTGGAGATTCATCAAAATCTGGAGTTCGAATTATTGACGATTACAACACTTTCTATTTGTATACGTCCTATATGAGAAAGTAAATATCGCAATTAAATGTCTGCTCTTACGAGTATAAACAGAATTACAGTTAAATGTATGCTTTTATCAGCATTAATAAAATTGAAATTAAATGTCAACTATAATTAGTATTAACAAATTACAATCAAATATATCGCCAGATCCAAAATTTAGGGCCACAATGACCTGGTGATAAGTTCTCGGCTTCGGGGCAGGAGGGTTCCATATTCGAAACCATATTCGACTAAAAGTCCTTCGTGTATGTGGGCCTGTTACACGTTAAATCCTATGTAATGACCAAACGTCTTGCTGCTGATGTGGTGCGGAAATTTGGAGAAGGGGATTCCAGTTCAGGTGTCGTCCACGTCATGTGACTGCTGATCAAAATTGCGAGGTCTGTCCCAAAATATATCCCTTGTTGCTTCGAAGTGGGACGTTAATATAACTTAAGCTAAACTAAATATTAATGAAAATATTCATATTTTTTAACGGTGACAAATTCGCCACTGACTTGCAAATACAGTGAAGTCATTAACACTAGAAAAACGTCGTTTTTCGTATACCTAGAAAGACTTTTAGAGAGGTCATTTTGACCGCTCTTTCTTTTAATAACCCAAAACAATATTTCTTTCAAGATTTCTTTGCTAAATCCGTGTTTTTTAAAACATTGTGTTTATAAATTTTACATTTTCTTAACATTAATGTCCCGCTCATACTTTTTCTTCACTTTACAATATTTTTTATTGCCAAGAAAATACATTATATATGTAATCTATTATTTATAAAATGAAAAATAAAGCACACTGTGCGAAGGAAATTACTTTGAACTATTTTATATCTATATTGCATATGTTAAACATCGTTAAAGCATATAAATATTACAAATATATTTACTTACATTTCTCTTTTTTACAGTTTCTATAAACACTCAGCTTTAGCACTTTGCTTGTACCTCAGCCGCAAATTCACCTTTTGCAATCACAATAAAGGTACATAGTTTTATTGCGACTTTGATTGATTTGGAATTGTTTGCGCTTCCGGTTAAAGGTAGTGGGTCCATCATATGTACCTGAATTTAAGTCGGAAAGCGCAGATGTCTTAGCGGAAACATAATTGTTTCGCAGATTCTCAGCTAAATTCAAAATATAATCACGACGCTTGATTTTTATACCTGTAATTACCTTGTAAATTACCCAACAATTGAAAGCAGTTTAGTGCCGCTTCTGTACGCTGGTGTATGATATGCAGATTATTTTCGTTCATGAGGAGCCTCCATGTAGTAGTAAAATTCCCAAGAGTTACATGCCTAACGGCAAATGATCTTGGCCCAGGCACTTCTCTCAACACATTGTGTTGCTGCCGTCTTCCTAAAGAAACAGTATAAGATGGAACTGTAATCCACACTGCTCCATCTTTTGCTACTTCTTCATTGTGCTCGTTCTGAGAGAGAGATGTTAACTCTTGACTTCTCATTTTTTTATTTCGCTTTTGACTCCTCCTGCCTGAAGTATCTGCGTTCTGAGAATCGATTTTTATAGATGAATTGTCTTCATTTTTAGATTCAATGGAGAGATTTTTCTGTGCAATTTATGTAAAATATGCATCCGATGAAGTTGATTTGTTTTCATTGCAGGGAACATATACATCTTAATCAGACTTTTCTTCTGAACCAGAATTGTGAAATATTTGTACAATTTCTTTTCCGTCAGCATTTTTTTACCAATGGTTCTTTCCAACATCATTAGAGAAAACAGATGACCCAACAGGAGAAGAACATCTAAAGAAATGAATATCTGTCTTTTCAATAAAATAGATGCTTCGAGCACAAAAAGAATTGCTGAGAATCGCAATTTTCAGCCCACTCCAAATATCATTTATATTCCTTCTCATCAAATCATCGTCGCAAAACAAAACATTAAAAGAGTAGTAAAACAACAGAGTAGGCAAAGCAAAAAATAGAGTAGAAAAAGCAACATAGGGTATGTTTGTTCAGCGGTCAAGTGACAGCAGTCTGTCTTTCTGGGTATAAACTTTTATAATGTCGATAATAACAAGCAGAAAAAAATAATTTTTGTTTCGCATGTCCGTTATGATTAATTAGGAAAAATCAACGAAGGAATAAGAAATTGAAGGAAAAAGAAGGGAAATATGAGCGTCTAAAATTAATTTGCGGTCAAAATGACCGCTGTCGTCTTTCTAGTGTTAAAAAGGCCAACAGCTTGCAACGACATCAAAAAATAAAAAAATTCTTTCATATATGTTCTTTTTATAACATCCTGGGCCATTCGTGCTAAATTCGAAAAAAAATCAAACAATACGTTTTGTCGGGACCGCTTAAAATACAAATTTACAAACAGACGAAATGCTGAACGACCGCTTTGAAAATAAATCACTTCGAACGGTCAACTAACATAACCTTAAAAGTTGCAGAAGCACCTGAAAATGGCAGAAGTATCTTGATGAGATAATGAGATTGGTATTTGTCACAGAAATAAAAAAACTGTGATAAATTGGCAGAGAACATTATACTTCAAATTTTTTAAATATGAGTCATTTAGTAGAAACGATGCAAAAACGTTCACGGAAAGAGAAACACAAGATTAAGATTTAATAAGACAGGAAAAACTACTATCCATACGAAAATATGATTTTATCTTTCTCTCTATTTTTAATGCGAATCATTTGCACAAATTTTCGCTTTCATCAGCATTAACAAAATTGCCATTAAATATTAACTTTTAGCGCTTTAATAAAATTACAGTTAAATGTTTGCTTTTATCAGTATTTACAAAAGAAAACAATTACATGTCTTGCCTTTAAAAAAGATTGCAAATGTTTTAATGGTGCCAAGCTCGCCATTGACTCGCCAAAACGTTGAAATTAGTTAAACGGCCGCCTTATTGAAACGAATTTAAAAAATACAAATTCATACATATACATCGTTTTTTTTTGTTGTTTCAAGGAAGAAAATTGAACAGCGCGTTTTGTCATTATTACGTCACAAAAAAAAAATTTTCAGACAGACGAAATGGTGGACTTAAAACTTAGACCTCCCTTCGCTCGGTGAATAAAATTATTCAATCCACATTAGAAGTAAACTCATTCACTTAAAATAATTATTTTTAAATGCAAAGAAATGAAAATTGAGAAACAAATCTGTCGCATTTATTCTGTCTATATTTATTCTCATTAACGCTTTTCAAAACATACTAGAATATTTGAAGATTTGTGCCCGTCTAAGAGGTGCTTTTAGCTCGCCAACAATATCGCAGATCTGATTGTCTGATTCTCAAGCACATTGGCAGATGGCTTAAGAAGTAAAAAAAGCATGAAATACAGAACTGATGAATCAATTGACACTAACTTTCGTTTCATTACTAATTTTATATTTCATAATTGAGTATAAAACATAATGCAAAATCCACAAACAGAAAAAAATGCCTTACCAAATACAAAAGATGAAAAAATGCTAAATTGATTGATAAAAATCTTTAAGTATAGAGAGCCTTTCAGTATAAGAATGATTACTGAAAATATATTAAATGCAAAATATATAAATATTCATTTAGTGCTTAAGAAATAAAAAAATCATGCAAAGAAATAAAAAAGCGTAAGCATATAACTGCTGAATAATTGACCCTAACTTCCAACTGGTAACAGAATACTACGGAGTGGAGTTCTGTGTGGATAAATTATATGAAAAAAGAAAGTAAACAATCGATACTTCATAATTCAACAAAAATATCTCCGAGAAGGGGAAAAATAAATTAATTCTAGTATAACTTCTATTTGATATTAACGGAGTTCGGAAACTGCTTTGAAGATCTTATAATTTAGCAGAAATATTCATTATTACCCAACACTCAGGGGGAAAAAGTAAACTCAAAATTAAGGAAACGAAAAAGAAAAATAAATTAATTCTGTTATTGATATTAAATCATCACAGAATCAAAACAGTATCCTCTGTGTATGCTAATTTGTAGATGTAGACAGACCGTCTGAATTTCTTTTGGTACGTAGCAAAAGCACGTGAACGTCACCGCCATGCGTTGGTTATTATTATATAGATATAGATGAATAAAGAAGGGCAATTAAATTTCCTAAATGACGACTAAATAGTGTTTTCGTTTATAATGAAACTGTATAACTTCTGGCAGGTTCTATGTTCAAAACGATATGTTTCTCTAAAAAAATAAAACTTAAGTTGCGACGTATTCTTAACTTCCAGGAAAGTTAAAATTGAAATGACTTCTTGGGAATATATTTTATATTTTTTATTAATTTATGGAGTAGTTTCTGAAAGTTTAAAAAAATTATTTAATGCACCTTTGTGCTAGTTTCATTGAAAGAAATTTCGAAATCTCTTACATGTAGCCACCATACTCTATAGATTTTCTTTCTAAGGATAGAAATGCATAGATAAAAGTTTTGAAGAAATCCGTTTAATCGTCTCACAGTTTTATAACCAGCTAAAGATTTAATTTATCTAGTATCAAAAGATTATGTTCAGATCTTCTGATAGTTAAGCGTTAAGAAATTTAGGCCTCTTTGCAGCATTGGAAATACAAAAGATACTATTATTTCAAAGATATAATATTTATTAACGTAACTTAATTTCAGATTTTTAGATACATTTTAACTATGTCGGATTAATGCAACTAAAATTCGTTATAATACATATTTCTTTATTCATGTTAATGAAGGTGCAAGATTAAACGTTAAATTTCCATAAACACTTTGATAGATTATACATGTAACTTCTCTTCAGAAGTTAGTTTAACTCATATATTCTTAGATATAAATATAAACAATATAATATGAATCAAAGGCGTAATTGCAGCCTGAAATATAATTGCAGATTTCTGAGCGGGAGAAGTCCTAAATCCTTATTTATTCTTCAGTGCTTTTCCAGACTAATGAATATTTGACTGAGTATATAATTAAAATATTCTTATTCCTGCTTATGTAAACTAGTCATCTAATGATAAAATCTCTAAGGTAAAGTGATTTTTTATTTGTAATTCCAAAAAATATTTTCGTAATGAGAACTAGAAATTTCCCTCCATATCTGTATTAGTTATATTTCTTAATTTAATGATGATGTTTTGAATATAGTGGATTAAAGAATTTATATTTACTAATTGGTGAGAATTCTTTTGTTTAACTATTCATTTTTTTACTCTAATCATTATCGGAGATGAAATGATGATCCAACAACAATTTAGTCGAAGAATTACACAAATAGGGGCATAATATCAGTACAAATCAAACTAAATGATAAAAGAAAAAATGAAGTATTAACAGACACTTAGAAAAGCAGAACAAATGCAAGTTCTTCCGTTTATTCAAATAAGTTACCCAAATAGTATAATTTGATCGAAAACATTCCTATTACATCTTCACAAAATTGTACATTATTCAGAATATTGAACACTATGGTAAAATACCATAAAATATTTTTATGCTAAAAGTAAAAATTTGTAAAACAGCTTTTTTTGCTTAAACTAACTAAGGTCTATTAGATTAATAAATTTGTTTTATAAAATGTTGAAGTCGTAAAATTGTTATCAAATCTCTTACATAAATTGTTGATGCAGGCTTTTTTTTAGCATTTGACTAAAAATATCATGCATCCTTTAAACAATTCAAGTGAACAAAATCAAATGCCGAATATGTTCTTGGCATTTAAATATTTTGTATGAAATCAATTTTAGGAAAATTTTGTTTCAAAATTTAAAAAAAAATCCCACAAAATCTGTTGTTTTTTACGTAACACAAGCATAAATTTCAATGTGTTCAGTAATAAATTGCTAAATATAGAAACAAAGTTATAAAGTAATACATTTCAATATTTCTTAATCAATTTGGAAAAGATTAAGAAATATAAACTGAATATGTGATAAATAATCAAAAGCATGTTCTTGATCAATATAAATGAAATATAGCCTCTTCATATAATATTTAAAACAGTATGAAATGAAATAATAATGAGTTTTCTAATTTATAGTCAAAGTTATATTTTTCAGAAAAAAATAATTGAACTAAATTTTACCCATAAATTAAATAAATTGTTGCCATTTATTACTAAGAAATATTGAAGTGTATGCTTAATAATACAGCTTAATTGTCAATAACAGAAGTAAAAATATTGTGATATTTTTATTTTTATTTATCACCTCACAAATACATATTTTCAAGTGAGATAATGACAAAAAGTTTACTTTTCTATAGTAAAAAAACCATCTGAAAATATTTCTCTAATCATACTGGAATAGTAAATTATGATTCATTAAAAATCAATGAAAATATCCACTTATATCCCCTTATAATGGGAAGTAATGAGAGTAATATTCTGAGTCAGTCAATATTGGTTCAGTTAAAAGAATTTTCTATATAAATTTAATTCTAGAAATAATTAATTAGATGCAGATAATATATCCTGAAATAATTCTAATGTATATAAAAATTTATATATTATCATTCCATAAAAAGTAATGATGAAATTCAATAAGTCGGAGATACGTTATTTTCGTTAAATGCGTACATATATATATATATATATATATAATTTGGCGAAATGAATTTTATTTTTATGTGTACATTTACGAATTTACGAACTGCATCTTTTTCTTTTTTATTGGTTTTCTGATGAAAAAGTGTACTGTTCCTAAAAAAAGTTAATTTTTCAGTTTTTTTTCTTTTTATGTAAACGGGCAAATGCATGAATGTAATTTTTAAATTATTAATATATTTTTCGTGAAAGAATATCTTCTGACAACATAGAATATTTACTGTATTAATTTATGAAAGCATTGCTTCTCAACGTAAATGTCAATTTATATTGTCGATTGTTATTTGTTTACTAGTTTTTCCAAGGTGGCCGTCAAGATAATAATAATCAATTCTGCAGTCTTTGGTGGCTTCATATTTCTATCTGAAGAATTAACGATGATAATTTTCTCAATGATGAGGTCTTTTCACTTATAGCTAAGAGACGTGTAAGATGGCAGTTTACGGTGAAGTTAAATATAAATATCACATCATTCGAAACAATCTCATTTTAATAAGAAATAACTTTTTTTCAGAATGTAAATTTGAAAAGATAAATTTGAAAATTTATGTGAGAATCTTTGACAAATTAAAAATTTCATCTCTGCGTATATTTATCGCCTTCATAAGGCTGTTGTCGTTATATAAATTAAATTTTCGGTGAAAAATGTATAATGTATGGTTATATTTTCAATCGTTTCAACTTAACTTTTTTAGACAGTTCGCATAATAATTTAAACATATTCCAGTTTATAACAGTCTAAAAATTTAAAAAAAAATCCTTTCCACATTTACTTCGTTTTTTCAGCAAACATATTAACATATTAGTAAAAATTTGAACCTGAAATGTGGGCGTCGCATCCTAAGTCATACAAAGATATTGTCCAATCACCGTGAATTAAACCATCTTCTGGTCATAAAATGCTGTTAAATAATAACCAGAAAAAATGAGAAGCATTTCATCAAAAAAAAAAATAACGCATGATATTTGATCAGTCTTACAGTGATCTTAAAAATAACTTTCTTCGGTGATAAAAATGTTGCAATTTGTAAACTATAATGGAACTTCTGAATTCTGCATAACCTTCTTCAAATCTCATAATGATTTAAAGCATTTATTAAAAAGGTATCAATTTGACATACGTCACTCATATTATAGATATGTTAATTTTAGCTCCACAGTATTTATAAGCTGAATTAAGAAGCATGCACTTATCATTATTTTATATATCCTCAGACAGTTCAAAAAACGGTTTTTCTGGTTCTAGAAAGATTTCTGAAAAATATTTACATGGAAACAATTTATGGCATCATTTCAGGAGACTTTTAAGATAGTCCAATAAGTGGATTTTGAATAATAAGAGAAGCTTGCCGAATTTATACTATACCTGGAAATCTTTTTACCCGCTGATTCCTCAGGCCATTGGAATAAAGGGACTTCAAAATACGGGAACGCCCGAGCTCTTCTTTCAGAAATAAGGGACATTCACTTCCCTCCTCAAAAACCGCAATGACATCTGGCTCAAATTCATATCGGCGAGCCACTGTAACGCGGAAGGCACGGGCTGCGGGTGTGAAATCAATCACACTTAACGAAAGGGAGTGGAAATTTTACAGTGATATTCGGACGGCCACCGTCTTTCGCTTGAAGAGACGTTAGGGATGTTTCCGTATCGATAGAGTTGATGTGCCTTGATAGAGAAGTACTTGTAATAAAAACAAGTAGTGGAATTGTTATGGTTCATTTACTTTAAAAACGATGCAAATAGCTATTTCTTAAAATACGCTTTTAAGTAAAAAATGGGATTAAAAATTGTTTGATTGGTTGAATTAACTGGTTCACTTTTTCAACTGGTCAACCAGATAGGACCACTAGTTTCCCAAATTGGACCACCAATTTTTTTAAGCCAATAAAAGTAAAAATATTTCTTTGATCCACCCTAAAATCCCTAAAATTTACACCAGAACACAATGTTAAATCCCAAGTATGAAAGTTTATGCATTGAATGGATTCTTCTTCCTTTGTTTCACATGATACTGCACTATGTATCCTTAGTTTTTGTTGTTTTTGGATAATATTAGATGTTTTTATGTCCTTTTATTGTTCCTTTTTGCTTTGGCTTTCACTTCCAATTTATGCGAACTATTATCTTTTATAACTACTTTACGGACTATTCCTTTAGTTCAAGATAATAGTTCCATTGATTTACACAGTTCCATTTAGGCAACTGTCAGTGATCCAATCTAAGCAACTTTTCTATAGAAAAAATTCTCCTTACCCTATCTTAAATTTTTCAATAAATTTTTTACAGCAAATTATTGTACATAAACATATTTCAGGACAAAATAATATATTTTGCCACTTATTTTAAAACGGAGTAAGAGATATTGGTCTTTTGTAGAAATATTTAATACATAATATCAAAATCTAAACACTTTTATAAAATAACTACTAAGCTCTTTCTCTTAAATAGGATTTCTTGCACCACATTTACATCGTTACAGAATAATTTGTCTATTTTATGGCAAAAAAATTTAAATTACGATACCGGTCAAATTTGGTCACTGTTCCAAATTCGAGAATTCTTCACAACAACAAGAATTATTTTTTAAATAAATGATATCTATTTGTATTGCTAATATGATCTGTGCAGCATGCGAACAATCAACAAGAAAAAATATAGCAAATTTTTTAAAAAGTTTTAAAAAGTTTTTTAAAAAGGAGGCAAAATTTAAAACTAGAACAAGAAAATATATTTTAATTAGCATACAATAAAATTAAAAGATCAAAAGAAATTTTTGTAGAAAAAAATAATAAAGTTAGATACAATTAAGACAATGTTTAAGAAGCGTGCAATTGCAGCAGCAAAACAAAACAAAGAGAACAATAGAATGATCTGTTTCTACGATCTGTGCAGGTGACTTCTCGGCCTCGACATTTACTAAAGCAAAGAAAAGATATATAACTTTTTATAAATTTTTCAGTGAGTAACTTGCGAAGTAATACATAATCGTCGAACTTCCAATTTTTAATTGGAAACAATCAGTTTTCCTTTCAAACATACAAGCAGTTCTAAAATTTCAGAGATTAATCCGAAGGCTTAACAAAAAACACTGAGTTTATATTCAATAATTTCTGTATATATACATAATATCCTTAATTATTGCATATTACATTGCTGTTATGTGTCTTGGAATATTAAAAATCAAAGCAACGTTCTTGTTAAAATGACTCTAAAAATAATTTAAAATAAATAATTGAAAGAAACATTTTCTTTCGCAATATATTTTTAGTCCTGATGTTTTCATTGAAATTCAATATTTCGCTTCACTTATTTTAACTAAGTTCTATTTTAAACTTTAGCTTTCACCAACCAGTCCTTTAATATATGGAGGGATGAGTTAAAAATAGCTTAGATTAGTTTCTTTGAAATCTTCGAAAAGAAAATGAAAATAATTTGCATTTGGTTAAAACGTAGATGTTATTCCCATTGATTTTATTTTAATAACCTTCTTAGAAATTTTAAATTATATTCATGAATTTTCAAAAAATAGCTAATAATAGCACACTAAAAAATGCAAATTGAAAAAGTGCTTTCATTCAAACAGTTTTGTGTATCACTTAAAATAAAATATTTAGGCTATTTACATTTATTGTAACGAAAATCAGTACTTGCAATATAGCTGAGAGGGATCTATGCTCGATTGTGCATTATATATTTTAAAAACAAATTCGTATAAATATTATAATCATTTCCTACATAAAATTTAAGCATTTGTACCTCACGACGTCATGGCTAAAAGAAATTAAAAGCATAATTTTAGGTAAAATACTTTGATACATTTCTTTTCAATACTTTCGAACTTGCTTATTCATATTAAAATAAAAATCTATTATATTAAAGGTAATTTCAGTTGTTTTGATCCAAAATTCTTTAAATATAATGATTTACTCTGACTAAGCCATCCAGTGGTGCTCAAAGGCTTCTCATTGTATATAAATCTCCTGGAGTAGGGTTTTATTATTCTTTTCTGCTGGATTTCAGATCATGTTGGAATAGTCGGTAACGAGAAAGCTGATAGAGCTGGTAAATCATCAATTACAATTTTGTGGACATTTGTCTCTGTTGAAGATATTTCCAGAATCCTAAAATGTCTTGTCCATATGTCTTGGCAAGACCTGTGGAATACACAAACAAACAATAAACTACAATCAATCCAAAATTCTGCTAAAGGATTTCAATCCTGTAATTTAAAGAGACAAACAAGAGTTAAACTTGTTTGGTTGTGAATTGGACATAGCTATTTTGCTCTGTTCTCAGAGCCAGCACCTGTTTTCTCGACATGCAATGTAGATATTTTTGTTCGACACATTTTAACTGAATGTGCCAAATATAACGCTCTCAGGTTGAGATGGTTCAGCAAAGCGTACCTAAATTTCAGTGAGTTGCTGGGCTATCATCCCCAACCTAATTTTTTTGCATTTATTGCGGTATTGGATTTATTAATGTCATTTAAATACTTCAGGAATTTGTGTTTTCACTGTTTAAATGTTTTTTTACTTGAATACTTATTTTATAGACGCAAAGATTTTTTTCCATTGTTTGGCGCGGCTTGACCAATCTTGGCCCATTTGCCATAAAACGTGATTCACTCACTCAGTCTGTTTAATCATGAAATATTTTATATTTCTACTGCTTATTAAGTTAATGATATTTTTAGATATTTCGAATCGGGTTTTGAAATGATATAATTTTGTATAAAAAAATACTTTCCTCAATGTTGATTGGGGCATGAAAAAACTAGATTTAAAATATAATTTCCATTCTTTCACTTTTCCACGCGATCCCCAGATGGAGCTGAAATTCATTCTCACATAAAGAAATAAGAGGAGATTTATTATCTGCATTGTTTGTCTCAAAACGGCGATTAACGAGCAGATGGAGTTCTGTCCCTAAGAACCTGTTTTCTTTTCTTTGTGTTACAAGCATTCCAAAAATACACTTTCCTCCAAATGTTATAAAACTACCTGCTTTTTAAATCCAAAATTAAATGAGTGTAAATAAAGGTAAGAAAAATTCTTTTGTAAAGTATATTATGTTACACTAATTATATTAACTGAAATACCTATTTATACTATTTATTTCTTAAAGAAAGTCGTATTTTAATAGAAGCCAGAGAAAATTATGAATATCTTACTTTCGAAATTTATGGACAATTTCTATGAATATTAATTATATTCTAACAATTTTATGTATGAAAATATTGTTTGTATTGTCTCAGAGAAATCTTTTATCTGATTCGTTAAGATGTCGGACCATCACGCGGCTGGAAATAGGTTTGACATAAACTGATGCTCCTAGAAAGTTTAATGTGTCTTGCCTCGAGGTCCAATGACCATGGGGTCAGTATCGAGAAGATCTGTTCCAGGTCAGTCACGTTTTACAACACCTACAGAAGTTTACCGTCTAGGACTTTCACCATTGCTGTGCTTCATCTCGTTTCATATCATTTCACCGAAACAGAGACGAGTATATCGGCTACTACTGTGAGAAGACGCCTTAATAATCAATGATTGTATGCAGGAAGACAACTTTTATGTGTCCTTCTTAATCAACGACAGAGAAGTACCTGTTTACGTCGAGCAAGAGAGCATATTACCTGGTCCAGATAGCAAGGGCACTCTGTACTCTTCATAGAAGAGTCTATATTTACTCTGGAGAGTGATGCAGGTGGTATGGAGGTGAGAAGAAACCAGACACCATCAATCTAACATTCTTGAATGACACAGTCCTAGAGCAGGTAAAATGGTTTGGGTTGAAATTTCTTTAGGTGACCCCCCCATGCTCCATGAAAGAACTCCCATTGATGTGATATACAGTAACGAGATCCTCGACCCGTATGGCAGACTATATGCAGGTGCTACTGGTAAGAGAATCATCCTGATGGATGATAATGATCGACACTACGGAGCAAGGCATGCCGAAGAATTTCTTGAAAATCAAAGTTTCCTTAAAATGGACTGTCCAGTTCAATCTGACATTCGAATTACCTTTTTAACAGATGGGTGCGTCAAGTATCTATTCGAAGTCGTTAAATGAGCTTGAACTATCGTTACTCCATGAATGTCTTTTATATTTCCTTTCGGTTCCGGACAACGTATAGAAAATCGATGTGGCCATTGCATTAAAGTTAATGAAGGGCACATTCCTTATTAAAACACATTTATTTATTTTAACAGATATTTTTCATTTTTATTTTTCTCTAACTTTCTACTTTAGGGAAAAAGTTGCAATAATTTAATTGCAGACTATTCTTGAAACCCAAATTAGGTAAAAACCAATAAATAACTGTTTAATTCGCAATTTTAAAATTCTCACGCTTTAATTCTCATTTGTTTGCAATTTCGACACAAAAAAGTGGTTGCACCTCAACTTTTCTAGGCCAGTGTATATGGAATATATAAGTAGGACCATACGAACATTCTGGGTTAGTTTCCGTTCAAATATAGCAATAATTTAGGGTGCTTTCAGAAAACCAATTTTCTCTGATCATATTGACTTGATAGTACTTCATGATAATTAAACATAACTGAACAGATAATTAATTCACAAAAGTAAATCTTTTATCTTAGATTATATGTCATACTACACTATAATAATTAGAAATGAGTCAGTGAAGCGATCAAGTCTGTAAATAATTCAACATAACACTCTGACCCTTATTATTGGAGAATAATGAATATTGCTATAATAAGAACTGTAGAGGACATTCAGAATGTCTTTTAGAGAAATACGAGAAACTTGATGAAAAATATAAGATTTATTATTTTTCCACAATTTAAGAGGAAAGGTATGGAAATTATTGGAAGACAGCATATATTTTAAGCTGTTACAGGTTTTAAGTATTGGCTAAAAATTAATAAACGAATTTTAATACAATGCATATTGGTTTCTTTCTGAAATAAGGTCTTAGAAAAATGTCAATTACGTAAAACTGCTTAAGAATTCTCAATATCCTGTAATTTAACAATCTAAGTCTTTCATTTCTTCCAATAACAAAAATCAGTTAGCAGCTCGAAAGATCTTCAACTTTCTAGTGAACACACACAAACAAAAACAAAAGAATTTTTGTACAATTAATTGTTTAGAGAGACTTATCATCCAATTTTACACTTCTCTATTTCAAGAATCATTTTCAATTTTCTTATTTAGAATAGGCTGAGAATTCTAAAAAAAATATTGCAGAAATTTCACCTCATTGCTTTTAACATAGGTTAGATTAATAAAATGCATTTTGGAATAATTTGATTTTGAAATATTTTTTCTCGAAATCAAAGAAGATGAAAGAGATGGAGTCTGAGATAGAAAGCTCCGAGGAGGTCTATGTTTTAAAAGTTTCTACTGGAAAATGGTCGGCAAATGAAAGAAACTTCTGGATATAGTGAAATATGTGACAGAAAAGAAAAAAAAAATCCAACTAAATTCTGTTCGAAGAAAATAAGGTTTCACAACCAAGTATATGCGCAAAAATTTTAACTGACGGATTAAATTTTTATGCTAATGAAAGTTAATTAACTTAACAAAATTAAATTATTAGTTAAATTTAAATGTTATAAAAAGGAATTAACTAGGGAACTTTTTCCTTTTAAATCGGTACTTCTTTTGGGAGCATCTTTCGTTGAGCCTTTCCTTTAAAAAAAGAAGTTTATATTTAATGAACTCTAAATAAAAAGACATTGGCGTTTTATTTTCTACATTTATATTATGTGTTAAAATATTTGTTATTATTGAACGCATTCTTTTAAATGAAATTATTTATTAAGAAAGGAATGATTTTTAAAGAAAATAAACACTCAATAAATTAGCAATACTGGTTTGTTACTGTAATGTAAAATCTTTCGCGGCTTAAATTATATCCATCATCTACCCTCCCAAATATACACTTGCTATTTTTGAAGTCACAGATGAGTTCAATAAAATAAAGCCACCAGATAATGTGAGTTACGTAAAGGCCTATCCTGCAACAGTTATAGATAAGCAAAAATATAATCCGCAAGTATAATGCTCAATTACAGATTTTAAGAATATAATTATTCATTTTTGGAGTGTATGAAAAAGAAAATTTCTATTAAGAAGTATAACCTATCAAATGTAGTGAATTCAAAGATCTATACTGAGTTACAAGGCACAACGCCTGACTACTTTTACTCGAAGTGTTGTTAAAAAATTATTAAAAAAAAATTATAGTAACTTTGAATTAATTGCATGAAAATTGAAGGATTAATACATATGCAATGTCAATAAAATTTACAATGATTTGTGAAATTCCATCATATTTTGCGTTAACTATGCATCATCGTTAATTTATGCCATCAAAGATCTATACTGAGTTTCAGGGTATAACGCCTTACTACTTTTACAAGAAGCGCTTGTAAAAAATAATTAATACAATTTAGTAACTTTGATTAAACTGCATGAAAATTGAATGTTTAATACCTGTTTAATTTCAATAAAATTTACAAATATTTGTCAAATTCCATCAAGCTATGCACCATATTTAATTTATGCCATATTTAGTATCGATGTATTTAGATATATTTGTTTTACATGCAAAAATTAAAAAAAAGAAAAAAATCTTGTCTAAATTAATTTAGATAAATTTTAAATGTAAATTGCTATAATGTTAAAATAGGACCTAATTATCCATTTCCTTACACCTTTCCCTTTTACCAACTATTTTTATTAATCAAACCAGTGCTGACAGATTACTACAGCTGATTTTAAATACACGCTGAAATAGTCCTTCCTTTTCCATACTTCCGTTAGTATTTATTTTTAATAAAAATTCTGGAAATTTATTTATTCCCTTTGGAGTATAGGAATTCACAATGTTCTTTAGAAGCTTTTGAAAAGGGACATAAAGAAGGATAATGTTGCTGGACGTAAAGAAAAAATAAGCATTAAAGCGCCAAAAGGAAATCGACACCAGTAAGTCGAGAAAAAATAGAGAGGGAATATTATGAAAGATGAATTATTAAATTCGATGAAGGCGATACATTTTAAGGGTAGAAGAAACAACTTAAAAATTGTTTATATTTATATATTTCAACTTCCATCTTTAGATATCAGTTGCAGGTTTGGCAATGAAATGGTAGGCTGAATAACTGGGGATATGACATTTGATGAACAAGAGTAAGATTTAAAATTGCCTTTTCACGTCATCTCACTTGAAACCTTATTATGAGCTACACAGCTCAAAAACAGGGTACAGGTGTCAAATAGAAAGGATTGATGCATATTGGCATTTAAAAGAGGATAATAGGTTTGTTTGTAGCACTACTCGTTCTTAATTAACTGAATTTCACGAAAATGATAAGGTTTCTCGTTAAAAGTTTTTTTAAGAAAG
Organism: Araneus ventricosus; assembly: GCA_013235015.1. Taxonomy (NCBI): domain Eukaryota; kingdom Metazoa; phylum Arthropoda; class Arachnida; order Araneae; family Araneidae; genus Araneus; species Araneus ventricosus. The sequence continues at coordinate 402,616 of BGPR01000712.1, read as the reverse complement.
TTAGGAAAACGACTGAATTTCACCCCTCTTGTTAGCAAAATACGATCGAAATTTCATGTAGGTGATTTTTGCTGTTTTTAATTTTTCTGCAATAACTAACATGTTATAAGGCCAATTTAAGTATCAAGCGTTTGTTCTGAAAAGATATTTCTGAAATATAAATTTAGATTATAGAATAAGGAAACGATTGCAATTTGTCATCATAATCATTTAAATATAAGGTCGGTAATAGTGTGAAAAAAGTCTTGAATTTAGTTTGCAATAGAGATTAGAAACGCATCCAAACACATTTACGAATATATTTTTTTATAAATCAGAAAGACATAAAGCATAAAATTTCATCAAAATTTACACTATATGCAGCTCAGAAATGTACACTAGTATTAGTGTTCTTATATTTAGATGCTGTTTTCTTTTTTCTTTAGGTAGGGGAAATGTCTGTTCATTTGGAGCTTGTTGATTGAGCTCGCTGGAAAGTTGAAATCGAGGAAAGTCGAAAGCGATCTCTGTTTTCACTAATGAATTTCACTACCCTACAACTTTTTTGCCTAGAGAGGAGATTATTGGTGACTCTTTTCAGCCACTCTTGTTTGAAGTTTTCAGTACTGTATATAGTATTTTATCTACTAGAGCTAAACGCATCATTTTAAAATTATTTTAAAACGATGAAAATGCAATGAATAAATTTATTAACAGTTTTCATATATTTTTAATATATTTTTATCTTTGATGTAACAGTCATTCTGATTAAATGTACCGCAGGCATTTTAATTCATTATCATTATTTGTTTCTTTTCATGAAATGATTCGGATTTTCAGCTCGTAAAATATTGATCCAAATTTATGAAAGGCTTCATTTTATTGTCGAAATCACTTTGAATGCTAACAATAATTTAATGTTAGACCTAAATTATTAAGTCACGAGACATTAATTCCTAAACATCCCAAAGGAAACGTCAACCCTAGTTGATATTTTCCTTTCGCCTTACTGAATCTCAAGAGAGAAATAGAGAACCCGCTTAACAGCCTGTATGTTATCATTACGACCCAAGTGGACCTTTCTTTGCTTATGGTGTGAACTTGTCCCTGTACTTAACTACTTTCGCTATCTTTATTTTTTTTATCTTCCGCAATATATTCTATCAGTTCCATTTGATTCAGATAAACTAGGGTTATATTCAACATTGCAGGGTGTGAGCCACGCCTTTTCGTACGAAAGAGGATTAATGTTAATATATTTTTATTATGGCATGCAATGCATGTTGTTTGCAGTTGTCTTGTAACGTCACCAAAACAATATTAACTCCCAATTCGATGAACGTCTGGAAAAAGCATTTGAAACATGTGATCCACATCGAATAGTTTTGGAGTCTAGCCATAGAAACAAAAGTTTTAATAAAAATATATTAGTGAACAATAATATGAAGCGTGCCACAATATTGGACGCTGATTTATGTTTACACTAGAATAACTGAACCCGTCATTTTCACAGATTTTATATTTCCTTCTTTATATAGCAATAAACGCACAAAATGGGAATGAGAACGAAAAAGGAAACGAATTAAGAAATGAATATCTTAAAATATTGTTCTTTTCTTTCTTTTTATTAAAATTAATTGTTAAATGTAATTTAGCAATGTCATTTACATTGAAGGTGGTGAAACGGAATAATTTATTGATAATCTCATAAAATATTAGAATACTAATTTTAATTAGACGTTTACTAATTCAAGCATATAAAGAACATATGACCATTTTTTTGGATGGTAGGAAATCTTGCATAACCATACTCATAATAATAATACTCATACAATATAAATATTTATTTTATATTGTAGTAGAGCCTAAATGAGAACTGAAATCTGAAGATGCTCTACAATCCTTTTCCATGACCATTTTTCAATTTTCTAAACAAAAAACTCTGGTATTAAATTTAATATACGTATAAAAATGTTTTTGAATTTAGTGGAAAAAAGATACTTTAATTTTTTTATCTATTAAGGCTAATTTATGTACTTGAGTCGAAAAAAGGTAATTTTTTAGAATCAGGTAAGTGAAATCTAAAAATTGGACTAAATGACACCCTTTTTTTTAAATAAATGGGTTTTCTTTTTCCTTTAATATCTTTTATGAAATTTATCTTCGTAAACATTCACTAGAAATTCGCATGAAAGTTATTAAAACCCGTCCTGGATTGAACATCGTCAATGAAATGCCAGACATACGGAAATGCGTTATTAGTATTGAATTCCTTAGAATATAAAAGAAAATTAATTCGTACTTTGCGCCTAAATGTTCATGATATTAGTTTTTGTGTCGTGCTTTACACTTATTTTATATATCAATTTGTCCATATTTTTTTTTCAATTTTCAAATAATATTTTAAAAATAACAATTTCTGGAAATAGTTCAAAATATATACAGTACATAAATATTTTGCTGGAATCTATAATCTTACATTGCCCTGAACCAGAATTTCAAAATCATCATTCCTTATTTAATATAAAAATAGGCAGGCACATCTCTTTTTAGTATAAATTTCTTCCCATAGCCATATTAAATTGATATAAATAAAGGTTTGTGATTTTGAAATACCAAATCATCTGCCAATATTTTCTGTTTCTGTTCATATATTTTCAAAACTGATATTCAAAATATATTCTGCCTGAAAGAAAAAACATTTTTGTCAGTACTTTGAAATTTATTCAGTTCACAAGCAAGAATTCCTCATTTATTATGCTGAATAAGACTTTTGAAACACTATGGAGATATTTTTACAGCAAAGCCGAACAGATTTAAAATTTGAATATGTCCGAATTTTTATTAGTGTAGTATAAAGATAAGTATATATTCATTCATTTTGTAAAATATATGAAAAACTAATTAATAATACAGATACTTTTTTGGTTAAGCTATTGGTTATCTTCAATTCATTTTATTCAATTTATTATATACAAAAATCTAGTTTCCACCTTAAAAATATCACGGTATACGGTATATACGGTGGTGACAAGATGCAACGTTTGATTTTAATAATATTTCTTGTAAATGTTAAAAGTTCCGCAGAAGTAGATAGAAATCTCGAAAGATTTATTTTAGAAAAGAAGACTGATTACAACTTCCAGTTTCTGATGACAAGGTGACATTTTCAGAGTTTTGTATCTTGCTGACAAATAATGCTCTTGATAGGGTGTGACAGTTAAATGTTTTCAATATATTTGCTCGGCTGATGAAAAATATACAAGATTTAAGGAAAAAAGAAGAGCTGCAATGATTTTAAAATTTTCTGAATTAATGCATTATACAAAAGTTATATGTATCGATAAAACTCAATTTGTTGGTACATCTTGTAGAACAATAACTGAGGAAAGTCAATTTAAAATTTAATACAATTAAACGCTACTGCTTCTTTCCTTGACGGGAAGAATGAAGTGCAATTGACAGTCTAAATATCGTTCATATGAGATAAACGGTCCTACCGCCTGTTATGGTATAATGATTAATGAACCAACTTGCACTTTAAGTTTGTTGGAAGGTAAAAAAATAAGATAAATTTATCTTTAAATTTATGTTTTAATAACCAAAAAAGAGTTCTAATTATTGGAAATAATAATCAAAACAGTGAAATTCAGAATGTTTTAAATATCGAAAATAAAACTATTTTAAATTTGTGGCGTTTTCTTTGAAAGATATAAATTTACCAAAATTATTATTTTTTGTCAAACAGTTGTTTTGTTGTAAAACTTTTAAGGTTGTGTTTAATTGTTTCAGTTCATTATTATGAAAATTTGAGTTAATGACTTCACATTAAACTTATTTGTCCTAAAAAATGCTTTAAAAATGGAATATTGGACACCTGAAGTTATTCACGTCTGCTAAACAAGGCTAGATGTTTTAAATAATACAAAGAGACGATCCAAATAAATATTTCAATGATATAGTAAATTTATCTAAGTCAATTCACTTTATCATATGCTTCAAAATAAGCAAAAGTTTATCATTAAATTATTTTCAAGCGAAAAAATGCAATTTAAATGTAAAAGGATTACAATGACTGTTCAAAAATCTGTTTTGAACATAGTTAATAATTGAGTCTGATAGTTATAGCCCATAAAATGAGTGGTATAAGGAAGGGGAAATTAGCAGAGTTCGAGAAACAGGTTTGATCATAGTTTATTTTAAACACATAGCACACAGACGTAAGACAAAGACACAGACATAAAGGACGTTTTACAAGCACATAGATCAAAGTACATCTCTAAGCCTGTTACCGGCTCTCCGTGAAAGGAATCATGGGCTATATATGTGATGTCACGCAGTGACGTATTGCATCATGACATCATCACAATAGGTTGTGATTGGTCTGAATATTGAGTGAGCAGACTGAAGGAAAGTAAACTGCGTATAATTTCCAACAAATAAGCTAGTAAATAAGTAGCAAAAAAATGAATAAAATTAATTAATGAAATATTTAAAATATTTAGAAAACTAAAAATCTTCCAGAAATATATTAATTTCGAATTTTTTTATTCTCTTTCACTTTATCAGGAGGAAAACGTTTTTAAGTAATAAAACAATTTTATACTTAGACTTGAAGTAGAACTCAAATATTTACTGTTTTTCTTGCCAATTAGCTTTTTTCGCATTTTAAAATTTATTTCAAGAAAACTTAACATTTGAAAAATAAATATTTGTTGCCAAGTTGATGGAAATGTAAACTTATAAAATCTTAATGTCTAAAAGATAATTTAATACTATGTAATAAAACATTTTTAAAAAAATAATATTTGTTTTTTTATTTTAACATTTCATTTTATTACTGATGATAAATACCATATGATTGATGAAGAATACAAGAAGCTTTTCTGAACTTTCTGCTGTGTAAAATCTTTAAATTCCTTTCAGTGATAAAATATAGTCTATAAATTTATTTATTTCATAACCCAGAATACTTTTAGTTAAATCTCATGTTACAGAAATAAGCTAATGGAGTTTTCAATGATTCTTTTATGAAATGTATGCTATATATCTCTAAAAGAACTGTATCATTGAAGGTAAAATAGTATATATATATATTGCCCATTTTGAATATTTTCTTTCACACTTTTCACAATTTTGTAATAGAAAGATATTTAACATGCATAAGTGCTTTCTAAAATGTGCACATAATATCTTCAAGAAGTTGAGTTTGCAACTTCATAGCACGTCTTAGTAAATTTTATGTATTATTCTACAATCATTTACTTTTTGGTGTAGATAAATAATTTACTTATTAAATATTTTTGAACCATTATTTAAAATACTCTTATTTACGCATTTCTTAAAAATACCTTGATTATATGCTACACCACCATAAACACTGAAATCAGAAAAGAAGGTTTCCTAACCTTCGAAATAAAGCATCTTTTTACATTTTCTGTCTGAAAAGTTTCCAGACATTTTTAAGTGAAAAAGTAATGAGCACCATCTGTCAAGAAACTGAAACTTTCCGACATTTTTCTTGAGTACTTTGGTTTGTTATCCGTGTTTTCTGCAGTTTTTGGCAAAGAGAACTTTTCACATCTAAATGAATAAACGAAGTGACGAAAAAATTAATTTTCCATACAAAATACACGCAATATGAAGATTAGAAACTTTACAGGTATACGAGAAAAAATAAACCCAATAAAATTAAAGTCGGAAAGCTTGTCAGGTTCTAAATGTTCATTAAAAACTTTCAAAATTAGGAAAAAATATTTCCTTAGAAAAAAAAGTTCGATCTGTGTTAAATTGATAATTGGTGTAGAGATATACCTTCTTTATGTAAAGTTATTTACTTATAATTCTTGTCATGTCCGCTTACCTCAGCACGCTTAGTGTGTATTTTCTATTACATGGTAGGGTGTTTTCTTTTTATATTTATAAATAATTTGCAAATGTACCATTTGTGTCTACTTTCGTTATTTTCTCTGATACTTTTTATTGCCTGATTATTTATTTAAGCCTTATAATATGTATTTTCTTATGTGCTTCGGGAAAAACAAAAACAAAAATACATGCAGGGCTCCTGCGTGCATTTTTTTTAACTGCCCAAACGACATTTCAGAAAAATTAAACATCGACAATTCCATCTAGAATTGTATATCATACTATACAATTCCATGCTCGATGTATGAATTTTCAAAATACAAATTTGAAATTCATGTTATTTTTAGAGTTTTAATTAGACTTAAAATTCAATAATTTTCCAACTGTCTGTTTTAAATAGGATAGAGCAAAAGTGCATGGAAATTATTTAAATGAATTAAATTAGTAGCTACCAGAAGTCTCTTAATTGTGTAAAGTTTCTTGCAAAAAAAATTTACTGAAAAGTGGAAGATTTTGGGTTGTACTGTAAAAATCTTATTCGGTTTTTTTTATAGGGCCGCGGTGGCCTAGTGCTAAGGTCTCGGCTTCGGGGCCGGAGGGTTAGAGGTTAAATCATACGTGGTGGCCAAATGTCCTCCCGTTGGTGTGGCGTGGAAGTTTGGAGATGGGGTGCCAGCTCAGGTGTCGTCCTCGTTATCTGAACACGGTTCAAAATTACGAGGTCCGTCCCAAAATAGACCTCGTGTTGTTTCAAAACGGGACGTTAATAAAACTAAACTTATTCTGTTTTTAAAATTTCAGGGTATATTTATAGAATTTTTAAAACACATATTTTCACTAAAACAAAGGCCACATTTTATTACACTTTTATACTTTCTTAAGACATTGATTGTCGATCCCGCGCCAGAGCGAAATGTGGCGTAATGCTCAAGGAGCCGATTATGTTCTGGCGCTTTAAAAGCTGCGTTTCAATATTTATTCTCCGGTTACATTTTGGGATATATGCTGGTAGTGGCGTGCAATGAAGATTAGAAACTAATTGTAAATGTATGTGGTATCGATAGTATAGGACCACAATATTCTTCCTGGTGAATGCACAATGCTCCTTATAAGAGTCACTCTCCTTTGCCTCTAAGATTCATATATTCGTTCAAAATTTCTAGAGGTTTTGCGTTATAATATTTGGTCTAATTCTAAAGTCGTCACATAGGGAAACCATGCAGACATTAGTTATTTGGAAAACAAATTCCGACCTGATATAATTGTAATTCCCACAAGATTGGTTGCCCATACTTTAATAAAACTTCAAACTTTTTATTTCGATCTGATAAAACGTTTGCACGCATTTTTTAACTTCACTTTTTTCATGTTTGTTAAGATGGAATTTGGTATTCGATAATTCATTTGCTTCCTGAAAAGTTAGAGCTATAAAATTCAGAAATTCTACACATTCTTGATGGCAATGCATACTGTACTTTGTAGCGAATGTGAGAAAAATTGATTTCAGTGATCCATAATTGTTATAATGAAGTATAATTATCCCAGGCCTTCAAAAGTTTACTTTTAACTGAGGTTTACATTAGTTTATGTAAATTATATTTTATTTGTCATGCCGAATTCAAAAATAATATCATTTTTCTGTATCTCACAAGGAGGTTTTACAATTGCGAAAATAAAAATTTCGAATTTGAGCTATTTTTAAAATTCCTCGTACATACAATTTAAAACATATTCATTATTTTAGTAAAATTTACTTACAAAATTACATTAAAAAATCAAATATAAGTCAGATAGATATCTAAAAAGAAATTATTAAAAAATTAGACAAATTTATTTTTCTTTTTTTTCAAAGGAATGCTTATTCCGTAAAATTTTGAAATTGGTTCATTGTTTATTTTTAAACCCCAACATATTCATATTCCAGTGTACTTCTTATCATTTTCCGTACATTTTATTTCTTCGTGAAATATATCACCCATTACCTCACTCCGTACATCAAGATTTTCAGGAAGGCTAAAAAGTGTATTTTTAAACTCATGGTATAACCGATTTTTTCAAAGTTTTGTAGCATTTTTTCTTCTGAAATTGTATAGTTAGTATCCTTTTAATTTCCTAAACATTTCTGATTGGCGTCTTTAAAATTAATACATGCATTTTTATGATCGATTTCATTTTACTCACAAATCTTTGAACCTTCTTTAACCGTCTTAAATCTGAGTCGACGAACGCAGATTCTTTGATTTTATCTGCGAAAAATGAGGAAAAATATCAATTAAATATGAAAAGTAATCATGATTTTTTCAAAAGCTTTAAGCCCTAATTTTATTCACAAGGGTGGTAAGAGGATTTGTTTTGGTCCCATTAAGTTCAAAGGAATCACATTCTTTGACCCTAAAACTAAAATTTTTCTTAGAGATTATTCTTTCCTCATCCAGTGTTGGTTTATTGATCTGCTATTCCACTCATAAAAGAAACTAGAGATTTTTTTACAACAACTTGATGGCCTAATAGAATGGTTTAAAATTTTGGAATCTGCACATATTTGCCATTTAAATTCTTGATATTCTATTTAATGAGGAGAAAATCAAGTTTTAGCATAATTTTTTCAAAATTACTGAATGAGCTAAAAGAATTAAAGTAGAAACGCTACCATCATTATGAAAGACACCTTTTAAGCTGCTGTTGTTAGAATCTATTGTATTCAATCAGATAGATTTCGATCAGTAGCTGAATATAAATTTGCTATTGTTCCAGGAATATCCATTTATACAGTATACAAATGATTCTTCTTGAGGAAAATAGCTAGTAAATTCTTTTTCTCGATTTCTGTGCCAAGGAAGGTTGTTCCTGTAGCAAGTAATTTTTTAAAGTTGTGATCTTAAAACCTGAACATTTTCTTTTGAAAGATTTAAATTGTGTACTAAATTCCTTAACTCAATTTGTGTAATTTTGTGCTTCAACATTTGTTTCTGGTCTTGCGAACAACTACACTTTTATTTTATAATTTTACTTCTATTAGTGAAGTTTTGTATTATACATATATTATTGTTATTTTACTCAGAAATTGATTTTAAATTCAAGTAACAATGCATATTTTTCGACAATATTTATTATTTTATTCGACATTTATTTTGTTAAATAGCCCCATCCTTTTTCGATTTTTTTAAATATGTGGGTGATAGAAAAAAATAAATGTATCTGATTTAATAAAAATCATTTGATATTCTGCAAACCCGAGATTCGTATTAACCTCTGTTATGTATAAAATATTGTAAGTAGAAATCATTTAAAATTATACATTTTCTACTTTTTAGTATAAGGATAAATGTGTGCTTTTAAAAGCTGCTTTAATTGAATTTATCTGAAACTTCTACTTTATATTTAAAGGAATTGGTAGAAGAAAAATGCACTATAAATTCTATTTCCATTTATTATAGCCATTGCTTGAATAATTATGTTTATTATTTTATCCTTACCCCTTTGACCGCACTCAATTTAAAAGTGTAATGACATTTTATTTTGCATAACGTTATCTTTTTACAATAATTTATATTTGATATTTCTCCCCATTTAACTTAATGTAGCATGTTTTAGTTTGGACTTCCATACCACACAATCCACAAACATATAAATATCATTCAGCCAATTATTTTCTTTACAATTTGCATAAATAGCGATCAGCAGAAGAGAATAAAACTATAAGTGAAAAAAATAATATTTTTTACAGTTGGAATCGTAGGATGACTCTACATATTATACGTAATTCAGATTGTATTTAAAATATCATAAATTATTTAGTTTAAAACGTATGTTACAAAATAATACATATAAACTATTTTATACTTGAGCAAAAAAATCAAATATCTTTTTTAAAAATTTTTTAGGTATAAAGTTGTTAAATTTTCACAATATAATTACTTCGTTTGTTTATTGATCTCAGTAATTTCTTTAAAAAATACCGACCTCACGTAATGCAAGTACGTTTGTTCAAATTTACAATTTCAATTAGAAAAAAAATATCTCTTTTAAATATTAGAGCCATCATTATAGTTCAAAAGTTTAAAATTAATGTTTTAAATAATTTACCCTTATTTTATTTTTGCGATTTCCAGTAAAATTTATAAAGTCAATACATTAATATGCCATATTACACTTAAACAATGATATAAGAGAACTCTGTACTTAAACATTAATTAATTCGTCTTTTGATAGATAAATAACACATTTTGAAAAGTTAGCTGCTGCGTCTCATTATGCGAATTGTTATTTATATAGAGCTTTAAAAGGATTTTTTGTGAAACTTAACAGTACCTACATACTCTTATAAACTGTTAGGTTGATGAATGCTTTATTTTAGAGTGCTCACGCATTCATTTCATGTACTACCGTTTAATTTTTATAAATTAAAAATGAACATTTACTTGTACTGTACCTACAGATTAAACCTTATTTTCAGGTACTGAGCCTATGGATAAAGCGTTTTTTTGCAGATACTGTCAATTTCAGCGTCCCATCTTTAGGAATGTTTTTTATGATAATGAGATAATGAAATGAACTCTTTCTTTGTTATATTTTTTAGTGATTATACGGATCTATGCGCTTTAGGTTTCTATTATACAAGAGTTTTCTGTGCTGTTGTCAGTGAATTTGCCTTAATTTGCTGAGATGCGTTCTGTGAGGAAATTGTACTTTCAGTTTCTAATCAAAATAAGATTCCTAATTCTCACGAGCTCCTTAGTCTAAATGTTCAGAGTCAGAGTTTCCAACAATGAATTAAAAGCAAACGATTAAACTTTTCCTTACGGTCGATACAAGAAAACCACAATTTTTTTAACCTTTGAATGAGGGTTGGTACAACTGCTGTACAAGATACAACTGAGGATTTCACTCCCCGCATTAATCATAGTTCTTCTGGTTTAAGTCACCTTAAAATAAAGGTTAAATATTTGGCGAAAATATGGAAACGGCTGAAATACAAGCTCAAAGAAGAAGTATTTCTAAAATTTATATTAAAAATCTCTTTTAAAATGTATTAAAATTATGAAATAATTACGGCAATTATTTTTTTATTCTTAATCTGCGCACCATGTTTTACCAACAACTATTTTACCTACCTGTTGTTCTGATTAATCTCATTCCATCTAGTTTAACTTACGAAGTCTATGAGTCCACCACTCAAAAAAAGATGCCCATTACTGGCAGCATACGACCATGCTTAGTTATGGTGTTGATACAGAAGTCAGTGTATGGCCTTTTGCCTGCTATACCTGCTAAGCCCATTTTATCCATGTTCTGTGCTTGGAAATAATGATATCCATATGACATATACAACCATCCATATGACATATACCAACGTCTGCTACGACTTCCTTAGGATAGCCTTAAGAAAGCTACACATCTATGCCTTTGCGTCTGGGGTAATTCGACTGATAGTCATCACAACATCAACCCTGGAAATAGGGTGGAGTCTTAATGACCATCACCCAGCTCGACCCAACCACTTCCGCAGGGAGTATGTCTCATAGGAGTAGAGATAAGTCAATCCCACACCACTATTTTATCCACCAGACAAGCGAGACACCGATTTACTATCCGGCAGCTTCTCATCCGCATACTCATGGTGGCCGCCAGTGGGATTTCCCGTTAGAATAAATAAACTTTATATTTGTTTGACTTGCAGTTTTAACTTAATATCAAATTTTACAGAATAGTATGTATTAATTATTCCATTTCGTTTTTCATTAAATTTATTACGATATTATATAAAACTTTATTTGTGAGGATCAAATATATAATTGAAAAATTAAATATATTCACTTTTAATCAACAAATATTTACTTTTTTGAGTTTCTTCGGATATTGTCTATCTAAGCTTTTCAGCGAAATAAAAATGATATCAAATTCCATTCAGAATGACATTTGATAAAGATGAAATAAATATTCAATCTAAAATGGCTTTCTTTTTGAGGAAGATTATTTTTTTATACGTCTTCACAGATAAATGGTCTAGGATTTTGAAGAGAGTGAGTTTAAATATTAAGAACTTTAGAATACTTTCTAAAATGCTGAAAGTATACACATGGGTTTAATTATGTTCCAAAGTTTCTGATGAACTACGTAGAAGGATATGTTTCGTGCTTATAGTCATTAAAGTAGTTCACTCTTATGGAGGGTCTCAAAAGTTTAACTTCCTTTGCAATTTAATATTATAAATTGCCCAGAGAAATGTACTGGGTTGCTTGTAAATGGGATAGATCCGAAAATAGTCTGATGCACTAAATATTTTCTGAGTTTCAGGATCGGAGCATAATGCACTTTCAACTAGGATCAAACGTCTTCTACTTAATGAGGCGTAGTTGTTCTTAGAATGAGGTGTCGTATCAAATTTCACCTTTATCATATGAAATTGGTTCAAAAGCAGGAAGTTCTTTATAGCAGTCAAGTTACCTAAAAAATTGGATTTTAACTTAAACAGTTAAGTGATAGTTTTTAATTGGAAACGAATCTAATATACATGAATGAATGCAATACACGTTATGGAGGTTACTGTGTGTTTCCGTTTAGGTTATCTACAGAGTTCATGAGTTTCAATTTTTTCCACATACTTCATAATAGCAAGAAATGCACAAGAAAGGAAGTAAAAATATTAAAATTAAAAAATATAAAAATGAAAAAGCAGATTTTAAATTAATGCGAATGAATTTCTACTTTTCGTTTCTACTAAGCAAACAGTGGTATTGCGAAAAAATGAATGATCGAAAAGCAAACTTTTTTTATATAATATCTGCTGTATTGTATGTTGTACGAAAGCGTTCCTTGCATGGATAATTTACTCGGAAATAGCGACCTTATGCAGATGTGAAGCATGCTGTTTTGGGATGGAGACTCAGTATAGTGACCAGTACTTCCGATGGGGATGTATTTCCACCCGTGAGCGTCTTGCTTTTGCACGTCTTATATACGGTCGCTTTGACAATGTGTTTGATCTTCAACGCTACAAGGTTTCGCTGTAAAACTTGCTTCCGATCAACTGGCTCTGAGGATGAGTTTGCTATGTGTGACGTTATAGTTAACATAAAACATATTGAACATGGATTATGTGCATCTGCTACCTAAAATATTCCAAATATTTGCGAGAATCGGTAGCATTAAATTACCACGTTTAATTATTTTTAAAATATGTTAACTAATATATGTTACTAAATAATTCAAAAAGGCGAACGCTGTTATTGAGACAAACATTGCAAAACGTTACCAAAATTATTCGAGTTTAAAATTCCAAAAGTAAACGCAATATATTACAAACCATAACACAAATAAAATGTAATTATTTACAAAATTATATGCAGAAAAATATTCACAAAATAAAAAAATAATTTATCAAATCCCTAACATGAATTCTAGTAACGTTTAAAAAGTCTATCGCTAATCTGGGGATCCATGTTGGATACCTTTCCGATATGTTATAGGTTAGGATACATCGTTGCAGTGCAAGTGGCCATCTTGATAGTTTTGAGCTTCGTGGAACATTGCTAGTTGGGTAAGTTAAGGGGCTGTGATCTGATAGAAACAGAATTTTACCTGCGAGAAACCACCCGTCGCATTTCTTATTGCTCTAAAGCACAGAAAGCTGCTCTTTCCATAGCTTTTCATTCAATATCTTCACGGCCATTTCATATGGGTCAGTGTATGATCTTGCGCTTGAAATTGCATTTTTTCCCAATTAAACACACTTTGATTGCGGTTGCTGACTGTGTATACAACCAAAATGAGCAACTGAGAACTAGAGTCAGTTGTTGGCATTCTGATAATTTCATTTTCAGTCTATTTTTAGTTCTTCTATAAACTTTTCTGTTGGCATTTGCGAATTGGATACCGCATAATTTTTATGACGTTTTATAACATTTTCTGCTACATTTTGATAACTGTTTTCTTCACACATTTCGCGAACTATTGAAACTATAATTTTCTCATTTTTGGTCCGTACGTTGTCCGTCTCCTATCACTTTTATTTTCATGTCTAGGTCAGACGTCATATCAGATTGTCTAACACATTAGCTTCAAGGACAATGTCTGTTTTAACCATTTGCTTTAACTTTTTTATTGTTTCTTTGTTTGGTAATCAGTAGTAATTTTCTTCCTATTATTTCCATTTCTTTTCATGTTCCTGTTCAAAAATTGTAGTAGGTTTCTTTGTATAAAACCTATGCTCATATAGGTTGGTGTCTGGATCTTCTGTTGGTTCATCTTCCTCCAGCCTATTATCTTGTACATTCCTTGGCCTGTTATTGAAAGATCTGTCGCCTCATCTGATTCCAAATTTGTTTTGAAATTAAACTGTGCATTTTCACCTATATATCCTCATTGTCTTAAAAATAGGACAGCACATATAAGTAGCCTTCATATAAATTCTTTTGAATATTTTAGTTAAAATTAAAGATGTTCTATTATTCAAGAGTCATTGAACTATACATTTGTCTTTATAATAAGTTTAAGTTAATGTTGGATATTTTTATTAAATTTTTGAAATGACGATTTTTGCATAATTTTTCTTTTACATTTTCATCAATTATGTTTTTTAAAGTTCTGAGCACGAAGAAAACAAACATATAAATTTATTGAAGTGATATTCCATACTTTTATGCCAGTTAAAAAGCATTGTTAAAAATTATCTAGATGGTAAAATTTTTTTGCATTTTCGCCTGTCCTAAAATAGGACGATGGTACAATATAATACTAACGAACCTCCATTTGTTAGTAATGGAAATAATCTTAACAATCCGAACATTGCTACTCTACAACAAATGCAGACGCCTAACAAACTCTCAGTCTCACAGGTGCATATCATGTGACAGATATGCGGGGGGGGGAGTTAATTATTCTCAAACAACAACTCATGAAGTCAGTTTGCATTCGGAAATTCATCTAAGCAGACATAGATTCCCTCGTTTTCGTATGCTTGAATTTGGTTTTCTTTTGAAAATAATTTTGATGCTAATATTTTAAAAGACCATGTACATTTTTCGCTTGGCAGAAAACAAGTAAAGTTACCACTTGCATGTATTCTAAAATAAGCATAAAAACAGAGTTAGCTGTTTGCTAATCATGCAGCAACTTATTTTTCTTAAATTCAAGGTAAACAATGGTACTGGCCTCTGTTTATTAATTAGTTTGAAACAGTATTTGTAGCTTCACGGAAGCTCAATCAGCTATTTATTAATGATAATCTGAGCCTGGTTGATTTTTAAAGACATATAACAGTTGCATATATATATTTGGGAATTTCTATTCTAAGGAAACCATCTTGAAGTAAACTGGTATTCAACATATTAATGATGAATTTATAAAGCTTAAAAATAAATATAATAGTGTAACCAACAAAGAAGATGTGCAGCAAAACCCACAGATATCTGTAAAAAAGTAATGCAGTACTCTGCTTAAGATGCTTTCTCCAGCTAAGTAATTCCAGCTAAGACTGCTCCATTCCAGCTAAGTAAAAATGAATATCAGTGGATTGTATCATTGTCCTATTTTTAGGACAGCTTGTACTGATGAAACTAATAAACGTTTTGCGAATTTTTTTTTAATTTTATGTGCATGCATAGACTTAAAAAAACACATATTTAAATTTTTTATAAAAAAAATATTTATTTTTTCAAAGCTTGGTACGATATAAGTTAATTGTTCGATTTTTTTTATTCCTATTATGTTTAAACCGAAACTAAAAAGGAGCTTGATCACATTTCCTTTTACGAACTTTCATCAAATGTTGAAGACATCGCTATATTGTTGTCAGTAGCAGACTACATACCAGTCTTCTATATCGTTTGAGATGAATATGAAGTTAATATTAATAACACATCTCCTAAATTGAATATCTTACTCTCCCGAGACCAAAAATATGAGGATTCGCGTATCTCCCATTTTCAGATGCTTAACACGCTGTGCATTCAAATCTCAACCTTCTGACTCTTTAGTGGATTGGTACTGCCTTGTTTCCGAGCGGTGTTCTTTGGCGCTTTTGCCTTTTCAAGTTAGTCTCTTTTTTTTCTTTTATCGATATATTTTTGCTTCACTTAGATCTCTAATCTTTTTATATTTAGCTTCACTGACTCTAATAATATCTGTTTTCCTTCGCAGTCTTTTGGGGATGAACTCGGCTCTTCTACTTCTCCTATTTTTTTCAAGTTCTCTCCAGCTGTCTAATCTTAATTATTTCTTCATTTTCTAATTCTCTTGTTAATCATAACTCTTAATATTCGAATTCTTCCGCTTACAGTTCCACTTACCGGCAAATTTCGGAGTTAGCGTTTTCATCTCGCCAACTTTACGAAATACGGGATGAAATGAATCCCCAAGTCGAAGAGCATCAATGATTTACTAAGACATCTTGAGAACATAAATCTCTAAATAAGAACACATAAATTTAGTATTTGATATTTAGAGATTTCTGAAATTGTGGCTTCATGAAACACGGCAGTAGTGAAAATGTACCTGTTACTTTTCTCATTTATACTCTTCCTGAAAGTACTTTCCGTCAGCCAGAATTCAGAACATTTTATAATTGAAATAATGGCAGTATGTTTTTGAAATAGAATGTTCAACTCAAAGTGTTGTGCTTCCATTAACGTGACCTATGAAAATACCACCTATTATTGAAAATTCCGTTATTAACATAAATCGAACAGCGTACTTTATATCGAACTTTAATAGCAGTTCTAAGATTTATCTGTGCCATAATGGGTATACTACCTATTGTATATTTCTTTACACGGAACGCATGACTTTATCCATCCATATTATGTCTGCAAGGAACAATTGCTGGACCTCTTAGTGGTCCATGGTAAAGTGGCACAATATGAAACGTTTATTAGCATTCCCTCCCGGCAGTGCCGGCAATTACGTTGGCCGGTGCGGACATCGCAACCAAGCAAATGTACTTTTTATGTGTTGCCTCTAAACTTTAATGAGCGCAAGGTATCGTTTAGTGCCAAATTTATGATGCTCTAAAAGACTTTGCAATTTACTTTATTCTGCGTCCTCGAGATAAGAAAGGTAACATTGAAATTACAGCTAGATGTTGCTGTAAGCGGTCTCAAGGCGTAACGTTTTTCTTTTCTCCCTAAACACGACTATTATGAATAGAGATCGAAGAGATTCATTTCTTTAGTGGGCAACTTTTTAATATTTTTGTGCTATCCGCATGTAGATGTGAGACCATTCTTACTGTTAAGGTAAATTCCTTAAAAATAAATTAACATACAGGGTGTCCTCTTAAATAAGGGTCATTCCCTCTAAATATCAGAACGACAGCAACTATACTCATGAAAGTAGTGTCTAGATATAGTACAATGTGTATGCGCTATGCAATGACATTCCTTACAACGTCACCTGGTGTCAAAATCCGGAGTTAGCGATCTTATCTCAAAAACGGTGAAAAATAGTGGATGTCAATTACAAAGTTATAGAACGTTAATGATTTAGTACAAAAAAAAAGCCTTGTGCATATTAATACTAAGAACAGAACGCTCAAAATTCGCATTTGATTATTCTCGATTTCCGAAACTTTGATGTCACCAAACGGTGTAAAAAGAAAAAATTAAACAATTATTTATCACAACGTACCTTAATTTTCGGTGTACAGAGTTCTCTCCGTTATCTACAATACAGATATGAGCTCTTGTCTGAATTTCACTCTGCACACGTTTTAGCATATAGTTGGGTATGCTAGCACAAGCAGCAGTAATAAGTCTTCGAAAGCCCTGCAATGTTGGAGGAAAGGTCTCATACACCTGCTGTTTGAGTTATTCCCACAGGAAAAAGTATAATAAGGTCATTTTTTGTCCAAAAAAAAACATTTTCTCCTTTTGCCCATGTCTTGTGACGTTACAAATTCGGAAAATGCGAACAAAAAATGTGCAATTTGAGCTTCCTATTCTTTGTATTAATAAGTGCAGGATGTCTTTTTGAACTAAATCGATAACGCTCTACAACTTTGTGATGATTGACATTTCTCCCCTATTTTGTACCGTTTTATAGATAGGAACGGTAACTCAGGATTTTGCCACCAGATGACGCTGCAGGGGTCTCATCGCATAGCGCATAGATGTTTTACTATCTAGACAGTACTTTCATGACTATAGTTGCTGTCGTTCTAAAGTTAAGAGGGGCTGGCACTTATTCAAGTGGTCACCCTGTGAAATATCAATATAATTTATATTTCTCAAGAACAGAGAATGTCAGAAAACCCTATAAATATATAATATTAAAATCAATATCAGGCTATATTATGTTTAATTAGCAAGACAGTGAATTTAATAATCTCTTGGAAATTCAGAAAGTTGAAATTTGTTGGAAATGAGACCCATGTAAATTATTTGAAACACAGAAGTTCATGCTAGGCCTTACTAGTGGTATAATCATTCAACCAAAATAGAACTTTGAGGAAACCAGCTTTTGATCCGCTTATAAGAGCGGATTTTTCATTTCTTTCAAAACTATAGTATATCAAGAAAAACAACCCTTTCGACCGTATTTTAGTTCTCGGAAGATGAAAGGAAATGCTAGAATAAATATTTAGAACAAAATTGATGGCTGAATGCTCATTTTTCTTTCCTCCCTTGTTTTCTGTCCTGACTGAAAATATGTTATTCTTATAAAATGGTGACGTAAGATAAATATAAAGAGTTTTCCATGCTGGTTTAAAGAATTAAGGTCTATCCTCGAAATTATGTCCAAATCTTATACCCTTTTAAAGTATGCCATTCCCATTCATTTTAAAATCATTTTCTTAATATTTATGGAAAAATATGAATAGTATTGTGTTTTTATCCCTAAGTAATAAACTTTTGACAAAATATTTTTTTGTCCCAATTGGTTATTTTCATCTTTCCATATCATAAAGTTGTGTCCCATTTCGAAAAGTTTTAAAAGCACAAAAATTTGCTTTCTTGTGCATCTTTCCTTGGAAGGCTGAAGTAGCCGTAATTTTTCCTTTGGCTTTTTGTCATTTATTTTTCTTTTGCATTTACAATTTCGCATTTAAGAAATTGGACTAGCAGAAAAATCGTTACAAAATGAGAATTCGCATCATCTGCACTTAAAGATTGCGCCAGGTATTATGACAAATATATTGCTTAAATAACAAAGAAATTTCAATAAAACTAAATTAATCTATTCTACAAATAACAGTGATTATTTTAACAGGCTTTTATTTAAATTTGCTTGTTTCATGTTTGTAAAGATAGAATTGTATAAACGAATTTTGTTTATTGATGGATTCTAAAAAGTTTGTAAAGGACTTGGTTCCCAATGAGAACATAATATTATTTTTTTATTTCCAAAGCTGAATTATTCTTTAATCGTGTAATTTTCAATGAAATTTTATTTTCTATGAGAGAAATTACAAAACGAATGTATTACATGATTTCATAAGAAGGGAGAATTATGAAATATATAAGCATTCAAACTGTTCAAAGTAATAAAAATGTATTTTATAAACGACCTTTCATTGGCATACATAAAAGCAGGAAATAATCTTTTTAAAAAATTTAGTGATTCGAAACGAAAATGTAAACGCATGACGCTCAAAAAACACTATGATGAGGAACACTAGATGATAAGCCACAGTCAATATCATAAGAAATAAAATGTCTAAACATCCATTAGAAAATGCAATATTTTAGAGAGGTGATTAAAATTCCAATTTACTTAGATTAATTCAATCAGTCATTCACAATTACGTCTTTGTAACCCCCCCTAGATTTTTGATTAAAACATATTTCCTAATTTTAAGTACAATAATAAAAACGTGTTTCTTTAAATCTTTTTTCTATTTTTATTGATGCTAAATTAAATTAGAGAAACGAAAGCATAAATATAATATATGAAATAAATTAATATAATCCGGAATAATTTACACGGAAATTAAAATATCATAAACAAAAATAATTTTTTTACATTTCACTTTTCATGCTCCGTTCTTAAACAGCAAGTTTAAAATAGCATAGTTCTTTAACACTGAAATCACTTTATTGAGGAAAGATATTTGAATACATTTTCAGATCCTCCTCATCAGCACATAATTAAATCAGAAAAACGTTTGACAAATCCAAAATTTAAGACCAGAATTCAGTTTTCTCTGATAGTTAATAGTGTTCTCGAAAGCATTTCTTCCATCAAGAATTAAAACAAGAACTCTTATCATTGATGAGCTTGAGAAAAAAAGCGATTTTAAAAGAAATATTGAAATTATAACATTTATTCATACCTGAAATATATAGGGGGAAGACGACGAAGGGTCTAAGATGACGAAATGGATTTTTCTCGAAAGTTACACTAGATGGCAGACCCGATCCTGCATCACCAGAGACGTCTAGCGACCAGCTACCTGTGTCACACCAAAATATTTCACCCCGTTATTAGTGTTATTCACAGTACGCGATAATGTGTTTTTTAGTTGTTTTTATTCAATTTTTGGTTGTTGCTTCATTAGGGATAGCGTTCATGCAGTAAATATTTTTGATTTTTACATGTGATATTCGCATAGAGCTAATCAAAACGCGTTCAATTATGTATTATTTTAATTTTTCTGATGAGCTGATATCCATCAATGTTTTTTTAAAATAAAAAAGCGAAATCGGGTAAGATGACGAATTGGATGGATGGTAAGATGATGAACCCTTCACACTGATTCAGGAGCTCGTCGTGCTACCTGAAGGCCACCTCCCTTCCTGCATCTCACTGGCACTCAAGGGAAAAATGAGCATCTCTTTAAAAAGCAGATATAGGAAAAAGAAGATAAACGAAAATTTGAACAAGGCTGAAGTTAATAAGACTAGCGCAACAAACCTTCTAAAAACTCTACAAAAAAGCAGAACGTAGCTAAGAAACACCTCGACTTCTAATGTTCCGAGTCTGAAGATTCAATTCGTCTATTTGAATTTCCTTACGTTGGCGCTAATGACAATCTGGATCCAGAGGTCCTCGATAATGAAGACTGTATCATTTGCAATGAGTAAGGAAACACGGAAGTTTTATGTGCCAGTGTCATTATGTCACAGTTTTTTATGTGCAAGCTCTGACCCTATTCCACCTGTACTGACTAAGACAACTTCCATGCCAGCGGCGATGCGATTTTGGTAACTGATTTAATTTCTTAAGGTTTGAATCTCAAATTAATATACTAATTGATATTAATATATTAATTTATATTAATGTATTAATTGATATATAATTAATATAAATATCATGTCTCGAATTTTTCGACAAAGCGTTTGCAGCAGCATCGATTCACTTTCAGGTTTATGCAAATTAGGTATTTCTTATCTTACCCGCACAGTCTGGTAAGATGACGAAATTGACTTTTTTTCTAAAATGAAATTTTGGGGTCTCAAATTTGAACATAAATTTTTTTAAAATATCACTTTAAAATAAAGAGTTGAAGAAGATTTTGGCGGAAAATGATCCTCCAACAAAGAATATTCAGGTCAGAAAAAATCCTTAAAGCTTAAGGTCGCCATCTTACTCGACTTTCCCCTACTAATAAGAATTCGTTAACGCATGTTGAAAGAAGGGAGATTGGTCGGCTGCAATTTCGATAAGTTGCTGTTTTTCAAGTATTCGTTCTTAACGCATTCGTTATTTGTAACAACTGAGAAAATTGTTCACATCTTATACTAAAACATAAGTTCGAATAATAATTAACTTTAGAATGATAATTTTGGTAATTTTAAAGTGGATATTAATATGTTTACAAAAATTTTAAAGTGAAATTTCTGACGACACTAAGTTGACTTTCTACCCATGTGCTTGACCCAGACGCTGTAAGTGTCTCTAAAACTCGTTACGGAGTTTTTTTAATTAGCGTAGCCCAAACTCCCAATGACCTTTCGCTGTTTCAAAGCAATACCAAGAGGCTCAGTAAAACCGAATGCAACCTCTCTTATCAAGGTTATAATTAAAGTGGAAGTTAACTTTCGAAGCGAATTTATGGCACGGAACTTCTGTTTAGGGACGGGGAATTTTGTCACCTTCTAAACATTAAAATGCAGGAAACGTCTCAATTTAAAAAGGCTTTAGGTGTTTGGAAAGGCTATTTAGTAAAAAGTACCGCAGATTATCTCATTTAACTTATGTAAAATTTTCAATAAGGATACAATCTTGCAGTTGATTATTGCTCTTTCAAACCTTTTACTTTTATGAGCAAAATATGCGATGAACCACAGGTACATTTCATCAGAATCAGTTCTGGGAATAAATGTATTATTATGAAGAAGGTAAACCTACTTTTAAGTAAGTTTTATATGACTAAAGACTGAAATGTACTTATATATACACATATAAAAGAAATTTAAATTAAAAGAAAACAAATTAAAAGAAAACAATGATAAAATGAAAAATAATGAAAACAATAGACGTTTTTGCGTGCAAACGCAGCAACAAAAAGTAATTGCTTCAACAGAAATTTAAAAAAAAATACAACCAGAACTATAGAGAAACCAAAATTTACCAATACTTAGAACAATTTGTTAAGAAATTATTCAAAATGAAAAGGAACTAAAATGGCTCACTCATCAGAAACCACACGCCATTTTTAGTTCAAAAAGGAACAAGATTTTCTGTGGAAAGGAACGACAAAAAGTCAAAATTTATTCCTTCCTGTGGTCTGAATCTTGTCCGGCCACCAAATAAAGAACATAAATCCAAAATTTTTTTAAATCCATAATCAAAAGAAAGAGATAAAAATTTACCTTCTTTCAGAAGCAAGCCAATCAGAATATATATACACATATATATTTATCGCAAATGATCAAGTTTATTTTTTTAAAAAGTCATACATTTCTCATGTAACAATCCATAACTTCTGTAGCTTATCTTAGTTTAGTTATATGCACGTCCCGTACTTCGTAATTTAAAGCCGTAGTCAGATGGCCAGAGCGACACCTGAGACGGCACCTCTCTCCAAACTTCCGCGCCACATCAGCGGACATTTGGACCCGACGGATTTAATGTGCACCACATCCGCTTACTTGGTGGTTCTGCGATGGAACCGGGTATCGAATCAGAAACCTTCTTGCCCTGAAGCAAAGACCTTATCGCTAGACCACCGCATTGCTCTTAACTTGCAACCTCTTCAGTCCTAAATTTTTTAAAAGTGAATAAGAAATTGAGATTCATGTTTTTTTACCTTCATTAGATCTGAATAATACCTAGAAAAAAATTTGGTTGATCAAACAACTTTATCTCCTATAATTTTAAGGTACACACACGTGAGGATTTAAATAAGTAAAAGAGTCCTCAACAAAATTTTTTAAATTTTACAGGTTGTATAATAAATACAATACCTTTTTTTTATCATAAAACCTTATTAAATGAACAAAATACAGAATTTATTATTTTATCAATTTATTAAATCTTAATTCGAATGAAATTCCAGGAAAAAATTGTTTTCCAGAATACACAAATACACATTGTATTTCGTGCGCTTGATTCTACTCCTCGATTTACATCCCGGATACCTGTATTTTGATGTAAATTTGTCATCCATGTATTGAGGAAGATGGCTTGACATATCAAGTTTGATTTTTTGTAAAGGATAAGGGACAACTTGTCTTGCTTGTTTTGGAGTGTTTTCACCTGTCGGTAATGATGAAATGCCTTGTCGCTTTTTAGGTATATTTCCATCATTTGATGCCCTTTCTCCCATTGAAATGTTTTCATCCAAAGATAAATTGTTACTAACTCTTAGCCTTCCTTTCCTGCTGATGAAGGGAGTTCCTTCATATTTCAGCAGTGCCTGACATCGCATATTTTGGCTTCACAATTGAAAATTCTGCTATTCGTTTTTGCACCATTTTGTAGTATATCCAGCAGTTTATAACTACTGTTGGCATTTTTTGTCCATTTTGCACACTGGTAATATGCTAATAACGATCGTACAAAATAATGCCTTCCATCTCTAATAGCAGAACACGCTCTACAAAATTCATACAACATTTCTAAGATGCTGTATGGCAATCAAAATATCGTAGGGACATCATGGAAATAACGTAAAATATCTTCTGCTACTAGGATATGTTTCCTTGTTTTGTTGACTATTTTAGGGTCATCAACTACAGTGGATTAATTTTCAAATTTATCTTCAGATTCTTCTTCATTTATTCGAATTTAAGAATTTGATTCATCTTTTGAGTAACTATCACCTGAATGGCTTTCAAACAAGTAAAAAATTATTTTTTTTTCTAAAAGTTCAAAAGTCTCCTTTTAAGTTAATATTACTAGAAAAAAATTATTAGTTTATTTAATTTCAAGCGCTGTATAGGGGATGATTGATTGAAACGAACTGACTGAAACACAGCTATAAAACTAATTTTATTATTAAAGTTAAAAATTAATATTTTTAAAATTATGTATCATTAAAATATGAAGCATATGAATTATTCATTAGAAAAAAGATGTACAATAAATTCAAGGAAATGAAGTGACAATTTGAAAATAAGCATTCAAAAGATAATCCTCAAGCAGAAACACAAGCAGTCAAGAAATGGCGCCGAAGTGCCTGAGGTACACATATGTGTACCTTCATTCAATTTATATTTTTACAGATTCTATTATAGATAACTTACTATATTTTAATTATGACTTCTATCAAACATTAAAGACTTTATAAAATAATACACAAGTCTTTATTTTAATAATAAAGTATAAAAACATGTCTTTACTTTGCTCCGCTTTCTGTTCGTCGCCATATTCGTGTATCACTAATTCACAGCGATAAATAAGAAAAAAATACCGTACTGGGCTGCCATCTAGTGATGAAAATTGAAGGCTACATTCATATATGTTGCAATGCATGCCTTTTTTCCTTATAATTTTACTTTTCAGGCAAAAAAAAAATGAAAAAGAAAATTCAGGCACACATATGTGTACCTCAGGACTGAAGACTGCTGTGAATTTAATCTCGGCAAATTGAAATGGCAAAACTGTCGTTTCTTAGTTTTGAAATAATTCTTGCAGTCTCAGATTTCTATACAAACTAAGTTTTTCTAATTAATAATAATTTATTATCAACATGTTTACCTTTAGTTTACAGAAAAGTGAAATCCTGGAATAATATAACTTTACATAGATCAAAAGTGAAAATAGCATAGTTTGACAATGATTAGAATTTAAATTATCGAATGAAATTATTAGCTTAGTTTTCATTAAATAATAATTTGTAGCAGTTGAGATGATGGAGTATATCTGCCCACTAATTTTTTGAAAATACATATGCTTTCTTGTTATTTTAGCTTAACTTTTAAAGCATTTTTTTCTCTTTCATGCTACTGATATTCCGAATTGCACAACCAAATTTTTGCTATTATACTGTTTTTTTTTACTTCGTCATTCACTTCACTTAATTGCTTCAATACCGTATATCGCATATTTACCTTCATTCCTTTCTCTTAAATGTCTCATCCTTTGATAATGTGAATATCTGAATAAAATCTCAAATAAAACCATTTTAAGTATATTTTATATCTTCTAAATTGAAAGCAATATCTGATTTTTATAGAGCCATTAAAGTGTTTTCGAGATCCACTAATGAGTCTCTTTGAGTTCTGTTTGAATATGATTCAAAAGGAGTATAATATATGTAAAAACATGAACTTTTTTAGCATTAAAATATACTCAAATTGAAATAGTCACAAAATCAGTAAGAAATCACTGGCGAAACACTAGAATCAATGAAATCACTAATGCATGTTCCACTTAAAACGGAATGAGAAGATTCTTAAGACTTTTAAATTATTGATGTAAGTGTTTCACACCACTAAAATATACAGCTAAAAGGCAATTTTTTAGATTGAGGCAGCTAAGAATTTCATTTTTATCATCGAAGTTAGAGAGAGCAAATAGAAAACTATCAGAAAATCCATCTTCAAATGGTCACAGCAAACATAAAATGAAAAATGGATTCTAAATTATCCAGTATTTGTTCTGAATTATGATAATCCTCGTATTCTAGAATATTATTGATGTTTTCCCTTTTTAAGATTAACAAAACTTTTATTTATTTATTTTACCATTTGCTTTTATCTTGTAACAACAAATTTCTCTGAATATATGATCCATTTCTTTAGTTAAATTACTCTAAATTCTTAAACTTTTCTATCGTTTTTCCTCTCAAAATTTTCACTTTTCACATTTTTCCAATTCTGAGGGAATCCTTTAGTTTATTTATAGCAATTCAATTTTTTTCACGCATTTCGATAAAAAGTAACCCGGATGCGTTTAATGAGGAAAAACTCTAGAAATGAGACTCGCCATTTTTTAAACGATTCTTTTTAGAAATATCACGAAATCTAAATCTGTGATCTCAGTCACTTTAATTTTTAGAACTTATTTATAAATGAGAGTTTAATGCTAATTGAAGGGTTAATGGGAGAATCAAATCGAATTATTTACTGAACATGAAATCTACCAATTTCAAACCGTGTGCTACATTAATTTACTTTTATTAAAGGAAAATAAAACAATATGTATAGGCAAATGGAGCTGATAAGCACTGTAGAACGTATCTAATATTACGAATTTCATTGCCAAAGTGAAATGAATGTTTCGATCCGACATTTAATGCCGGTTGTAATTCATAATCTAATCATTCATACTCCATATTATTTATCATTTCATTTCATAGGAGTGTTACAAGAAGATACACAATATATACTGCATCTTCGCTATAAAATATTACCCAAAAATAATCATGGTAATTTTCCAGTTGCGTGTGTTAAATAAACATAAGTATTTAATATTAGATATGCTATCTTTACTGCGTGGGAATACTTTTGGACGCGCGAAGGTAAATAAAAGTACAAAAAAGTAAAAGAGAAATGAAAGGTTTATTAACTCTTTCAATATAGAAAGGCCCCAAAAAATTTTCAACTAAAGTACGGAGGATGGACAAAGTGTCCAAATATCACTGTGGAAATATCCAACCCTTTCAATAAGAGAGATTTATTGAATACCAGAGGCGCAGACTTTGTTCGTTAGAGTCACTCAGCCAGATAAGTTTAGATTACAGGGAGATTTCTTAGAATTCTCAATTCAGCCGAACTAATCTCCTTGTAATAAATCCACCTAACAACCATCAGCTAAGCAGAGCCATCTTTTTTGTACCAACCCATTAAGAATGCAAGCCGTTTATGAGGAGATGGTATTAAATTTCTCTAATTTTTGAAAGAAGAACTCATGCTTACCAGTATATACTGAGACAACCCAGCTTTAAGAGGATTAAGAATCAGAGGGTTAAAGTAAAGTGCAATAATTGCAACCACAACAAAATTAAAAAATTGCGTAAGTTCATTTATGTGAGGTATTAAAGTGATCTTATTAAATACAGTATTCAATAATTAAGTGGGCGCATCAAATTTATGGAGTAATAATAGACATATTCGCTGACTCAGAGTCATCCTTTGTACACATCACTTGAACTAAAGTTCTTTACCCCTATGCTGAGCCATGTTGTTCCGGTGGCTCGTAGAAGGTCGTTTCTACATTCTTGTTCCATCTTGGTCGACAACACATTTTCCGCGTATACAACCAACGCATGCTAATCGATTCAATTAGCGGCTCCCTTGCCATACCAATGTCTAAGCTTCGCATCCTTATTTTCCTAATTAGTTTCGCAGACGTGTTTTTGAGCTTACTATATTTCGTGAATTCTTCTCTATTCATTCGAACCCTTTCCCAATGATTTTTGTGCCTATCACTCTTGTATTTGTACTTTATTTTTCGATTGATGTTGATTTTTGATATTTTTTATTCTTCAACGGATAGCATTGTTTGCATGTCCTGGATTGGAACCAGTTTAAAGAAGTTCTATTTCAATTCTCCGGAAGTTCTACACATGCGTATAAAACCCACATCTATCTTCCTTGCGAAAATACGGCTGAATCTTTGTTTTTCTGGAGCACGAAAAAATCCACCATTCGAATGAACATCTCCCCTGACACATCGGGTAAACTAGCGCTGAAAACATATGGGACTCGCGTGATCTATTTTTAGAACAAACTTGCTCCCGGACACAGGATTTATAATGTATAAGATACACTATATGATCAAAAGTATCCGGACACTTTCAGATTTTTAAATTTTTTAGAATTTCTCTGGAAATTCGAGACCAATTCCCCTTGACCTTCGACCATGTAAAAAGTAAACTCTAACTCACAATTTAAAGTAAAGATTCGATCACCAGAACATATAAAGGACCGGCCAAAAATTTACGAAGAAGAAAAAAAATCTAAACTCACCCTATTACTCAGAAAGCCGATAATGATCTGCAAATTCCATCGATGGTTATGCTTGGTACGCATATTACTTACATGCATTTTCATAAAATTAGCATGTATATTTTGGAAGCTATAAAGGTTTTCTTTAAAAATTTCAAATTTTCCTTCATGTTTTCTGCCAAGAACATGCAGAGATTCCCATCAAGTAATGCGAAACTTACAGAATACATAACAATGTGTTAAAAAACATTGTATCAAAATTGGAAGCAAATATTTTGAATATTAGAGGAATTATGAATATTTGTTGTAAATAATTTTTTACTACGCATGGGCGAGATGTAACGGAATTTTTCTTTCATAACTTGAAAGCCAGATATGTAGGACAACTTATATAAAAATTCCATTTGAATACCATTAGAATTTAACCCTCTGAGAGACGCAAACGGTTTTCTACCTAAAGCAAATCTACTCCGACTTCCGCAGAACCGTGTTATTTCTTCTCTTTCGGTCGCCTTGAAGATGGGAGCAAGCGGTTTTTTCCTAGTTTGAATTTTGCAGTCGTAAGCGGCAAATACGTGTTTTCTCGCCTCTGCTTTCCCCTCCATTCATGATTTGGTTAACAGTGACAGATTCGTAGTGATAAGCTTTACAATAGACGGGCTCGCAGGTGGTAGGAAGTAACGTTTGCGGCAACAATTCAATTCCTTATCGTTAAAACGAATAGCAAAGTAGGGAAGTTTCAATGCAGCTTTTCGGAAACTTGTGGAAGAAAATCTTTCTCAGATTCTTATTATGGCGTAGAAATGCTTATAAGCTTTTCTTTTCATAAACAAAAAAATGCTTGTGAAGAGATACCCCTGAATGAACCTCTAAATTGATTATTTTAGCAATTTTAGCAAACATTCCGCATAATACCTTGAAAAGATGTTTATCCCTGAAATCGCATGGATAATTTGAAATAAGTAACAGATTTCTGTTATTTTTTTATTTTGCCAATTGTGCAAAGAAAAGACCATGTAGAAAAAAATGTAATAAGTTTTCATTGGGTTTCTAGTCCTATTTTTTAGAAATGGGACTACAAACCCAGACATAATTTCTTACCCTGAATAAATAATTTATTGCATTTTGCTATTTATTACATTGCACAAATTGATATAGTAAGGAATACATGAAAATGATACACAACTAAAATATTTTTAAAAAGTTAACATTTCAATCCCATTAATTCAACAATTCATAGAACTGTTCACAATTCAAATAATAAAAGTAATTGCTTCATGAACTCATAAAACACAATTTGGACTGCGACTTGCTAGAATAAGGTAACAAACAATATGTTATTTTTGTTTCATTTTCTTACATTCATTATAGCAAATTCGTTGATAATATAATCACAATTTAATTTTATAGCTCATTCGGATTTGACAGATATCATGGCGATTCCGATCAATATCGATTTCATTCACTAAATCAATATCGCATTACAAAGTTGCATTTAAGTCTTTGAATATTTAAGAAGATCGTCTTCAGACAGTTTGTGAATATTATCCTAATTAGATAAAAATCCATATGACACTTTTGGCTCATGATAAATTTCGATCTTTTCTGAAAAGAAAAAATGGCACGATTCATTTTGACTAGAAAATAGATAATTGGCAGGTGAAATAGACTGATCGGTTGCTTCAAAGAAAAATTGTTTTTTTCCCCATCCAGTTCTTTAATTCTTAAATTCAAGTGTCGCCTTCAACTAACTACTCAACTATTTTCTTTGCAGTTGTTAAAAGTAGATATATATAACGACAAAAACCCTTGATATAACCACAAAAACCCTTGATATAACCACAAAAGTAGAAATCATTAAACTGACAGGAAGAGAGATAATAGAGTCTATGGTGTGGTCTATTCCTTTCAATCCGTCTTTAAGGAAATTTTCATCCGGGAACGGATGAATTACAGATCCTCGGCGACCGCTTGCTTTGTGGTTTTGAGAATTGCATTCATATAAGGTATCCGACTGCTTTA
>BGPR01000712.1:0-372463 GCA_013235015.1 Araneus ventricosus | reverse complement strand
AAGACCGCTTCTTTGTTTGTAGGTTTTCGAGAATTCGTTCATATTAAATGTCCTAACTCGCTTTGAGAAGAAATTCATAATTTGTTTCACGGAACCACAAAATTCATTGTCTACTTCTCTAAAAAAGAAAGTTTGAATCATTGCTTTTTTATGGAATGGTTGTAGGCGACGATAAAAAATTTAAAAAAATAAGAGTTTAATTGTAAAAATCATTACTATTTACAACGGTCATCCGTACTAACGTTTTGTAATCGAAAAGACATATATTTAAAGTCATAATGTTATAAATTAAAATTTATATTAGATATATACATTTAAATTCTTGCTTATATGAACTCAGTTTAGATATGTTATCTAAAACACAATGAAGAAGGATTCCTAATTGAATTTTACCCAATTTTATTCCGATTTTTCTATGCCTCATCGTATTTATTATTGAAGCCTTTGATATTAAAAGAATTGCAGATATCCAGTTCTAAAGAAAGAATATAAAATCTACATAGGTACTCTCAGTTATCTTGAAGAAATGACAAATATTTTGCTTCCAATTTGTTTAAAATTTCATACTGCAAGATTTTTAATTTATAATAACAGTTCAAAAATGTTTCCTTTAGTCTGTAAGCTGATATGAATATTTCATAGAAAGGGGATAAAGTCAAATTTGTTACAAATGGAATTATAATTTGACTTTTATTATTCAGTGGAATATTTTCTGTGTACTTAGAAATTACATTTCTTAGAGTAAGTATTCGCTTTCTTGGAAACAATAGAAGGAAATTCGATTTGCTTTTTCATTAACATCCTAAATTCTGCAAACTTCGTCCTCACTTGGATAGAAAATGTATCTTCTGAAGCAATGATATTCTTGATGTTTATCTGATGGTGGATATTAATTCGCCATATTGTTTTCTATCGTCTAAGCAACTCTTTACATTCTGAACTTCGATGAGCAGAAAACAGCGTTATATAAATCTATAAACTGTTCATGTCGGGCCTTTCAAAGATGAGAACAACTGTCTTTTCCTGGTTTGAATTTTTTTGCAGGGTCGTGGGCGAGATAGCGCCGTGTTTTCTCGCCCCTTTGCTTTCCCGCACTACAATGACTTGCTGACAGTGACAGATCTGTAGATAAGTTTATAATTAGATGAGCCTGCAGGTTGCTGGAAGGAACCCTGTTTGCGGTAACAATTGAATTCCTGATCCGTTAAAACGAATAGAAGGTAATGGGAAGTTTTCATGAAGCTTTTCGGAAAATTGAGGAGAAAATCTTCCTCAGATTCTTATTATATGTAGAAATGCTTATGTTTCTTTCTTTTAATAAAACAAAAGTCAAAAAAAAATGCTTGTAACAGATACCCTGAATGAATTCTTAAATTGATTATCTTAGCAATTGTAACAAACATTCCGCATAAGTACCTTGGAAGAGGTGTTTATCCCTGAAACCGCATGAACAATTGAAATAAGTAACATATTTCTGTTATTTTTTTATTTTGCCAATTTTGCAAAAGAAAAGACCATGTAGAAATGTAATAAGTTTTGAATGGGTTTCTAGTCCATGTTTTAGAAATTTATTGAAAAATGTAGATTTCTTTTCTTCTTGGGAAACTAATTTATTCGCACAGTAAATCCGTGACAAAAAGAAGTTAATTCAGAAATTCAACTGCAATTAGGTCTCTTTTATTGATATTAAAATATGTATTGTTGTGAAATATATAACCATAAATTGTGTTTCTCTATGAAATACCTTTTAACAGGTGATTTCCTGAAAAGAAACCACCGCCCCTTGAAAGGGTTAAAGAATTCATTAATCGGCAACAGATACTACTTGTAAACTTTTTGGAAAAGCAAAAATTCAAAAAACATGATTTGAGCCTCTAATATATTTG
Source organism: Araneus ventricosus (assembly GCA_013235015.1). Taxonomy (NCBI): domain Eukaryota; kingdom Metazoa; phylum Arthropoda; class Arachnida; order Araneae; family Araneidae; genus Araneus; species Araneus ventricosus. The sequence goes on along the minus strand of BGPR01000712.1, from coordinate 370,577 downwards.
AATTTTTTTTTTGTTAATAGAAAATAAAGAAAGACAAAAAGAATTGATATTTGCAAAAAATGTACATACATTTTAGAAAATATTTTTTCTCAGAAACTAATCACATATTTAAAATCGAACTAATTTACTCAGTATCTTCTGAGAATCATTTAAAAGTTAGATGAAAAATATTAGAAAACTGAACCTGAAGAAGCTTTAATAAAAATCTTTTAAATTTAGTGTTTCTAAACTTTCATTTCTGTATGGACAACTATTATTTTAGAATTTGTATTTATCCAGTTAGTATATAATTATTGAAGCAAAACAAAGCATTTTGGTCTAAATTGTAGGAAAAACATTTTAGTCCCATTCAAACGCTTTCTGAAATTTTTATTATCAGTAATGTTTTTGAAAGGGCTATTCAATATTACGTAAGCACTCAAGGGGAGGGGGCGCCATTTTTGCTGAGAAGGACCAGAGGAGTATGAGTTATTTACGTAGCGACATTAAAAAATCACTTTATTCCAGGTAACTTTGTAATTTATATCAAACAATTTAATTCTTAAAAATTAAATTTGGAAAAAAATAAAATTACAAAAAAGAAAGTTAAACTTGATTTTGTAAGCTTAAACTTGAAGAAGGAACAACTTATATTCTTTTTTTTATTTGCCGAGTTAGAGTTTTTTAATTTGAATTAAGTCCTGCAATTTTAAAATTAGATTATTACTGTTATATCGTTTGTAGAAAAGAACGGGGGCTTCATAAAATTCCAAACATGCTTTACGTAATATTTGAACGACCCCAAACTGAAACAATGTGAATTTTATTGAAAATCTAAAAAATAATTCAGCATTGAATTTTGCAATTGTATCTTAGGGATTATAAAATGAAAAATCGAATAAAATCTATTCTAGAGAGTAAAGATGAAATGTAAAATATGATCAAAACTTGAATTTTAAAATGAGCTTTATTGGAAAGTTTGATATTAAGATATAGCAAAAAACTTGTCTAACTGAAAATAACAAAATTTATACAATTATATTAATCTGTTAATTCTTTTTTCAAAATTTTATGATCTGTTTTATGAATGCAGATTTGATCATAACAATAAAATAATAGGTAAACATTTTTTAATATTGTACTGATTAAAAATTTTGCAATATTCTAATAAATTCAGAAATGAAGTAAAATCAATCACATAGTAATGTAAGATCATGAACTAATGATTGATAAACTGGCCATTACATTAATTACCTAGGTACTTTTATACTTTTTTTGAAATATATACAGTTAAGAAATGAGATTAAAATAAAAATGCTATGTTAGACTCCGTATGGTAAATTTCAAAAGCAGGGTGCAAACGCAAAGTCCAACGTTGGTAATTCTTTACATTCAAATCGTGATTCTCTTACCACGCTTACTGCTCTTACACTTTAGTGAGCACACAATACACTTCCTTGACTTTTTCTGATTCACTTTCATCAACATAATAAGGGAAATGCCTTCCTGTTAGGCGAACGACATTTTCTTCCGACGAGCAATACGTAAACTGGAACGTAGCGTCACCGCTTGCTTTGTGGTTTTGAGAATTGCATTCATATAAGGTATCCGACTGCTTTAAAATCGTCGTTTTTGATGAAATTATCAAAAAACATTTTATGACTGAATTTTGTAGCCTGTTTAACCTGCTTTCTAAAACTGTCTCACTTTTTACTCTACGTGAATTACAAATGGAGTTACAGCTGTTTTATTACCGAACTGTAAGCATTATTTATGTTGAATGAAAACTTTAAATGTGATTTCTGAGAAATGATATTTTTGAGGAAAACTGTCGACCGTAACAATGATTTCTCAAAAAGTTATTCAAGTATTGATATGAAATTTTCTGAGATTGTTTTCTGTAATATGCTTGATGTTTTCCTCTAAAAACTAAGGTCAATTTTAAAATCAAGTATTATTTTTAAGTGCTTAAATATAAACGAAAAGCATTTTTTATGAAAAATGACCAGTTTAGTAACTATGTTCAGCTATATCTCAAAACTATTTCGAAGTACAATAAAGATTTTAGAGCATAACACAGATAACTGTCATAAAAATGTACTCCTACAAGGATTTATGTATATTTTGAATGTGATTTTGTCTATGGCTGTTAGCGTAAGGCAAATATTTTAGTCATTTTTCTTCAAATTTCTCAGTTTTTTAAAAAAAGTATTATTTTTAAAGACTAATTTTATAATATTTTCATAGTTTTAAAACATATGCAGTTGAAAAATAACATTAATATATATATATATATATAAGTTATTTTTCAAAAATATGTCTCCGAACACAGTCGGATACCTTCATATTAAATGTCCTAACTCGCTTTGAGAAGAAATTACCAATTTGGTTTCACGGAACCACAAAATTCATTGCTCTACTTCTCTCTAAAAAAGAAAGTTTGAATCATTGCTTTTGTTTATGGAATAGTTATGGGGCGACGATAAAAAATTTAAAAAATAAGAATGTTTAATTGTAAAAACATCTTTACTATTTGCAACGGTCATCCGTACTAATGTTTTTGTAATCGGGAAAAGACATATATTTAAAGTCATAATGTTATAAATTAAAAATTTATATTAGATACTATAGATTTAAATTCTTGCTTATATGAACTCAGTTTAGATATGTTATCTAAACACAATGAAGAAGGATTCCTAATTGAATTTACCTCCTAATTTGATTCCGATTTTTTCATATGCCCATCGTATTTATTGAATATTAAAAGTAATTGCAGATATCCAGTTCCTAAAGAAAGAATATGAAATCTACATAGGTATCTCTCAGTTATCTTGAAGAAATGACAAATATTTTGCTTCCAATTTGTATAAAATTTCATACTGCAAGATTTTTAATTTATAATAACAGTCCAAAATGTTTCCTTTAGTCTGTGCGATATGAATATTTCATAGAAAGCTAAGGATAAAGTCAAATTTTGTTGCAAAAGGAATTAATTAATTTTGACTTTTATTATTCAGTGGAAAATTTCTTCTGTGTACTTAGAAATTACATTTCTTAGATGCAAGTATTCGCTTTCTTTGGAAACTATAGAAGGAAATTCGATTTGCGTTTTTTCATTAACATCGCTAAATTCTGCAAACTTCGTCCTCACTTGGATAGAAACATAGTATTTCTGCAAGAAATGATCTTCTTGATGTTTATTCGGTGGTGGATATTAAATTATATTTTCCTATCTCATAACTTTCATATTCTGAAATCGATAAAAACAATAACATTAATATAAAGTATATAAAAATGTTCATAGCTCTGGTTCAGATAAGATAAGTTAGATTAAATTTACACATTACATTTTTTGAGAGAATCAAGAGGGACTAATATTTATTTTTGAATACGTATCTTATTTTATTAAATTGCAGTCTACAGACAAAGCTGTATTGATGATTTTGAAGTTATTCAGTTGAGAAACATTTGTATTTTCCGTCATAAGAATTGATTTAAACTATAACATTTACATTCTAACTTCAGATGTTTATTTCAACAATCTAGAAATCACTTGGTAAAATGTTTTTTATATGTTTTCCAAAAGTCATAGAATAATAAGTCACAAAAAGTGTGTATTTATTCATTTTATTTGGGGTTGTTTGTACAGCTTCAGTTTTATTTATGTCATAGTTTTATTCCTATACGGCATTTTAAAAGGTCATTCTAGTTTCCCACCACATATAAAAGCTTTCAGGCTAGCTAAAAATTTTCTGATTCTTTAAGAATTAAAGTCAAATGATGGTATTTGTGTTATAATTTTATAAATAGGTTAAAATAGTAACTAAAAGCTGAAAAAACGTATTTCAGTATTTTATTCAGAAATTAAAACTATCATTAAAAATTACTGTTTTAATTCATGTGAAAAGATTTAAGCATTCAAAAATTTAAAAAGGTGTTTGCTTAAAAATATATTAAATTTCTGTCTCATTCATGTCATTGAACTACGTCAATATATTTGACATTTTCTATTGAGATATTTATTACTCTAATGATGCGAAAAATGAAAAAAAGTAACTGATCTTGAAAAAAGGCATATTCAGAGTCTTGATATAACAAAGCAAAAGAAATGGGAAGATCTGAAACATGTATTAATATCCCTTTGGTGTTATAGATAGCTATGGGTGTACTGGCTTGAAGCCATGTCACCTAGTTGGGAAGAGAAGCGTTTGGAAATTAGCATCAACCGAAAAATTTCTCAACCAAAGATATATATGAAACTCTAGTTCAAATGTTTGCAAGAAACCATCTGGAATACAACTACTCTATCTAGGAATTACCAGTACGGAGAAGAGTTGCTTGAAATTCATTTTATTGGTCAGATATAAATTAAAGCTTTTAGAAATTATCAAGGCAAGTGATAGTCGAGGCAGTGGGGCGATCACTTAATGAAGGTTATTTTCTCTAGTGAAAAGAAATATAACTTTGATATTTCTGGTGGCTGAAACACAACTGCAAGAAGTTGGGATGAAAGAACAATGTAACTCAAAATATCAATTACATGGAAGATCTGGAATTATATGGAACTGCTTGAAACTCAGCAGAGACAGTTGACATGGTTTGTTTCTGGAAAAAAAAGTTCTGAGAAATTAGTACTGGCCATATTGTATCTGTAAAAATCTTCATTGGAACCGGAAAGATGACTTACATCTAAAGGGCTCTTCGACGCAAGTTGTAGAACAGAACTTATGTTCGAGACACCTAATTATGGATTTCTACTGAGAACCTGTGGGATAATTTGGTAAAACAAGTTTATTAAAAGGAGAGCTATTTATCATGAGCTGAAGATTTGTGTTCCAGTAATTCTGATGAATGTTGCAAAACAGTTCATAACGGAGACAAAAATAAACCTTTGCATCAAAAGTTTCGGTATTTGCCGTCATTATATCTATTAGCGTGGCTAAAGGATTGTTAAATAATGATTCAGTATTATTATTTTATTTTTATTTTAACGCCTGAAAATATTATAAAGGAGGAAATAGTGATTTTTGTTTGTAAATTATTTAATTTGTGCATTAAAATGCTTATAAATATATTTCGTTGTCTTTTTTACTAGCATTTACTCTTTATAATAGTATTAAAATACTTTTTGTCTCTTCTGAGTTTAAATGCATCAATATTAATAAAAAACCGTTCAGAAAATTCTTGAGAGAATAATCTTGAATTTTTTGATTATTAAATACACTATTCTTCCTTTTTTATTTTAACAGATGAAAAGAATAGATTTAGATTTTATATATTATCATAACCTTTATTCATTTAGATTTCAATTTCGTTCCATTGCTGACGTACGAAATACTGAAAATGTCAAACTTCCTGCTCTTTCAAAATATTCAAAAAACTCCCTTTCTCCTTTTTAGGAATACATGGCTTTCCCATTTCTGAATTTTTGTAAGACTGGCGGATCCATATTTATTACATGAAATAGTTCTGTGAAGTTCAGAGAATCTCTCTGAAAATGAAAAAGAAATTTCCAGACTTACATTTAGCTTTGTACAATGCATTTTATAACAATTTTGAAATGGTCGTAATACAAATATAAAACGATTAAAATACGAGTATGAATTCATTTCCATACCCACCCATCTGTTTAGTATAAATGTATATAGGTTCCTGTAACGTTTAAAAAATGAAAAATGCGCGCCATTGCTACCTAAGTGCTTAAAGAATCAATGATTTTGATTCCAGATGCAAGGGTATGGAGTGTTCTATCTTCATATTAATTTAGCAATTTACTCTTAATTATTTAACACTGATAACTTGATAGCAATAAATAGTATTTAACATATTCCCATTGTGATAATAAATGCAGCATCTAAAAAGGAAAAGATTCGTATAAAGTATGTTTAAAAATTGTTTCCAAAATTTATTGAATTTATAAAAAAATGTGGATGAAAATTAAGCTGGTACCATTGAAAAGCTTACATTTTGAATTTTAAAATGGTGTAAAAATGGTTTTTGTACGATAATATGCTTCGAAGGATCGAAAAACATTAAAATTTCGATTAATGTTTGATTAAAAAACCTAATTATTACCCAAGAGTAATTATCATCCAGAATGAGGTAGCTCTAGATCCAAAGGTCTGCCTGTAGAACGATTTGAACAATTTCGGATTAGAATAATGTCAGATTAGAGAGAGTCTACTGTACTTACGAATTTATACATTTCAGCTAAATGCAGTTTCCGCCATTATTTATGTCAAATTAATTTAAATGCTGACAATTTCGCTCTTTTTCCGAAGACAAGTAATTCAATTCTTCAAAACGATTTTTAAGATAAGCAACTATTCATGACAGCAATTACAAAAAGAAAGCTCTTAGTTAGATAGGGTAGAAATTTTATCATTACCCCCAATTGACTGAATATACATCAACCCTATTTGTAAGTTTACATAGAAATGCTTTAGTATTACCTAACAAATAAATTTAAATACAATATATACTATTTTGCAATGTATATCTAATATGTATTATTTTTTAAATTATACATGGATTCTTTTATTATCTTAAAATTACCCATCATTGTCTTCTGAAATTAATTCTTTAACTACTGAAGATCTCGAGTGTGTCCAATCAATCTAAGAATTTTTCAGAAAAATATTTTAAATTTCCATCACCTTTAAATTGTAATTCCCAATTTTCTTGCATGTTTTTATCAAAAAGTAATTTTTTCTTCTTGCAACACATGAGTTCACAGATTTGATATATTCGACTACATCCCTTTTGGAGATACATATTGACTCCTTAGAAAGGACCTCTAGATTTTCAGAAGTGGTTAAAGAAAGACAATATCAATTGTAAAAACCTGTTCCTCAAACTCCCGCATCGTTCTATTGGAAAACTGGTGGATCTATAATAGCGTACCATAGGGTTTTATAGCGTACACCAAATCCGTTTATACGGTGGATCTTTGCTGGGGTTAGGTTTTGTATATACTATCGTCTTTTCCAAGGATTAAGACTCTGCAGAAAGGATAATGCTACTCAGGCACTAAATAACATGTTGTATCTGCGTATGTCAAGCATTGAAGAGTGTAATACTAATCTGAATATCAAAAAATAACAAATTTTAAATTAGTAATTGTAAATTTTTACAATACTATAGTAAGTATTGATGAACACTAATCAAGGATGTTAAATATTATTTTTTGCGAAATTTTATTCAATAGCCAAAATAAATAGTGGATAGTTTGCATAAACGATAGTTCTTTACCAATATTTTTATGATCATCGTCAGAAAAAAGATTAAACGTGATAAAATAAGACCAGGCCAGTTTCTTCAAACTTCAGTAAAATAATAAAACAAGGGAAAATTTATTTTCTTTCGAATAAATTGACTTCTTCTGCACTGCCAGAAGAATAAAAAAGGCCTGTTCAAGAAATACGACTGCACTGAATCAATTTTTGGATTTCAGTTCATTTGAGGTTGAAGATCCGACAACCGAACTGAATAGTATAGTATTAGAAAGATAAAGAATGTGGAACTGGATATTATGCCCGAACAAATAAAAGCTTTAAAATGAATTCGGCTGGACAAACAGGTATTTGAAAGGAACAAAAAGAATTTCTTTGTTCAAGTTACTATAGACTTCCTCCAGACGATTTTGAGGGGGAAATGAAAGTCTGTCTCATGGTAAGAAGAGTACGAAAGAACATTTTTACAGATCTATTTTCATTCAACATCGGAATGCAGTAAATTTTCTGCTATGCGGTAGCCTAATAATGTGTATCTCGTGCATTTGTAATGATTCTGTGTAGAAAGAACTTACTATATTTTGCCTACCTTCTTGTGTATTCTTAAGAAGCAGATGTAATATTCAGCAGTGAATAAAAAATTTGGAACGTATAAGTTTTATAACTGATTGAAAAAAAACGATAAAATTATTTTTCATGGTAAGTGATAATTCATATTTCGTATGTTCCAAGTGAATATTGCCTATCTACTCATTTGTTTTAAAAATTTATAAAAATATTTATTAGTAAATTAGTAACTCTAGTTTTTAAAAATGAAAAAAACTTTTTAGTCATATAGGTTTTCTACTTGATTTTGCACAATTGCATGTATTCCGTTTATTTATTTATTACTTGTCGTTAACATCTTATCCGAACATGCTTCAACGCGTCCTTCAAGTGAGACGCCAATTACTTTGTAATTTTCAGCTGATGCCCAATTGATTGTCATACTCTATACTATATAAGTTTTTCTCTCTATTCTTTTTTCTCTTCTCTCTCTTCTTTAATGTCAACAGGATGAAGAGAAATGATTCTTTTGACATTTGTGAAGATGCTTTTCCATAAAATTACACTTGGGGAACCGGTGGATATGGCTACGTTCAACTTCTCCACACACTGTTTAAAAGCTACACTGACGATATATGCATTTATATGCCCATGCGTGTCAAAATAGGCATCACATATATTTTATTGAATTTATCCAGTATTTTTCTTAATAATTGATACTTATATGCAATAACATATATGTCACAAATTTCCTATATTGCAAATAACAAAACTTATTTGCTTATATTATGATAAAGAAAAATGCCAATGAGAATAGATAAATAAGCTTACTTTCACTACTCCAGCTGTAAAAATTTGTACATTAGCCATTATTTACGATTTTGAAGCTCATGCAATTTTATTCAAAAAATAAATGATTATTTTTACAGAGAATCTAACAGAATAAATGCAAACGCATAGTATATATTTTTTAAATTTTCCTACTTATGATTATCCTTAAAATGTATATGACATTCATCTTTCTCTCAGTAAAATTTTGCGTTCGTTCATAGATATGAAATGACATCTAGTAAGAGCATTTGTAAATTTTGTTTTCATAAATTTACAGGAATTCAAATAAGATATTTTAATTTCAATTACCTTGTTGAAATGATGTCTAACGAGCACCACGTGATTAGAATGAAGCTCATTTCTCGGTGTTTTATAATATGTTGCAATTTCAATAGTACCCCGTCAAAATGGCCCAAGACAAAATAGTTCTGACACGCTAACCCAAATTCAAATACTGTATAACATTAAAAGCTTTATTTTTTCGTGTCTTTTTTTTCCTGTGTAGTTCTGTCGCGGCTGCTTTATGGAGGCTATTTTGTTGGCGCTCTTTTGGCACGGTGTATTTTGCCTTGGGCTATTTTGTGGGAGCTCTTATAGCTTGAGATATTTTGACTGGTCACGAACATCAATGATATCACTTCAAAGCGTCTATAATTTTTGAAATAAATTTTATACTTTTTGAAACTAAAATTTCTAAACGATTTTCGATTAGATGTTCTTTACAATATTAAGATACTTTGTCGAAAAGACGTAAATAAAATCTTTGAATAACCACTGAAGTTTGTCTATGGATTTAAGGAATTAAGTATTTTTACCTGCTTATTTTACTAACTCTGGAGTGTAACGTTACTTCACAGATTTCGCATTCTGAATGGGGAACGGAGTCAATTTGACTACACGTTGTCAACCAGGGTTAATGGAATTTTATGGTGATATTTTCATGATTAAAAATAAGTCAAACATGTTAAAAAAAACTCAAAAAGACACCATGGTTTTTTTTCACTTTTAGATATATTAAAAGATATTTTTCACTAAATAAAATAAACTAGCGTGTAAACCTTGACTAAAAATTTATATTTATTAATAGATAAACAGTATACAATGTAATACATTCAAATGTCTATGCATAAATTATTGCTCATTTTTTAAAATAATGTTTAAAAGTATCAAATTCGTCCATGTCTCAAAAAGGAATCTAATTGAAAATAAATCTTTGCCGTTAGAATCTTTTATTGTAATTGTTCAAAACATGATTTTTTGACTGCTTAATTGCAAGGATTTTATTCGAAAATCACATTCCATCGAGGTAACATATGTCATTTTTCAAACGTTCCTATTTTCTCAAACTCGGAAATTAAATTCTTTCCCTTTTAAAAATTCTATGAATATTCAATTTTACAGTTTTTTTTCTTTTTTTAAAGCAAGGAAAATCATATTTTATTGATGCTGCATATCGTTACAAGTTGACAAAGGAGTTTGGAATAGTAATACAGCTGTTGACATTCATTGAACAAATTGTAAGGAATCTTTTGTGAGTGAAAATTGAATTTTTGAATTGGTAATGAACTATCGAAAAAGTGACAGATTGCTTCTTACTCGTTTTTAATTTCCATAGAATAGTCAATTTCGAGTTAACTTCCTTTGATTTACTTTATAATCGCTAGCGATACATTTTATTCCTTTCAGAAAAAAAACATTTCTGATGCTTTTATTATCTCATATTTTCCCAAATTAAAAATTGTTCATAGGAAATTTGAAACAGAAAAATGTCGAAAACTCCAAATAAATAAATAAGAATTAAAATCCCATTGTATTCATTACTTTGCAGAAGATTTGACTATTGACATTAATTTGTTATTTTTTATTCCTTGTTTCTTGAATCTTTTAACACGAAACTGCTTTTCAGAAGTTATTTTCTTAATCAGATTATTCAAGTTTTATAAGGTAGGTGAGCTAAAGTGTTCCTAAGGTAGCCCACCCCCCAAAAGTAGAATTAATTTAATTTTTATTCACAACATGGTGCTTCTGCATTTTAAATTATGTATCTGCAGTGCACGTGGCTGAATTTGAAGAGATGACTTTGATCGGCCTCCATGGTATGCAGTGATTTCATTTTTGTGGAGATTTCGTTCTAATTTCCAGGTAAGAAGATATTTTAATTTACATGTGCTTAAATTCTTAGAACTTTGAGTTATGATACGTTTTCTGAAAGCATATTTCTTTCTGTTTAACCACATTTACTTCCATTCGAATAAATTTATCATATTAATAGTTTTACGTTGTGCAAATGGCGGCCATATTCTTGTTCCAAGGTGGCAGGGTGTTGGGCCACCTTAGAAAACAAGTATCGAAATTAATGTATTAAGGGTAATTTTCAAAATTTCTACTTAAATATCTGAAAAAACTTATTATAATTTATTTTTAAATTTATAACAATGAAAGTTATATTTTTTATTTAATTAGGGGTGGTTATAGTTTTATTTACATATTAGAAAAATCTTACAAAATCTAGAAGAAACTTTTGTTAATTCTTGGCCTAGTTATTGCTATAAGTATAAGCATAAAGTATTGTACATTGTAATACTCTTCTAAAAGTAAAAATAGTTTTCCGAGTATTTTTTTCCATTTTAAAAGTTATTTCAATATATGGGTCACCTTTAGAACACTATGCGCCAAAGGTGGCCCACCAGCTACAATTTTGAAATTTTTTTATAAAAATAATAAAATTTTATTTAGCAAAGAAAAGTATACTTGATATGTGTTAGCGATAAGTGTAAAATTTCACAAAAAAATTCAGCCACACACACCTAAGCGGAAAATTTTGAAAAATCCTTAAATTTTAACTATGGTCACTTTTGGCTCACCTACCTCAAATCAATCGTTTTCCATTCCATCTTCTTGAATATTTCGCTTTAATAGTAAATCGAGAAGGGCTGAGTCTTGCGCCATGAAACCACATTCACCAAGCAGAGTCCTCCTCTCCTGATTCATTTCAAATTGTCTGCAAAAATAAGAATAGTTTTCAATCGTATAAACAAGTTTTATTCCTTCATGATTCGATTTACTTAAGAATATATACAACTCTGCAAATACTGCATTTATCTTACCATTTTCAGGCAGGAGAAAGTGAATTGCTTTCCTGTTTGTATGAAACGCATGTATTTTGCAGAATAAATCTGCTTAATAGCCTTCTCATACAGGAAGAATACTCATAAATAGAACATTTTTTTCATTTCCATTGAAACTAACCGGATATCCATTACTGACCGGGATTTCATGTTTTAATTCTGTGCTCTATCTATCTTCACTCTCAGTGACAAACTTAATAAATAAATTTCCAGAACTTTTCGAGAAGCATAAAGGACGTCGAACGTTCAAAAGTATTAGAAGGTGTATTCAGTAGGAATGGGATTCAATTCTTCATTGTAAGTGATTCAAAATAAATGATTTTATTAGTTAGGTATACGTTTAATGTTTTTTAATATTTTCCCATGATATTGTAATTACTATTATTCAAAATTTTACGAAAAGTGAATCCACATATGCATTTAATTGAATGAATTAGGAAGGTAAATAATAGATATAATTACTTCAAGATATTAAATTTCCATTCATTAATTGAATTATTGCCTAATGAAATGAATCCATGTTGGGATTTATGTCTCGCAGGTGAATTAACGACAATAATGAACGCTACTTAGCGGATAAGAAATGCGTGCTCTCGAATTCCAGAAATATATTCCTTATAAGCTTAATTAATTACGAATGCTCGAAACAATTTCAAAATTAATTTTACATTTGAGAACATTATCGAATGAATTAACATGTTAACGCCCGAATTAATTCTGCTGAATATATTTTGATGAATATCTGAAATCTAAGTTATTATGGTCTAATTAGAGTAAAAAAAATGTGAAATTCAAGAAACTCTTTTGTTAGTTTTGAAATTATAGCCCGTGCTCATCGACCCTGGGCGTTCTAGCCATAAAAAGTCCGTTCTGTTAGTGAAATCAGTAAACTTTGCAATAATATATAAAAATTGCAATAAAGGCCTAGCCAATGGATTTTATTGAATTTTTCAGACACATTTGTTTTAAATTATTTTATTTTTTTAATATTTACTGATAGTATACACTAAATGTATGACTTTTTATTGCAAATATTTTACATCCGTGCTAATAATAACGATAGACAAATTTTACGAAAAATTACTTTCAAACGTTTCTGTTATACTTAACTGGCATATTTCATTTATAAGACGTTTGGAAATTTTATTTATGTCTATTTCTTTATTGAATTTTGAATGTTCACGATCAACTTTTGACCAATTTACTTCCGTCTTTTTTCGTTCACATTTCATTTTTAATGGAGGTGGTCCTGCACAATATTTATCCAAATCCATATATTCATTAATTTATCTGAAATTTTAATTTCAGCTGTAACTGCTATATCAGATCATGCAGGCATATTTGTATATTCATAGTGAAAAACATCTTCATCCGTTTACTCGTCAACGTCCGGAAGAATAGCATAATATCTGATTCAATTTATTCTGAAAACAAATATTCTTGAGCTTACGAAAGTTAAAAGTCATGGTTTTTACATTATATTTTCCTAAAAAAAGATAAAATATGAATATTGGCTTTCAAAAACGTTGGGCGAGTTTTTTTAATTCAATCATTGAGCACAAAGTACAAAAAGTGACCGATTCTGAAAATTGGAATAAAAGTTAGCGGCAACGCCCAGCGTCCTCAATTGAGGACAGTACTATGTGACAAATTTTTGAAAAAGAAAATTTCAAAATTACAAAGTAACTTACTATCATATGTTAACTTAGTACTCTAAAATAAAGTATTATAATAGACGTAACTACTCACCTTTACCTTAGTTGATGCAGCTGCGCGAAAACCAAATGCACCTGCGAGGCTTGAAAAATTGCCAAACGGCGATGTAAATCAGGAAATTATAAACAATAGCAGCTGCAGGAAAATTTTCAGGAATGCTCATCATAACATCATCTATCTTTATTAAAAGAAAAAATCTTTCGAAAGAATCGAAAAAATTCCACACACTGTTTTATTCACTGTCCTCAAATGACGACGCTGTGCGTTAATGGGTTAAGATTTATAGTCAGAAAATTGAAATCATAGTTACGATTTCAAATGAAAGAAAAATTTGAATTATAAATTCTAATACTTTGTAAATTAAAATTAATTATTTTGCCCACTTTCAGATATTTACAGCAAGACTTACATCAGATAAGGTAAAAGAGTTCTAATTTAATTAATCATATACACGAGTAAGGAAAAATTGTCTTTACATTCATGCCATGCTTGAACATATTATAATTATTTTATTTAACATATTTATTAATTAAATCAATAAGAAATGATGTAAAATTGAAAAATATATTCAAATTTTGAGGTAAGATCTGATAGGAAGATTAAATAATGGAAGCTGATTTTTTTTGAGATAGAGCGGAATATTCTCCGTTACACAAGAACACATTTATAAACCTTTTCATAAAAATATAGCTTTTACAGGAAAGAAAACAGGAATCTGTGTGCTCAACCATAAATTCTATTCTGGAGATTTATAGCATTCTTTTGGTATCTATTCAGGCGACTGAAATACTGTAGAAAGAGGAGTTTTTCTTGACGTTATTGAGATTTAAGAGGATTGCAGTATACAGTATTGCAATCGTATCAAAAACTCGCATTCGTATGACTTTATTTCTGTTGTGGTATCATGTTTCTGTTTAGATTAAGGTCGGAGGATTGTGTTTCATATAATATGAATGGAAGTCTTTTCGTAAGAAAACGTATCTTTATAATATTCCGCTTTGTTCTAGAATGTTCACAAAAATTTTATTTGAAATTTGATTCACAAAAGTTAAATGACATTAAAACTGGTCATGTATATTCGACATATTATTGTAATTTATGATTATATTTTATTGGAATTTAAATTTGATTTTAGCTTGATATTTTATATATATATATACTCATAAAATCATGTTGATGAGTAAAACAAAAATATTTTTGAGGAAATGAAACAATTTGGTTATTTTTTAAAATGGTAAATTATTCACAAATGAATATATTTAACAAGTTAGCCAGTGTATTCTTCTGCGCAATTTATAAACCAAAGTTGTAATAAAGTTTAACACAGAGATTTTTGTTAAGAGTGACGAATACTTTAAACTATACACAGCTAAGTAATTGGGGAATTCGGAACATAACTAGATTTGTACGAAAATTGATGCACTTGAATCTTTCAGATTTTACAAGTATTACAAGAGCATCAAAAAACACGTATCCGTATGATTTATTTCAACTGTGGGATCATTTAAGTGTTCAGATTATAGTAAAGAGATTATAGTAAAAAAATTGTAATACTTAGATTATAATAAAGAGATTATAGCGTTTAGATTATAGTAATGGTATTTAGATTGTGTTCCATATTATGTGAACAGAAACGTTTCGTAATAAATTATATTTTTGTAAATTTCAATAATGTCCTTTCTTTTCTAGATACTTTTTTCTCAGATGTTTTATTACATTAAAATCTGTCATGGTATTTAACATATAGATTACAGTTCATGCTTCTATTTAATGGAAATAAAGTCTTTTATTTAGTTGCAATTTTTTATTTTCATTCTTTTAAAATCATAAGTAAAATAAAAGAAAAGGAAGAATTTTTTGAACATTTCTGCAAATTTGAAATCGCTGTATTTTATACATATCACATCACTTAAAAATTAGCGAACATATTTCTCTGCGCAATTTATAACTGACAACTGAAAATAAAGTTAAACTTAGGAAACGTTCTGTTAGAGTAAAGAGCTAATTTATTGTTTTTAATCAAGAAATATACTCAACACTACGTAATTTATCAGAAATAAAAATTTAAAAAGTGAAAAATTAATAATTCTTGAATGTACAATTAATACTTAAATTCGGTGAGAACTTACAAGCCA
Organism: Araneus ventricosus; assembly: GCA_013235015.1. Classification (NCBI taxonomy): domain Eukaryota; kingdom Metazoa; phylum Arthropoda; class Arachnida; order Araneae; family Araneidae; genus Araneus; species Araneus ventricosus. Next base: position 355,010 of record BGPR01000712.1, on the reverse strand, counting down.
TTCTTCGAGTGGCTCTTGCTTATGAATTCGGAAAAATGTTTAAACTAATTGTTAAAACTAATTGCTAAACTAAATGTTAAACTAAAATTTGAGAGAAAGAAATCTCGGCTTGTACTTTTACAACACTTATAATGTTAAAATATATAAATCTTTCATAAAATTGAAAAATATGCTATTTGATAATGCTAAATGGTCGGTGGAAAAGAAAAGTTTTCTTAAGAAACTGTTTGAACATAGTCTGTACTGTCTAATTTTTATGAATATGCGCTGCAAAACATGCTTACTTTATAGTATCATTATGCATTCTCTTCTGTATTTGAAGTTGTCTGTGGAGGTTTTCCATCTCCATATATATACTTTTTCTGCTAAAAGTAATTTATTGTTTCTTCATTCTAGTTATATATATATATATATATATATAACTTTCGAATATTTCAAGAAAATTAAGACACTTTTTATGCTCTTTACAAATGGTGCTCATTTTTTTACTTGAATATTGTCTGGAACCTTCCAGGGAAAAAATTAAAGAGAAATACAAGGCTCTTTATTTCTAAGCTAAAAAAATTGCAACCTTTGCGCAGTATGTGCAATATTAAAGCAGCTATATATTTAAAATAATTTGGTAAAAAACCTTCACCGAGTTCGTCAGCCTCAACCACCCGACCGAATTCGACTTTTTATTCCATATGAAAGCTTATGACGTCTAAATATGTTATCAAGGGTCGCCTACCCATCACCACCCCGATTTTTGAATGAAATCGAATAAACACTTCTCCACTGTACATTGTCTATGGTGGAAAACATTTTAGAAATCCCCCAGCCCCAACTACCCGACCGATTTTGACAATTTTTATATTATATGAAAGCTTATGACGTCTAGAATTGCAATGAAGGGTCGCCTCCCCCCCCACCGCCCCCATTTTTGAACGAAACGAAAATATTTCTCCACCATACATTCTCTATATGTTTTACCGAGTTAAATCGAAAATGGGGGGTAGGCGTGCAGGAGACATTTGATGCCCTATCTAGACGTCATAAGATTTCATATGAAATACAAATTGTCGTAATCGGTCGAGTGGTTTGGCTGGGGGATTTCTACAAAGTTTACCCATAAACAATGTAGAGGAGAAGTGTTTTTTCGATTTTGTTCAAAAATGGACGGTGGTGTGGGGGCAGGTAAATTTGATAACATATTTAGACGTCATAAGCTTCCATATGAAATAAAAATTATCGAAATCCGTTGAGTGGTTGGGGCTGGCGAACTGTCTGAATGTGTTACCATATTATTTTAAATAATAGATCCCAGCAGTTCCATCAGAATGGCGTGTCAAAAATATTGTAAAATACCTATTGTAGGTGACGGAAGCTGTTTATTTAGGGCGATATCATTCTGTATTTATGGATCTGAAGACTTTCATGCCGAAATTCGTGAAAACTTTATAAAAACATTACAACTAGATGAAGTTTATTGAAAGATTTTAGAATTTTAAAGGAATCTGTTGTCTACAAAGAATATGAAATATACTATGGTTTTATCGTCTGTTAGTATTTAAAACTGAAAAAAAGTAGTGACTGAGGGCCTCGAAGCAGCGATGTGGCAGGGACACTGCTGAGAAAAGTGGGCGATGGCCGTGAACCCGCCGTGCGATAGCGGCTAGTTTTATTTAAAATCCATGCCAAAAGGTCGTTTCTATTTATGAACAATCGAGTTAAATTTTGTAAGTTCTGATAAATAAGTTGTATAATTGCGGCAGATATAAATTAATTTGTGGTAAATAACTGCTTTAACTCGGACTCCATCTTCTCAAAACTAAGTGAATGACAGAAGTTTGATGTGTTTCATAAAAGCAACTGAAAACATTTGACATAATTTATGTGTTTTCATTTATCCTAGGGTTATTTCTAGAGAGACTTATTTACAGGAAAGCATGGTACTTTTTCTGAACGATTTGATTATATTTTATGTGAAAGTCAGAGAAATGACAGCATTTTTTGCTTCTTATATATAACAGAAACATAGTTTCCGAAGTATTTATGAAAACACAAAGTTGCTCATACTCTGAGCATACCGTGAATAGAATCCGAAATTTTTGTACGTTGGTGATCATAAATTTCAAAATGATGTTGTCAATACTTTGTTTACACTACACCGCCAAATAAAAATGGCTTCATTGTATATTTTTATAGTTTTCATTGAAGTGCATTAGAGATCAAATACGATGTATACAGCTATGATCTGGCTTTTTTTATTTATATTGAATTTGTTTTTAAAGCTAATTTATTTATTTTTTCAACGATCTAAATTTTTATCATTTTGGATTTTTTAGAGTTCCTTTAAAATTTTTAGTCTTTTAAAGATTATAATGTTACTATATCATCTTGCGATTCATTGTTTTAAGGTAAGATTATCAATTATGCTAATTATTTGCAAAAATTAATAAAATTGATTTATAGTCCAGTAAAATGGTGCATTTTGGTATGCAAAAGGTCGCGTAGTTTTGATTTTTTATATGTTGTTAGTATTGGGCGCGCGTCGTAAAATCCAAGTTTTCGACCTCGTCGCGCCAAGGCGCGCCACTTAAACGAAATATCAAAATTTTGGATCTTTTCTAAAAATTTTCACAATATCTCCAGAACGGTTGGCTTTACAGAAAATATTATCCTTCACAAATTTAAAGTAGAGCAAATTTGTCACAGTTTAAGCCCAAAATCAGCTCTGTAACTTAAATAGTGACCGAGATACAGACTTGCAAAAAAACACGATTTTCTCAAAAATTTATGAAAATTGTTATTTTTCGTTAATTTTTGTTGAATATGTCCTAAACTAATATAAGGTATTTAGAGCAAACGTCATATGGATCAATTTTAAAGGCGAGTAAATTTGCTATAAATAAAGCACTATAGGATGTTTCTACGACTTATATTTCAAGATATGCAGTTGTTCAACGCAAGAACGATTTAGAAATTTTTGACATAATAAAACAATTAAATAGTCTAAAAAATATGTACTAAGTTATATAACAAAAGTTAAAATTTGGGCAGTAGTTGATAGGCATAAACCATATAATATATGCTATTTAAAGTTTTCCCTTTTTGACGGGCCAGGACGGAAATCTTCAATCTCTGTCTGCAGCTCCTTGTCCTCTTAATCCAGCTGAAGATTTAAATCTTCTATATCTTCGTATATAAAGTTATTTATTGACGATGGCATGTAGTCTTCATCTTCAATGCTGTCCTCAAGTAGATTGATGTCTGGCACGTTCTGGCAAGCTTCTCCCAGAGAACAAGTGGACAGGGAAGAACATATAAGACCTGCTTTCCGGCAACCACAAGCATTCTTGCATCCTTTCTTGCAATTGCAAGATATAATTTTCAAGAGGGATTCAGGAGCTGCGTCCCTTTCCATTTTGCGTGGGGAGAGGCCGAATCGGATAGGTACCCAGCCCCACTCAAGAGGATTTTTCTCATGTCCTAACCACTTCTGTATCTGAAGGTAAGTTCTTAAGGCATGAAATCGTGCTGCATCCACGGTTGGGGGTAAACGTGCTAGAGTGGACCTTGCTTTAGTTGCTGATTGGGTAAATAGCGTGTAGCGCAAGTGATTAAGATCACATGCAGATGTTCTGTGGTTACCTCCATGAAAATGAATCAGAAAAGTATAGCCTGCCTTAGTCACTTGGTCAATTGCAGCTTCAGAGTTGAAAAGTGCTTGTATTTTTTTGTTCCAGGTGAGAGAGCAAAATTTTGTTTTCTCATGGCCGAATAGTGCACTTGTAGTATCACATCCACCGAAAGCTCAAATGAACAATATCAATCTGCTGAATTTGTATTTAAATGACTTTGTGGAGTATAACACATCAGGCGTCCTCTCTCTTCCACATTTTCGGAAGTACAAGTTCTCTTTCATAGGAGCTAACCCCGTTAGAAGGACTAAAAAGTCAATGTCTTCACCAACCACGAAAATATTGTCATACTGAGATTTAACAGGAACAGCAGTTTCAACAATTAGAACGCCTGCATCCTCTACTGCCTGTTTAACTGTTACATTTGCTTTTTGTAGAAACTTTTTCTAGAGGTCGATGAAACGCACCTTGTTTCTTTCATTTTCTAAAAGTTGTTCGTGAGAAATTTCTGGACATGTGGCTTAATTCAAGATTATCTCATGTGATGAATGTAAGTTTGCTCGTCGAATGCGTTCTGCACTTTTGATGCTCGTTCCATTCACATCAGAAGGATATCCATCAAACACTACGGCTACGTTCGATCCATAATGTGTTTGTAAGTATGTCAGATAACTCGTAGCAATGTCCCGGAAATTCATGTTCCGCTGCCAAACAACTTTGTGAAGTAAGTGGCCTCCATCCACCACAACAAAATTATTTTTACCTTGGACAGCATCAATTTTGGTTGGTGTGAAGGCTGAAAACAGGGACGATTTAGTTCCCTTTCACATTCCCTCTTCATTAAATAGTGACAAAGGGAAATGTGACAGTTCAAATGTGAAAAACCTTTTCAAGTCTTCATCTGACTGTTTGGTGACTCAAATTCTGTGGAAGAGGATTAGTGGGTACACAGTAATTTTTCTTTCCCAATTTTAGCACTGTTGTTAACAGAAGTCAGTGTAATGACTTTATCTTTACGCTTGAATTTAACGTTTCCGAAGTTGCCACCAACAATTCTGGAGATTCCCTCGCAACCAAGTTAGTGAGACAAGTGGCAGTTAACATCCGCCGTTCCTACTACACCACCGCTTATTGACATCAGCAATCATTTATGGGGAATTGTATGTGTTGAGTAAAACACCTTATATCAGTTTAGGACATATGCAACAAAAATTGACGAAAAATAACAATTTTCATAACTTTTTCAGAAAATCGTGATTTTTTGGAAGCCTGTGACTCGGTCACTATTTAAGTTACAGAGATGATTTTGGGCTCAAACTGTGACACATTTACTCTACTTTAAATTTGGGAAGGATAATAATTTTTGTAAAACCAACCGTTCTGGAGATATTGTGAAAAAATTTAGTAAAGATCCAAAATGTTGATGTTTTGTTCAAGTGGCGCGCGATGGCCGCGACGAGGTCGAAAACTTGGATTTTACAATACGCGCCCAACACTAACAACACAGCCAAAAATCAAAACTACCCGACGTTTTTCACAGCAGAACCCTATTTTCTGACGGATTTACTGGACTATTAATGTTTTTCAATTTTCTAGTAAGTGCCTTTCAGTTAATAAATATCAGTAATTAGTTATATTTCTTTCTTTTGTCCAGTAATATTTTATATCAAATGTGCATTAGAATGAATTTTTTGAAAAAACTAAATTGATTATTCGATTAAATTTGCCGTATCTTTGATAAAACAGCTTAGTTAGAATATTTGGTTAAAATGATGGTGTCGCTGTCTTACTTGCTGACCTATAATAACAATAATATTAAGTTTTACTGCAAATATTTTGGTCTACTATTTCAAAAGAAATGGAATAAAATCTGTTTACTAACTACAATATTTGTAGAATCATTTACGTACTTAATAATGTTTTCATAACTGCAAGGAATTCTTCTTTCTCATCAACATTTGTGAAATACATAAAAATATAAATTCAGTGACTCGTGTTCTACATTTTAGCAGTTTTATATAATTTTTTTTCTTTTATTTATTTAAAGAAAGTACTGAAAATGAACTGCTTAGAAGAATTACTTGCATTTTATAACATTTTTTCTCTTTTATTTCTTTACAGAAAATAATTAAAAAGAATTGCTTAAAATTATCATATATACTTTTTTGCCGTTAATTCGGATATTATCTGATTAGGATACTTAGCTTAATTAAAAGTACCAATAAAGTAAAATAGTATTTACAAAGAAATATTAATTAAATGAATTTTACGTTTAATTGTAAACACATTTGCACATTACATTAAATCAGCTAAATTTATTTAAAAGTCGTTCTGAATGATCGAAGGTATGTGTTTCGTAATCCTTATTAGTAACAAAATTTATCTTCAATAATGAATAAACAACTAGTAACTGATTTTTCCAGTTTTCCTTACATAAAATTCGTCTGTCTCTTGAAAAGTAAAAAGAAGGAAAAAACCTTTCTTTTGCTTCTCAAAATTTTCTGACGAGTACTTCCTTTCTAAAACTGGCAAAAAGAGTCGGTTACATTGTAAGAATAAAAAGATGTCACTAATTTTAAAAGCAAAGAACGAATTTTATTTTCTAATCTTAGATGAACGATTCATCCACGATTGAACAAAACATTAGGCTTCATAATTACGTTTGAAATGATTCGCGTTTCAGAGAGACAATTTAGTGTTTTGGATAGATTAATTTTCTTTGAATAATTAAATTTGAGATTTTCTAAATTATTTGCATTTTATCATATCTTTATTTTATAAATATTTCGCTTCCAAGTATGAAACATATGTTTTCAAACTTAAAGATATTTTTCGAGATTTATTTCAGTAAATTAAAATTGATCGTGGAAGTTTATTCAAACAATAGTAAAAAAAAACTTTGAAAGCATTCTTAATATTTTTTTGACATGCCTCATTTTGGTGTATCAAAGAAGTCAAAGTTTGAAATTTTATTCATGATAATTGTTTTAGCCAATTAACAATAGCTGTCTTAGACTTATTATTTTATTAGTTTGGAGCCCACACATAAAGTAATTAAAAGGCTGTATTTTTGGCCAGACAACTGAAACCTAATCATGTTTAATCCATTAACGCCCAGCGCACAGTGGGATATTTGACGAATCTGGGCGGCCAAAATTATTTTTCGGTTTTAAACTAATTTAAACGTATTAGTTAGTAAATTAATGAACTTTTTGCAGAAAATATTGCTTTATAACTTAAAAATAATTGAGATTTTATAACTTCATAGTTATATACAGGGTGGTCAAAGTAACTTGCCCTATTTAGAGGCTTCTGGGGCGCACTGCATTTAGAGTATCAAGACGAGATTTTGGCTCTAAGTATTATGGGATATGCGCATGCGATTTTATAGGTATAGAATGTACCACCTCTTATGGTTTCGGTTACAGTTAAAAATATTATAATTTTTTTTCAATGGCAACCAACACCTTAATTTTTTTTATTATTAATGAATATATCATCTTGATATTCTGAATGCAGTGCTGACCAGAGTCCTCTCAATAGACTCGGTTATTTTATGATCATACCTTGTACATTGAACAAAATTAATAATATTACATTAATTATATTTACAGAAAAGAAATGGGAAAAATAACAAATAATTGAATAAATGATAAAAATAATTGAATAATTGTGTAAAAGATTAGTTAATAATTCATAAGGAAGGTGCGATTTATTCGTCTGATGATAAATCATTAATGTCATTATCTGTTTCTTCATGATCGGAGTCCTCTTCATCAAGAACTTCAGAAGATTCCATTGGCAGGAACATCTCTAAAGTCTCTTTTAAGAATGATTTTGACTTTTTCCTCATCGTGGGTCTCATACTCGTCAACACTGGGTCCGAACTCAAAAACAATCTTCTGAGAACATCCTCATAACAAGAAAGTCTGCAAAATTTTCGCGCTCAATTTTGACGCAATGATCGGAAATGTTTGCTGCGTGCTTCCGCCGCTTCTTCTGACAATTGGCCTATTGGTAATATAGCATTTTCTATTACAATCGGACCATGAATTAAGATCTTTTGTATAGTAGGCGACATTGGGTACCATGTATATAATTGCACGTAGAGCTCAGATGTTTCTTCTGTATATTCTTTGAACTTTTGCAAATTAATCTTGTGGCCACTGGATATGGTTTCTAGAATTACTTTAAAACGATATATTAAAGCAATCCATCTGATCTTTAACTGAGATTTAAAATGGGAGAAATTGTGCTTTATTTTTTAAATTTCATCGTCATCAAAAGTATCACTTTGAAGAAGATAATTTTCGAGTTTAGTTTATCATGTATATTTGGCAAATTTTGTTGTTGCATAATGTTAAATAACTCTCTTCGAATCATTACTTTGACACCCGATGACCCTAGAGTAAAATAGAAACAAAAAAAGTGCATAGTAAATTTATGCAATTTAGATATCTAAATTTTAAACCGCTTTTTTAAAAAAAAAAAAATCGCACGAGTGCGTGGTAACTTTTTACAAAAAAATAAGCAACTTTGACTCGACTTCTTTTTAGATAACTAAATGTTGATAAAGAACAATTTCAGTATTTTTTGCAAAATCCTAAAAAGAGATAAAATGGATTGAACGCAATGTTTTAAGAAATTTTTATAATTGATATAACTTTATTCCAATCAAAATGTCAGAAAATTACACACATATGATCGTTTTGAAAATATTCATAACAATTTTCTTTAAATTGCAATTCATATCATAAATAAGAGATTAAATGCAAAGTAATTGGAATGCCTACTGGAAAATTTGGAATGTTTCAGCAATGTTTGAAAACCCTTCATTTCAAAAGTTGGGCAAATCAGTGGCTAATTTAAACAAAAACACAAACATAAAGGTCTAAATTTATTAATCCAAAAAAAAATTTAGCGTGGAAATGTTTGGAAATATAAGAAAAATCTTCGAGATTTCGCAACATACAAAAAAATTTTTGAAAAAAAATGCGTTATTTTCAATTAATTTTGCAATTATTAAAACTAATTTTTTAACAATTCAAATCCATAAAAAAATATGAACACATACCTGCCTCATAATTATCCATAACTGTTAGATTTTAATTACATCTAGAAATGAAGGTATTCACATTCGAAAATGGAACGATTGAAGCAACAACTATTTGACGCAGGATACACTTCACACAACACTCCAGTTTGAGCTAATAATACAGAGGTCAAGGTCAGTTAAGAGAGTTAAAAATGGTATCACGCGATTCCCCAGTTATTCAGCTTTAAAATGTATACATCCATTCGATCTTGGTCTGTAGTTTATAAAATCGACTTTTGGCCGCCCAGATTCGTCAAATATCCCACTGTGCAGCGTTCTCATTTGTAGACAATGAGTAAAATAGTGGTAGAATCTTTTCGATTTCTTTAGAAGGTTATTTTTATTTTTAAACGCTTTTACTAAGTTTGAAATGTTTCATGTTTGCATGTAAGGATGGAATTGTGTGATCGAATTTTGACTCACTTCTTAATGCACTAGAATTCTGAAATTTTGTATATTTATTGGGTCTTGATGGCAATGCAATATTCTAATAATTTCAGAGTTCTCAATTATCAATTTTCTTTAAAAAAATTCGCAAATTTATGTTTGAACTCGGTAGGTTTCAGGGGCGCCATCTATAGTATATTTTGAGAAATAAAATACTTTAAACAGTAATTTAAATGTTTCAATAAAAATAAGAATAATTATATTCTATTATAGCTCTTTTTCAAAGAAATTATTGCTGGAATTAGTTGAAGAAAAATGGATTTAAGTTTGAAATATTTTATGTTTGTTTGTAAAGTCAGAATTTTGTGATGGATTTTTCACTCATTGCCTAATGTATTATATATATGAAATTTTGTGTATTTATTGGGTCTTGACAATGACAATACAATATTTCAATAATTTTCGAGCTCTTTTCAATAAAATATTAGTTGGAATTCTTTCATGAAAAATTGATTCTACGATCCCAAACTATTTATAATACTGAATTGTGACATAAATTAAAGACTAAAACCTAGGAAATAATAAATATAAAAAAATCTTTTTAAAAAATTTACAAATGCATTAAAAAAGAAAATAATAATTTTTTCTCAAAAATCTGGAGGACAAATCAAAAATCGTAAAAGCGTGAAGGGCTGAAAACAATAGGAGAAAGATATAAAACCACAATGATTATGATAAGAAACGAAATGCTATTAAATTTTCATCATATAAAATATATTATAAATGTGATTACAATTCTAATATTCTTACAGCTTTTCTACCTGCACCTCACGCTCTTCCGATTTTTGATTTTACCTGTAGATTTTTTAGAAAAAAATTTTATTTTCTTTTTTAATGCATTAGTAAAAGCGTTTTTTTCTAAAGTTTTTTATATTTATTATTAAAAATGGTAGATGACATTACGATGATCATTCCTACAAATTTTCATGCAGCTGCTATTGCTTATAATTTTGTGATTTGCATCGACGCTTTGCGATTTTTCAAGCCTCGTAAATGCATTTACTTTTCTCGCAGCTTCATCAAATAAAATCAAATTGCGTAATTACATCTATTATAATACTTTATTTTAGACTACTACGTTAACATATGATCGTAAATTATTTTTTAATTTTGAAATTTTGCATTTCAAAAAGTATGTCATGTAATGCTGTTCCTCAACTGAGGACTCTAGGTTATTGCAGCTAAATTTTATTCAAATTTTCAGAATCCTATATTTTTGCACTTTGTGCGTAATGATTGAATTAAAAACTTGTTCATTTTTTAAAGTAAATATAAATATTTTATCTTTTTTAAACGAAATCTCGTAAATTTTTCATGATTATTGATGAAGCTCGAGAATATTTGTTTTCAGAACAAATTGAAGAGAATATTATTGCAATTCCACCGGGCGTTGACGAAATTACAGATGAAAAAGATTTTGATGATAAACGTGCAACTATACCGTCAGTATATGATATAGCAGGTACATCTGAAATCGAAATTTAAGATATTATTAAGAATATTATCGATTTTGGCAAAGATTATGCTGGTCCACCTCCGTCAGAAATTAAATGTGAATGAAAACAGACAAAAGTAAAACGGTCAAAAGTTGATCCCGATTATGAAGAAATAAGGATTAATAAAATTTCGAAAAGTCTTATAATTGAAATGTGGCAGTAAGTATAATATAAATGTGTGAAAAAATTTTCACTCAGGAAGTATATGACTTTATTTTAAATGAATAGCTTAGATATGCTTCTAAAGTCAAAGATTCCTCTTTATCAAAGGATGATAATGATATTTGTGTATTTGAATGTATTCCATGAATGTTATGTATTTTTAAGCATTTTATACGTGTATCGTATTCTTTAAATTCAGTAATTTTTTTTTGTAAAATTTGTCGAGATTATATATCTTTGTTATTACTATGAAGGAAAAGTTTTAGATCTGAAAATGCAACATTTAGTCTATATTTTTGATAAATAGTAAGCAAATAAAATAATTTAAATAAAATTCATTTCCAAATTCAATAAACTACTTTGACTAGGCTTTTATTACAATTTTTATAAGTTGTAACATTGTTTATTGACGTCACTAACAAGACGAAGTTTTTTATCACTGGAACGCCCAGCGTCCCCAAATGAGGAAGGGCTGTTATTACAAAACAAATAAAACTATTGCTTGAATTTCAGATTTTTGCTCTAAGTAGTCCATAATAACTTTGATTTGAGATATTCATCAAAATATATTCAGCGGAATTAATTCGGACGTTAACGGGTTAAGAAACGAAAAGTAGAGGCAACACTTTTCATATAATCAGAATTTGATTGCAACGCAACATATCTTATATTCATTTCTTTTATTCACACAGTGAACTGAAAACATGCAAATTACAATCAGTGCTAATGAGTTGCTATGAAGTAATCTGAATTTTTTTGGTACTGTCCCCTTTCTCAAATATCTTTCTCAGTGTTGCGTTTTTTAGGAGTTTGTACTTTGATCGTTTAATTTTATTATCAAAGAAGCGGCAATGCTTCGGTTTCTCTTCAATCAATAAACAGATATTAGCTGAGAATTTTAGGTAACATTAAGCAAAAGGGCATGTAACACACTCTGAGCTTATTTTTAATCGGAAAAGGGAAAAAATTATGCACAAATTAAACCTACAATAATTTTAATTTTGAAATATTCAAAATTCTTGAAGCTCGTAGAAAATTCGTAGTATCTATATTAATAAATGAGATAATTCTTACATGCAGACAGAATATATTTTATAAATTGAATCAATATTAAATTACATTTAGAGAGACTATAAAATGATTGCAGATTATCAAAACTGTTTTTGAATTCAGAACAGGAAATTAGACTCGACGAAGAGTTGGAAATTTAAGAGGGTGAAACAACAATTTTAGCAATTTAATTTTGTAGAGAACAAGCTGTGCAGAAATAAATTGAAGCCCACTTCCGAAAACCATTTTCTTGTGTGGAAGCTGATATTTTGTATTTAGAATTCTAATTAAGTATAGTTAATTCTAGTAAGCGCAATCTCGTAAAGACTAAAATTTACTCTACATAATTTTACCTTTAAATATCAACCTTTATGCACAAAATTATTAGCATATTTTCAAAAAGTAAATTCTAAAAGTCTCGAACATATTTAATAATTAAACATACTGGCACGAAATGAAAATAAATTTTTTCCTTGTGTGGATGCAAAACATGTTTTTCATTCTTTAGCACAGATGGAATCATAGAGAGGTTCTAATAAATACAAATAATTTTCTGAAACTGTATAGCAAAGCTATGACCAACTACAGAGTTGATTTTACTAAATCATAGTACATTATAGACCTAGTGAAGCGAGGTCTACGTTTTAACTCAGCAATTGAACACTTTGTCTGTCTGTAAATTTGTATGTTACGCGATTACGACCAAACGCGTTGTTCGATTTCTTTCATATTTGACATAAATGTTTCTTGAAGGAATAGAAAACGGTGAATATGTTTTATTTCTTATTTTTTTAAATTCGTTTCGATTTTTAGGCCATTTAACTGATTTTGACGTTTTCTCGAGTCAATGGCGAGTTTGGTGCCATTAAAACGTTTGAATTATTTTGGTAAAGGCTAGACATGCAACATTAAACTTATAACTACTGATAAAAGCAAACAGTTATTTGCTATTTCATTAATATGATAAAAACAGACATATATAATGGTAATTTTGTTGATACTGATTAAACAGATACTTCACTGTCATTGTATTAAAACGGATGAAAGCAAAGATTTGTGAAAATAATTCGCAAAAATAAAAGAGAGAGAGAAAAATAAAATTAATAGTTTCTTGTTGATAGTTGTTTCTCCTGTTTATTTCCATCCAATATTATTTGGCTCTTTTCGTGAAAGATTCTTCAGTGATTCAACAAGACGGTTCATATTATAAAAAAGTTGAAGTCGAAGAATCTGTTTTTCGTGTAACGTTGTTTTTTTTGCGTATTTATCACGACAATTTTCATATTGTCGTGATAAATACCAATCTCATTTATTCATCAAGATACTTCTTCCAACTGCAAGTGCTATTACCACTATTAAGGGTATGATAATAAAAATTGCGTTCTTGGGAAATTAATGTCTTATAATAATTACATTTCATTTGAATTTCATTGCATTGCTGAAACACACTGGCATACAACAGTTAAGGAACATTTCATAAAATGCGAGAAATTTGCAATTAATACGAAAACTATGTTTCAAAATCAGTTCTGGAGAATTGTTTAACATTCAATAGAGTGCAATATACATATTACAGTGAAGATTCGGTCACGAGGGCAATTAGGGGGACTACCAGAAAGGGATCAAGGCGAAAATGGAGTTTCACCTATGCTGTTTCACAGAAAGGTGATAACAAGATATAACTTTTATCAATGGTTATGGTTTAATGTGCATAATATTTACATGCATTTTCGTAAGCATAGCACAGATATTCGGGAAGATATAAATGTTTCTTTAAAAAATCCCAAATTTTTCCGCATTTGTTTTACTTATAACTTGCAGAATTTTCATTCAAATTATTCGAAATTTGCAGAACACTTGACAATATGTTACAGAAGTATTGTATTAAACTGTGAAATAAATACGTTGATGATGATGATATATTTTATTGGCACAAGGTCCAGTTTAGGACAAGCTGCGCCAAACACAAGATCATAAATACGTTGAATATTACAGGAAATATGAGTATTTGCACTAAATAATTTTTTACTGCCCATGTGCGAGACTCAGCGGGATTGTTCTTTCATTACTACACAGCCAGATATATAGAGCAACTTAAAAAAATTCCAGTTGAATCCCATTAAAATTCAGAAAGTTGTCGGCATTTCAGTGAGGTGAATTTCAATTTCTCTTTTCTTTCAAATCTCGTAACCGAATCCTCACTGTAATATATATATGATACTCTATTGAACGTCACACGATTTTCCAGAACTGTTTTTGAAACATAGTTTTTGTGTTAATTGTAAATTTCTCGCATTTTACGAAATGTTCCTTAACTTTTGTATTCCAGTGTATTTTAGCACACCCGCTCCTGCATTTTATTTTTGTAAAGTGTTTGTATTTTTTGTACTAAAATATGTACGCAATTTTGGTGTGCAGTATTATACATTGATTGTAAATATGGCTTTGTAAGATAGTGAATCTATGGGGACAAATAAGTTACATTGGTGTCCAAATGTTTAGCACAATTCTTAAGATACGACAAATTTGGTGTAAATATGGATACAATGGTTTGAAATCAATTTAGGAGAGTCATGGAACATACAGCAGTTGGAACTCGAATTTTACAGTGAAAATCTCGTCACGAGGGCATTTAAGGGGCGACCAAGAATGCTGAAGACGAAAAAGGATTTCGGCTCATCCCGTTTTACAGAAAGCTAATAACGAGATGAAACTTTTATCACTGATTTCGTTTATGTGCATAATATTTGCATGACATTTCGTAAAAATACTACTAAGATTTCTTTTAAAATCCCAAATTTTTCAAAATGTTTTTTTGCTTAAAACGCGGTGATTTCACACAAATTATACGATGCTTAAAGAATACGTACAATATTTTTGAAAATTTTTTCTATTCAAATTTGAAGTAAATATATTGAACAATAAAGGAAATATGAGTATTTGTATTAAATAATTTTTAACTGCACATCAGCGAAACATAGCATATTTTTTCTTTCATAATTTCAGTCAGATATATATAAGGCAGTTTATACAAAAAATCCAGTTCGCTACAATTAAGATACAGAAAGTTATCGGCATTGCAAGAGCTGAATTTCTTTTATTCTCTAAGAGAAATAAAATTATGAGTGTTTTTTTCCACAAACCGATAGTTTTTAATCTTGGATCTTCGAACAGCAATTTTTAACTGTCTAAAGGTTGAATATCCCCAATACTCATGCGTACATATAAATTTATATACAGTCGGTATGCAAATTAAATGCATACAAATGCAGTTAGAAGATTTATTCGTAGATTTAATATTTTAAAATATCTGTTTGTGAGGAAACGCTCATCATTTTGTTTTCTTACAGAACAAAAGCATTTAATCTTTTTCAATTCCGACATCTTTCTTAATCTTAACGGTAGCAAACTGGAATTTTCATATAAGCTACCCTGTAGACTATGGAAGTATCTGACTATGAAATTATGAAAGAAAAATTATGCTGTTTTGCGCGTGTGTACTTAAAAATTAATTAATACAAATACTCATACTTCCATTATTTTTCACTACATTTACTTCAAATTTTAGAAGACTGTTTTTATAAATTATTTTCTCGTAAGTTTCGTGTAATTTGTTTTAAAACACTTCATGTAATAAGTAAAACCCGTGCGGGAAAATTTTGGATTTTTTTAAGAAAATCTTTATATTTTTCTGAATATTCGTGCTATTTTTACGAAAATGCATGTAAATATTATGCACATCAAATGAAAACATTGATGAAAGTTTCATCACGTTATCAGATTTCTATGAAACGGGATAAGTCGTCTTCATCACTTTCTGGTCGCCCTCCCAAATACCGTCGTGATGAGATTTCCAATGTAATATCTGCATTGTAGTCCCACGGCTCTCCGCAATTGATTGCGAACCATTGTATTAATATTAACTCCAAATTTGTCACATCTTAAGAATTTCGCTTAACTTTTGGACACCTATGTACCTCCTCGAGATTAAAAAAAAAGACCTAAATATTTTAAAAACTGCGATGAAGAGAAAATCTTAGATTTTTTTATTTTGGAGGGAACCAGGTCTACTTTCCGCAGAACTACTAGTTAGCATATGACAACATAAAGGTTATAAATTTTTGCAAATAGAGTCTTTTTTTAAGAAATACATTTCAATCATTTCCTGTGATTTGTGATTTTAGTTTTTTGATAGAAGAAGTGAATTTTCTGAAATACAAGAGGAAATTTAAGACATGCTTTCTGTAATGCAAATTTCAACTAAATATTAAAATATAATTATTAAAAGTTATGGATATGCATTATGTGTATAAGTTATGGATATACAAGTTAATGGCTATATTATTAAATAATATATCCATTATTTAATGTTATAAAGCGATATATTTTGAAAAGAGGTATTATATTGAAATTTATTTTTTATTATTAAATAGAAAGTGTATAAATAAATTTTAAATATTTTTGTTAATCTGAATGTTTTCCTTGCAATGTTTCGTTAACTTTTTTCCTTCCCTCAATGTGCAAATGCATTTTCTCTAAAGATTCAGAGCAGACAATTTTCTTATGATTTTTTTACATTTTCTTTTGGTATTCAGACGTACAGGAAAATATTTTATTTTATTTTGTATGGTCTTGCTAACTTTCGTCCCTCCTTCGAATTAAAAACTATGTATCTGTGGAGATTCATAGAAAAAATTGTCCTTTGTGTAAGTTTTTTTCTTCATTTTACTTAGATATTCAGATATATAGGAGATAAATATTTTCTTTTTACATGTGCTCGTGAATATGGGTGAAAATGCTAATTTTAATTTTTATTTTTTAAATATTCATATCAACATTATTAGAAATTTTTTCAATTAAAAAAGCTTTACCTTCTTAAAGTAGTTTGTTTTCATTTTGCATTCATTTTACAAAAAAGGCTTATTAGCACAAACATAATCTGTTCTAATTTTTTTACTCCCAGTGAATAATGTTAATGCATGAAAAAGTATATAAAATGAATAATTTCATTTTAAACCCAATTATTAGTTTTATAAACAATTAGAACTTTAAAATGAAAATGATAATTGTCTTTCCTAAATTATCAAATCTGAATAGACTTAATTTTTGAGAAAGATGCGTAATTTTTTCAGTTCTATAATATAAAATAGCTTTTTTACGGGAATTTTAAAAACACGTTATTGTGGACGTTTGATTCATTAGAAACCTTAAATTGTAGGTGTAACCATTTATTCTCCTTGTAATATTGTTTATATATTTTTCCCTCCTAATATCAAGTTATCTCCACTAAGAAAGCGTCAATATATCTTCATAATAAAAATATGTCATTATTTTAACGATTGAGGTGACTCATAACCGTAATTGTTCGATTTGAGTATGCTCTGCCTAAAGCAGAGGGATCTGATAAAATAATCATACAACAAACGAAAAAGAATAGCGTCAAGCTAAAAGTTCACAGAAATGAGACATAGTGTTGTGTCTTCACACAACTTGTTAAGTGCGTTCTATATTCCTCTCATGATATTCACCAAAAAATAAATTAATTAAAATTTTCTTTTTCTTCCTGTTGTTTCTGAGCAGTACGAAGAGGCCACGGTGGCCTAGTGGTAAGGTGTCTGCCTCGAAGCCGGAGGGTTCCAGGTTCGAGACACGATTCCATTAAAGATCCATCGCATATTGGGCCTGTTGTACGCTAAATCATAGGTAGAGGGTCAAATGTTCTACATCTGGTGTGGTGAGAAAGTTTGGAGAGGTGGGAAGCTCAGGTGTCGTCCTCGTCTTCTGACCGTAGTTGAAAATTACGAGGTCCGTCCCAAAATAGCCCTCGGGTTGCTTCCAAATAGGACATTAAAAAAATCAACTAAACTGAGCTGTCTGTTCTGTTCTGTCTCAGCTAATGTCACATGTTTTAATTATCTAGTTAACGGATGAACACAATTATATGAGCATATAGAAGTAATTTTCTTTATAATCTGGAGGAATATATTTTACTAGATAAATATATTGGACATATCTGACAATACAATAAAGGTAAATACATCATCTGCTTGAGTTTCAGTGAGAAAATAATTGAAAAACAGATTTTTATTTAATTGTTCCATTCGATTTAAATTGAATCAAAGTGCTTACCTGCCTGGCCATTATTTTAAAACAAGCATATTGTCTTATCCATTATTTAGAAATATTTTTAATATGCTTCAGAAAAATTATAAAGAAAATACTAATATTATGAAAAAGGAAACTGTAGGAAACATCTGATTTTTCGTTAATAATAAAAATCATTCGTTGAAGGTAGAATTTGCACAACATTTTGGATATTTTTCTTTCAAAGCAGAATTTCAATAATCGCAAAGATAATTTCTGAAAGTTAATTAGTAGACGACTACTTTTACGTTTCAATCATTAGTTTTTTGAAAATAATGAAAAGATTTGATGAGATAATAATACAATGCTAATTAGATAATACGTTGATTTTCCTTCCCTGCTCGAAAAGTGGCATTGATAATGAAAACCTAAGTTGAATATTGAAGCTCTTATTTTCCACAGAAAACGATTTACAACCATATGAACAATGGAATAATTTTTTCTCAAAGAAAAGGATAATGCTATGAAATTGCAAATATATATATATATATATAGAAAAGGAGGGTTAAAGACTCGGAGGTATGCTAGGAGTATGAAAACTAAAATGAAAAGGCTCTGTATTAAATAAACACAATTTATTGAAACCCAATTATATTTACAAAGAAAATATTTACAGATTAAAGAAAAGTTAAGTTAGAGGGAATCATGGTATTAAGAGTTAGCAATTGCTAATAATAATAAAACTAAAGATATAAGTGACAGAGAGTTACGAGCCGTTAGGCTTAAGAAAAGCAAGTTACAAAATCATCGCATAACCACATACAGCCACGCCCGTCTTCGGATCTTGCTCCCGGCAGCGACACAGGTCTTGTGCTCTCGACTGTGCAGGAAGATATGGTGGGCCCCGTTTGTTCTGGAATGTACTTCATTTGGATTTCTTTTCAACTGTCCTTCGACGGCGTTTGGGTCGTTACTTGCTACCATCTAGGTATGCGGGTTTAAATTAAATTCGCAGAGGAAACAAAATAAGATGTAAATTCTCCTCTACATATATATATATATAGAGAGAGAGAGCGAGAGAGAGAGAGAAAGAGAGAGATAGAGAGAAAGATATGGATCGATAGATACAGAGAGAAGAATAGGAGTTTCAAAATTATTTAGAAAGTGTAAAAATAATCTCATGAAGCCTTTCAAGAACAATATTCAGAAATAAATAAACAGAAGCCTCAAAAATGTTATGAAGTTCTTGAAGTAAAACTTTCTTCAATAAATATGAAGGTCAGTATTGATGTGAATCTCAAATGAACTTAAAAATCAAGTCGTTCATAGAATTTCTTAAGACCTTTGGCGGAGAGAAAGTCACTTACTGTTTAATAAATATATTTTCCAAATTATATGGATAAAAATTAATTTAATTTGTCTTTTACTCAGAATAAAGGTATAAAAAATAAGCATTTTTAACATGTTAGTCTTCCCGTCTCACGTCTGAGATTCTAATCATCTGTCTAATTAGATACCCTCTTTCTTTGTATCTCTTAACAAAAGTAGAGCAGGGGAAATCTTATTAGATGGTAGGTAATAATAGAATTTGATTCATATGTCGATCAACAAGTTAATAATCTAAAAAAAAAATCGATAATGATTTATAACGTTTCTCCCTTAAAAAAATTAAAGGAATTAAAATATTTGTTTTGCCGTAGTTCGTTTCGAATGAGGCTAACAATCTGAGAAAAAATATATTTGCCATTAAATATTTCCATTTCCATGGAATTTTCTATTTTATAAGGGAATTAGTGAAACGGGTACACATTTCTAATCCCTCAAAACAGATTAGAACTCAGAAAAATCTGTTCGATTTCCCACTTCTTGCTAACTTTTATCTGAAATAATTTCAAATTATCCTTCTGAAAATCTTTCCTTAGAAAGATCAGAAATTAAAAATCAACTTTTTTGAAAAAATTAAAACTTTAAAATTTGATCTCTCCACAAAGAATGTGTTGATAGTTTTACCTAGATTTTACATTCAACCCTTAAATATAATAAATAAAATTTCTCCTGGTAGGATTTGTCGAAAAATGTAGGGAAAAATCAATTGTTTAGGAATTTTATATAATGGACAGACTTTTATTCAGTATTATGAATTTCAGTGTTATATATACAAGATGGAAATTCCAAATTGGAAGTATTATGAATTTATCTAACCACGCGTTATTTTGGCGAAACAGTGCTGTCTAAGCATTGTGTTTAAAGTGGCGCGGGCAAATTTTATAAACAGTTATATTTTAGTGACATAAATGTGAAAAGTATCAGTTTCAGGAATATATATTGTTCCTTAATGTTAGGAGATTAGTTGACCAAATGACTTATTCTCGTTTGTAAATACTTATATCTCCCTTTGCGCTGTCAGTAGTGCAGAATAAAATGGCAAAAAAAGATTTAAATGACGGATACCCAGAACTTAAATAAAAGAACTAAATTAAGGCCGAAAAACTTATGGAGTTAACATATTAATAAATGGTTTGTCATATCCTGAAAGTAACAATTTTAATAAGAAAATATGTTAATACAAATATAAATTATTGACAATTCGACTTCAACATAATTTTTGAATTCGCCGTGTCGTTCTGTGAACAAGATGTAATAAACATTGTGATAATCCGACTTCCAAAGATTGACTATTGGATTTTCACTGACTTTACGATGATTAATGCTGGTTCTTTTCTTCCATGGAATTGATCAGACCATAACTAATGTTGCTGCAAGACTTGAATCACATACGCTCTTGGAATAGCTAAAAATGTTTGTATTCTATATAGATTAGGCGGAATAAAATGTAATGTAATTTATTTCTGACGGACTATATTCGACTGTTAATCAATCAGAAATATATTAAACATCATAAAAATGATAACAACATAGGAACAGCATCATCATCTACTAGTTTCGTCGACCAACCCCTGCTGTTTTCTTCTGATCAAATGCTTTACTGCACGACACTGAATAACACCGATAAATGATGGTCGTCTGGAATCCATACTTTTTTTTCACTCCAGGATAAATTATATGCCGTATTGATTTCTCACTCAAATTACATGCTGTAATGTTTATTTTCGGTAGTAACTTTACTATTTTCTAGAAAATGGAGTCTAAAATTCTCAGTTGGGTTTAGATTAAATTAGTATTTTTTATTTTAATCCAGTGCCTTCTATAAGCACAATAATTTGACTAGTACCGCTCTTTCTTAGTACCGCTCTGCTATTTACATCCAAACAGTGCTGCATAAATTATTTGTTCAAAGAAGGAAAAAAGTAACTTCTCTGCAAAAATAGGAAGTTAGCGTTGATTAATATTTAAAATCTGACTTGCCATTGATGGTTCTAGTATAACTGAAAACTATAAATTCAATTAAAATGGCAAACCGAGATAACCTATAAAAACTAAAGAAATTCACAAAAAATGAATGTTGGGTCAACAATATTTGCATGAAAATTGTGCAGATTCAAATTATCTCATAATATTGAGGCTTACCGGATACTTTCATTACATTTATCATCAAACATACAACTATTTCGAATAACATTAACAAGGCCACCTTCTATAACTCGATAATTGAGTTTCTTGCTAAATAAAAGAGTAGTAATTTATATTACATACTAAATTTTTTCGAAAGTCTTTAATAAACAGCTTGTAAATACGTTTATTATATTTGATATCTAAACCCTAGTTCATTAATTGTTTTTAAAAATTATAGAGAAGCTAGTTCTTTCTTTCTAAAGAATTATTTTCTTCTTCTATCTTAAATGGTGGAAAAAAACAATTTTTGCTCAAAAAAATTGTATTTTTGTTTCCTTTCTATGTATGCAGAACAGAACACTTCATCGATATTCCTGACATTTCAAAAAATGGTTAAATCTTCAATAATTTCCTATATCTGAAAATCAAAGAATTGAATGCCTTTCCAGGTCATTAAGCTTAAATGAAATGGAAACTGTTTCAAATATATAATATTATTATTAAGAAAACCAATAACAAATAAAGGATGATAACCATTTTACTGGTATATTTTTCTATTAGTTTCATCTGATAGTAATTCATAGAATTTGAACACTCACAAATGCATAAAAAACACTACTTTGTTTTACTCGAGAAACCACTTCATTAATATAAAGATATTAATTAAAAAAGGGTATAATGGTATCATTTCATTTTCATTATAAGAAGCAAACAAAAGAACTGATTCTTTCATATATTAACTAATTAATTACTTAATTATTTTGATAGAAATGTGGGATTTTCAGGATGAAAGATGATTCTTATATTACAAACATTAGTATTCTCTCTTTCGGATTAGGAATTTTCCTTGAAGAATACATCTTAATTAACATCGAAAAAGTAAATATAATATTTTAAATAAATAAATAGAAATGCCAAAATGAAAAATGTAGTCCATTTAACTGAGTTTTCTAATATTGACTTAAGATTTGCTTCGTTATTATACACAATTTTAGAAAATTCAGTCTTTTCTTATTGCAAGATTTACGATTTTATAGTATTTTCAGAAGTTTTGTTAATAAAATAACCTTTAACTAGCATCTATGATCAAAGATTTTACTTCAAGATCCAATTCTTATTCAGAATCTTTTCATTTATATAAGGCAGAAACAAGAACGAATATTTTGTTTTTCATTTATTTCAAAACATGTATATACGCATACATTTAATGGTCGATCATATATGTCTGAAATTTTAGTTGTTTTAAAATAGATGTTACCAAATCCTGTAGCTACATAACGGGTTTTCTGGGAGCCGTACAAGACAATCTCGCACCTCTGCCATTGAGCTGATGACTTTCGGGAGATGTTGCTGGCCTTCTCTAGCTGTTTAAATGAAAACAATTCACTTTGCTATTCACTGAAGTTAAGTTGTTTCAGTATCCGCTTAAAACAAATAAAGAGAGCTGAAAGGTGGTTTCAGATATCTTCCGTGGCAGAGAAATTAGGTAGACTGGTTTCAATCCCTTGATCACCAAAATGGCTCTTGAACCAATGGCGGCGAATGGTTTTATGTGCACTTAGTAGAATTTCTATTGCCTCCTCTGTTGGATTAGTAGTCTTATATGATTTTAGACCGCGTAAGTTGGATTCACTGTCTGTTGAGGGTTAATTTGATTATTTGTCAATTGAATTGCCGATTAATCTGCTTAGCACAGCTCGAGGTTCTGAAGTTCTTGTTGCCAAGTTGTGCTATGTAGTTTTTCTTGTTCCGCATGTTTTCAATAACAAAATAGACACTTCGTACGTTCTCATTTATTCTGGAACCATCTGTGAAGTAGAACTAAAGATACATTGTAAACAGAAATATTGTTCTGTGAAATTTGCGGAAGAAATAATAACAGTAAAAACAAAGTTAATAAACAGTAATAATCAATAATTAACAGTAATAATAACAAATTAAGCAAACATTGTCGGTAGAGTGCATGGAAATTAAACCAAGAATCAAGGAGACACAAATTCCAATACCGAGAGTGCATTGTGCTTAGACTGTTTTATTGCGAAAATAGTCTTGTGGATGAGAGGGGCGCTATCAGCTTCTTTCTCTCTTTGCTTTCGTTTTCTATTTTTTCACTCAATCATTCTTTACATTGTCAATATTGATGGATGTAATCAATGAGTTGGATGTAGTGACTTCACTGTTGCAGAGACTTTTCTCATAATCATTAATAAATCTCATAATTAGTCTGATTTTTCTCGTGAAGAGATTATTTATAAAGCATCTTTACCAACAATATCGCACCAAAGAGGCTAAATTGAAATTTTGCAGAAAATTTAAAGAACAAATTGTCCTATTATTATTCCGAGTTCTGCATGGAGATTCTAAATTTTAGTTTCTTAAATTCAAATAATGAAAAGAGACTTCTATATGATGAATAAAATTTAAAAAACAATCTAAAAATTTTCAACTTTAATATTACACTATCAGAGAATGAAACTCTGATTCAAAAGTTTAATTGTGATGAAAGGATCTTATTTTAGCTAAATGCCTATTAATCGTTCGGCTTTTATGCCTGAATTGGTTACTGTTGGTTACAAAATCTGTTGGAAGCAAAATGCATTATATATGGATCGTGGTTAGTTAGGTCGTGGTTATATCCATTAGAAATAAAATTTCAGCGTAACGTGCAGTTACTAGAAAACACGACAAATATCATAAATAATATTAGGGAATAGTTTAAAAAACCTGAAAAAATAAAGACCCGGAATTTATAAATGGAATACTGTGAGAAGTACTCCTCCCACCTCCTTTCATAAAATTAGCCATTATTGGCTTAGATATATTTTAAAATAGCTACATTTAATTTTCAAACCCCTTATCATTGTGGAGATTTTAGAGATTTATATAATATTTATATATTATAAAATATGATAGGAATATGGCTGTTTCCAATCCACTTACACATTTTAATCTTTAAACATTTAATTATCTTTGAACAGCTCATCTTCTACAGATGCCAGTTTCACATATTATAGGCAGATATTGATACGTTTGATTCATGTAATGCCGGTTGATTTTGAAAATCTGGACAATATTTGAAGTCTGACGCCACATAAACTCAGCAAGCGAATCGACAATCATCTATATCAGCTATTCAATCTTTAACAAATAACATTTACTTCGAGTAACTTTACAACCATTTAAAATCTGTTCGCCCCTTATACTTTAATACGAAATTTAGTTATTCTTAACTCAAAATTTATTCCTCATCCTCATTTTTAGGTTTGCTTTATTTTAAAAGTAAATGATGCAGAATGTGATGTAGTTTTTATTTATCCTGAATTTTAAATTGCATTATTTATAGGAACGATGCTAACTTTCGAAGGAATATTTCAATGTTCTTTATTTGAATTTTCATAACATATCTCACATGTAAGTAAATGCATGATTTACTAAAAGATGCATGTTTATGAAATGTCTCCTATATGGTAACTTTAGGCCGCGGTGACCTAGTGGTAAGGTGTCTACCCCGGAGATGGAGTGATCCAGGTTCGAAACCCGAATCCACTGAAGATAATTCGTGTATTTGGCCTGTTGAAAGCTAAATCATACTTAGAGAGTGAACTGTACTCCCGATGGTGTGGTGCAGAAATTGGAGGGGGATATGTCAACTCAGGCGTCGGTCGCCCTCGTCATCTGATCGTGGTTCAAAATAAAGAGGTCCAACCCAAAATACCCATCGTGTTACTTCAAAACGGGCAATATAACAAAACTAAACTGTATAGCAACTCTTAAAATGTAAATGAAAGAATTTTAAATTTATCGCTTCGCAGAAATAAGTATGGGTGGATAAGTTAATTAAAAATTATCATATCGTTTTGATAGGTAAAAGAAATGAAAACCATACTGTGAAGAAAAGTAGTAATTTCAGCAAGATATTGAAACTATTTTCGAAATGTTTTATCATTTCTTGAACAAGAAATCATAACTTGGTACGCCATTTCAACAATTTTATTTTCAAATTTTCTCAGTCACATTTATTTGTTACCTTTAAAGTCAAATATATTGAAAGTATCAAGCATTGCTTAGAATGCCAGTCTTTAGCCTCCAAAATTTCTGCGGGAGTCCCAAAATCAATATGGAATTCTTCAAATTGTTCTATTGACAAATCAAATCTTGTATTCGAATAGAAAAATCATTTTTCACTTTCCGAACTGTGTAGAATAAATTTACATAGGTTACAGAATGAAATTCATGAAATATTTGAACTATATAGTAACCTTTATTCAACTTTAGAGGGAAAATAAATCAGAAATATTTTATGTTTCGCACATATCTCTACAATTCTAAAAGAGTTAAATTATTGGGAATGAATTATTTTTTCCATCAAAGTATTCATCATACAACAGCTTTGAGTGCTGAAATTTCACCTACCGACCGAAGTTGTGAAAATAACACCCACAAAACTGTTTTTAAAATTAACTTTTATTTTAGCAAGATTGTTACTTAATTTGCAAATATAATACAGAGTTTTGAATTTATTTTCAATATCATTGATTTAATAAATGTTGAGAAAAGGATCTACTTCGTTCCCATTCTCTTTTTATGGAATTTTTGATAAGATGATGGAATTCTCTGTTTATTATTATGGGAACAGAAAGTTTTTATTCTTTATTTTATTTGCGGATATAACAGATTCTCTTCGTATTTTTTTTCAATTGATAACGTTTATTTATGTTTGTCGAAGTCAGGAGGTTTCAAATTGATTAGAAGTAAGTTATTTTCACAGAAAGATGAGATCTTAAACTAAACTAAAGTCACTATAATCTTCTTTTCCATTTTACTAATTTATTTAAATTTGTTCTAATACATGTATACTATCTCATGAATGACTCGCTCAATTGTTTGATTTATTTCGTAGGATAATAAAATAATTCCAAAATGTATCATGAAACAAACACAACTGACAACATAACTAATAAATTTAGTAATATTTGATCATTTATGATTAATCAATGCAAAAAAATGTTTCCTTTTTCCTACGTTTCAATACAAAGTTTTGATGGTTTTGATATTTGTATTAATTGTTTTATTATAGTTTGAGATAAACTGTATAGCTCATTCTATGTTAATATTTCAATACTTTCTTTGTCATGTTTTGGATTGAAACTTCTTATTCAGGTTTTTACTCTAATTTTTGCAAAACAGCGTACAGCGTTTTTTCACAGCGCAATTCCCCAAACAAGAATACTGAGTCCCAGTCCTTCAACTTTTTGGGAGATGATTATGTGATACTCAATTATAAATTTTGCGTGCCATTCTAGTGTCTCTAATTTGCATTTGATGTAAATAAAATATGATTTGATTCACATTACAATTGTTCGGCGAAAGTTTCATTTCTTGTAGCTGTCTTCGTGTATGTACATCCAACTGGTTCAGTTGTTGTAATGACATCAGGAACAGGGGCATGGGGCGGCTTTTTGTCTTACAAGTAGATCTGAATTGACGATTTCTTTTTACTGAAAAAACAAAAAGGGGGGTGCAACCTGGATCCGCAATCTGGATAGTTAATTTTTCCATGGCCAGCAGTAAGATTCATGAAATACTCCAAAAATGTTACTTTACTAACGGTTCCTTCGTCTTCTTTTTTCGTGAACTCAGAAGAATGCCTAGCAAAAATTTTGTTAGGAACATCTATCACGTTTACTTAAAGGAAAATTCAGGGTGATTTAATTAAGGAAGCCTTTATTGAATAACACTTTCATATCACTATCTGAAAGAGATGATAAGAAGTATAGCATAAAAGTTCTTGCTTTTTTTAAATAAATAAATTGTGTCATCTAAAAATGCATGCATATCCCCGAATGTTCAAGAGATCAGCAAAATGTTATGGGAAATTCTATAATAATTATGATGAGGTATACATTCAATGATATTAATTTTATCCCATGATTGAAAATGGTTAAAAATAACGCTTAAGATATTTTAGCATCTGAACAGGTTTTCAATGACTAATGAAAGTTTAATCTATGCGCTTAAAATCAAATCCATGAAAATCCCCATTAGGAAATTTCATAAAACGCAATTTAAAATAAATCATACATTTTTTGAATAGGATTTTTTTTTCTGTTTAAAAAGATTTAAGTCTTACATAAGATATTTAAATTCTTCCATAAATCCAAACTTTCGTTTTAATTTTCTCAATCCATTGATGAAAATTAATGTGCTGATATAATGGATTATAACAGAAATATCGAAGCTTTCATGTTATCAAAATGTTTTATGGAGATTTATTTATTTATAATACCTCTAAAGCCTTTTAAAGTATTTATTAAATGCTTACTTTAAATTATTGATGAAAAACTAAGCAATTAAAGAGTAATTTTTCATTTTAATGTTAATGTCATAAAGATTCTTTGAAAAAATTATAATTGTAATTCAAACTTCAAATAAACTTTATTTTTGTAGTTCCTTTTTCCAAAAAGATACAATTAAATGTTTTTACCGCCTTTCAACACATTTTAACTTTCTATACTTAGAAAAAAAATCTCGAAAAATAGGAATATATAACTACATATTTTACGCGGAAAAAAATTCTCAGCCACATAAATCAATGGCGGAAGACATAATGCATTTTCAGAAACAACAACTTATTCTCAATTTTGTCCACTTTTACTTTCTAAACTGAAATTTTAGCGTTCTTTTCGATTTTGAAAATAAACGGAAATAGTTATCTCAAAGCTGTGTAGTTAACTTAAGACTTCTTTGTATCTAGAATTCCAAATTCTTGCTTGAACTACATAAAAAAATTATACATTGCAATAGAAGTAGATCTATTGAGTAAGGAAGTCCAAGAATTTACTTTAAGTATTGAAGGAATTTGACAATACAAAATACTAAAGCTTAAGCAAAGGCAGAAAAATATCCAGAAATGCAATAATTTTATTCTATTAAAATATAACTCAATGTGGGTTCCTTTCTCATTATTTAATGTATCATATAGTACAAAACGTGGTCACATTTGAAAAAAAAATGAATTACCTCCCTAAAATTATGAAAATCAGCCAATCGTTGGTTCATATAGGGTGTCCGAGAATTGCGGGATATATCTCAAAAAGTAATAAAAAAATATTTAAAATGAGTGCGCATTCCAAAAAAGTTTATTTTTAAGATAGGAAACGAGACGTTACGGTGGTCTATGTGGTCATAAATTATTAAAAATCTCATGGGATAATGGCTATCAAAAATTTTTTGATACCATTATCTGCGAAAATAATAGAGCTATGCGAAAAATAAAAGCATTTATTTGTAGGGTATTTTACTCTCTTTAATTTGTTGATTCATATGTAGTGTGAAAACTGAATATGTTTTGAGATATTCAAGAAAAACTGAAAAAGAAAGCCAGAAAACGCGCATCGGTTTTTGCAGATCGGTAACCATTGGGTACGGAATTCTCTCGCTGTAGCAAATTTAGAACGCCGTAACGCCGCATTACCTATCTGAAAAAAGACATTTTTATTTGTTTTCCCACTTAAAAATAACGTAGTTATAACATTATTAGATTTTTTTATTAATTTTTGAAATGTGTCCCGCAATTCTGAGACACCCTGTACATGTGCTGTGGACTACCACAGCAAACGACAATTGGAAGAACTCAATGTGCAGTAATGCTACGAGATACATTTATCGAGCCTTGGACTGAAATGAATTGAATAATTAGATCGATTCCTAACAATGCGTGATACACCATTTTTGGAAACGAATGCAAGACGAAAAACAACGTGGTAATCTTGCTACGCGTACAGTTCCATGGCATTTCCAATGGTATTCATCTATATGCTGAAACGTCACGTAACGTGACTCCGTTCGATCATTGCATGCTTTCATGACACAAGAAATTATGCTGAAAATAATATTTTTTGCCAAAAAAGTATTATTTCGATTTATTGAGTAAGTATTTTTGTCATAAGTTTCTTGAAAATCATTTTCTATTGAATCTACTGTTTTAATTTGTAGTCAAGTTTGATTTGGCTTTAAATATTATACAATCGAATCGGTACTGACCTTCAGCAGAATTTTATTGTCTGACATGAATATTTTTAACATACCAGACATAGATGCAATTTTTAGACTCACTGGAAAACATTAGTTTTGAAACAACATTTTTGCTCCTGTCAATTCTTTCCTCAACGGCTAGACCTGAAACTGACACTTAAGCTGCAGGGCACAGCTTGTTATGATAAATCGATATCAGAAATATTTCTCCTTTAACTTGAACTAGGGTGAAAGTTTTTAGCCTTTTTCACCCATTTGATCTTTGACACTTTACATTTCTGTGCGGGTTATCGACATTGAGTTTTTATTCAAACCCAGTAACAAAATCTTTCCGCATTATTGTTAATTTTATCAATAATTCACTGTCAATACGTGTACACAGAACTCTACCGATATTTGAAATCAGTGCCTACTTTACTTATGATTTCTTTAGGAAGCATATCTAAACTGAAAATTAAAATATTTTAGGATTATTTAAGGCCATCAGTACTGGAAGCAGTATAGTTATATTTTGAAATAATAATGGTTTTAGGATAAATGATATCAATAGTATTTAAATTTAATGGGTAGAGATATGCTCAATTACCTCCAGAGTATATAATTAAAAGCGCCTCATCTGTTTTGTATAATTTTTAAGTACAAATATGCTTTCTTCTTATTCAGTCCACTTGAACTTATCAAAGAAATTTTTCTAGAATTCAGAAAGCACGGAAATATTTCATACAATTTTTAAATAATTGTATTGTTATCCATAGTTTTGCACAAAGGAATCCATGGACTTTTCATAAATAAGCTTTAAAACTTTTTTAAAGCTTTATCTCGTCAATTTCTGTTCTAAATTTTTCAATTGTTTCATGTTCTGTCGTTGTTGACTTTGCTTTTCAAAGCCTGTGAGAATGTCTGCATACTTTATAGTTTCTTTATGTTGATTCATCATTAATACTTAGGCATAAAGTTTAAAAAAGAGACATACGAGGTTAGTTGAGTTGAATAACATAAAGCGACTTTTAGATATATTTATATTATTTTAGATATATAATATAAGCGACTTATTATAAAAATATGATGAACATTTATTTCAGTTAAAGGCGATCCCTGCGTCAACTTTTGATGACTTCTTTACAAAAGCGGTGTCTTCATTTTTCAGTAGCATTGTCAGGACTAAATAAACAACGAAAACAAAATAAATATTCAGAAATAAATAAAAAACTTATCTATACTTGTAGAAAACTTTTAATTTTTGAAATTAAATCACCATCTGGAGCTTTCTAAAAATTTATTAAATGAAATATGTGAAATTGAGTAGAATAGGAATTTGTAATATTTTTTTAATTTTTTTATCCTTTTTCAGTGAAGGAAAAAACATCCTTTCATTTCGAATTCTCTCGATACATCTTTTTTGAAATAGTATAATGGTATCCACAAAGGGATTGTCATCTATATAATATTTTTACTGTCTGACAACTAACTGCTTTGCTTAGTACACTTTAATTTGAAACCTGCATTTACTTCGGAAAGAAATTAGTTTTAATTTCCTTCATTGTAAAATGAATTTCGTCCTGTCTTCCGTTTCGTCAGTTCATTTTCTTTCCTAGATAGTTTCATAGAAAGATAGAAAAGAAAAGCTTTTGGAAGTTTCAACTGAATATTACAATCTGTTTCTTCATTTTTATTCCAAAAAATATTAATTAAGCTTTTTTCGTTGCTTCTACTGTCTTGAAAGACAATTAAATATTATTTTAGCCAGAGTTTTTCTTTTAACATTCATTTTTTAAAAATTTTCCAGGGTTTAAAGAAAATCAGAAAGAAGCCGCTACTTTTTTTTAAATTATTAATTTTACTTAGCTTTATTTCCTTATTTTCTTGAAATCCTTGGCAGCTAATTATTTTGTGTTTCTGTGAAACAAACAAAAATAAATAAAAATTTATTGAAATTAATATTTTGGAAATTATCGGCAACTTTGCAAAAAAGTGCGTATTTAAATAGAGAGTAATCTTGTATATAATTGCTTTAATAAATTATTTCTAGTCTTAAAATCCCGCTATTTATTACATGATTTATAGTATATTGATGATTTCCTTAGTTAGTAATGTTGCGTCTTTAAAATCTAAATTAAATGCAGAAAATATTTCTTGTTTATAATGTTTTTCATTTTTCTTAAAATTTATTTTAAAATGCGATCTCGGGTCTCTTTCTACTGTACATAGACTCACTATTACTGTTGTCCCTCATTAGCAAAAATATTATTTAAAACTCACACACGGAATCGTACAACATGACAGAAAATCTTCACGTTATGACAGAACAAGCACATTAGTTTAACGATGGCAATGAAACACTATTTATTTATTGTAGCAATATGTGAACAAACTCATTGGTAAATGAAAAATTTTTGCAGGTGCAGGATCTGTGAAGTCAATGTTGAAAAGATTAAATTTCCTCTGTTAAATCTTGAAAAGCAATCAATTCTTTTATGTTTTTCCTTTCCTTTATGTTCTATAATCTGTTATTTATAGAGGATCATGAATGATTTCCATAGTAAATTACTATTTTAGAGCTTCATTAATATGCCAGCACTCATTGTTCTACGTCATTCTTCATTTTGTCGAGCAATCTGTTATTTATGCTTCTAATCCTAACTCACTGATTTGCCTAGTAAATATGATTTGTCATGTCTTGTATAGCAATTTTAAGGGCTAATTACAGTAGATGAAATTCCTAAGGATAGGGAATGATTGTTTATGCCCTCGAATGAAATTGCTCAGATTAAAATACTTTGTTTTTAATTTTTATTTAGGAAAGGATGATTTAAATATAGCTTGCGAAGATAATAAGTAGCAGGGTTTCAAATAAATTAATTCTTTTCTCATCATCTGAAGTAATTTTGTCCAAGGAAATTGTTGCAATCTGTTGAAATGAATCCATTTGTGGCAGAAAATCAGCAGAATTTTTTTTAAAGTTTCTTTTAAGATTTCTGCAGATTTTTTGAAGAAAAAAAATCTGCATTTTTTCTTCAATTTAATCTGTATAAAATCTGCAAAAAATTTCGTATTATATTTTTCTCTAAATATTCTGCAGATTTTTTGAAGAGAGAAAAAATCTGCATTTTGTCTTCAATACAATTTGCAGTTATTTAGCAGATTTTCACAATATCATTAAACTTGAACAATAATCTGTTGATTTTTTGAAGATTCAACTGCAGTTTCATAATATCTGCATATTTCTAAATACATATTTTGAACCATATTCTCTAATATTGTAGCTTTATTTTCCAAAGGATATAAAACCAAATTAGAATGTATTTATCTTTATTGTTTAATTTTACAGCAGACAGGAGTTTCATTAGTTCCTTTTTGAATTAGTGATATCGACCATATACTTGTATAGTAAAGGAATGCATCAGCAGAAAAAAATGCCCAATCGAAAATTGTCTTAGTCACTAATTTTTTTAAAAATGCCACTGAGAAAATTAATTCTAAATTGACCTTTAAAATAGATATTTGAGGTTACACCATTTTAAACTTTTCCTCCATAATTTAATTATTTTCCAATTAGTTTTCCAACTGTCTTTCTGACTAGCTATTTTCCTCCAAAAAGAACTGAAAAGTGGAGCTTGCGCCCTTTGGATGGAGAGAAGGCTTATCAAAAAGATAAAAGGTGAAAACGAATTTATTGAAACAGAGAACCAATATCATTGAATAAAAATATTACTAACCTCATCTATTACTATCTCTACGATTCTGAAATACGTATTCTGACCATGGTTGATTTTTACAACACTAAATGGCGCCACTAGAGCTATGCTGAGGTTAAAACTCAAACAGATTATTTTACCCCTCATCTGGTGTAGTCCGTTGTGGCCATGTGGCTAGTGTTCCTGTCTACCGTCTCAATGAACGCGGGTTCGAATCTCGACGAGGATGAGCTTGAAGCTTTATCACAATCTTAATTGGCATCGTACAAGTAAGTTGAAATAAAACTTAGATTAATGAAATTAATAACTAAACCTTGACTGCAGAAAATCTGAAGGCATCTGGAACATAGTTTCCTTTAGATATTCTACGTTTTTTTCTGAAGAAAACATGTTCCAAATATCTGCAGATTTTTTAAAAGATTTTTTGCAGTTGTTTTTCAGCTGGGTATACTAAAAATTACACATGTAACCCTTTTTTTACATAACCACTGTTAATTCTGAGTCAACAACTATTATATAATAATTCTCGGTTTGTTTTGCTTCTTTGAAATAAATTCGTAAAATAAAACTGTATTTTTCCTGTAGATTTCATAAGTACTTTCCTCACTATTTGAAAATTAAACAGGAATAATTGGTAAATTTCTGTACTGTGAAATTTATAACGTGGAGTATTAAATAGCATAGATAAATTCACAAATTTCGAATAAATTGTGTTATAGTCATGGGATTGAAAAAGAAACACGATGATAATTATAGTGAAAGACATTTCATGCCGATTATGGAAAATCGATGCAGTATATCACTATCCCTAGAAAAGTAGTTTTGAATATAAGTCTAATATTTAAATGTTATTGTCATATTAGAAGAAAATTGTGTTTTAAACACAATAAAGGATATTCTGCCTAAGAAAATTACATAATTAAAGTAAAAAAAATTCCTCTGTCTTGAAGATATTTCGGTAATTCTAAAACATAAAAACACTTAAAATGTTATTCAGCGACGATGTGGTCAATTTCTGCTTCAACGTATATATTGGAAAGACTATTTGTGGGAACTGACTAAAGGGTGGTGATTACTACGGAAATGACTTCAATGATCACTTGAACAGCGGAAAAGTCGAAAAAGTGAAAGGGGAGGGGGAATAAGAGAGTCCCTGAAATTGACAGTCCTCAATCTCCGGTCTTTGCTAAAGCTAAATGGTATTACGAAATTCTATCATCTGCTAAACTTCGAATATTCCTTATAGAAATTCAAGATTAACAGCTTGTCAAATGATATTGACATATATGGTTGCTCTGCTCATATGTGTAGCTTACGCCAGTTATTTTTTCAACAACTATTATTCTAAATAAAATGAAATGTCAGAATTTCTCCCGTAGTGAACTACTTTTTTCTGCAACAAAATCGACTCACATAAAAGAAATAACGAATGAATCCATATTGTATAAAAGGAGATATGATTTTATAGCGTGGGTTGTTAAACAAACTTTAAATATAATTAGATTGCCAATATAGTCATATTTTAAAAGGCGACTGCTTTATAATTTGTTTTCTGAATTAAAATCTGTAGCGGTTACAATCAGCTGCCTTCTCCTTTCTATGGTAGGTGGCGCTACTGGAGCCATCTTTTTCCCATGGTGCCTCTCTAGCATTCTTGTCTGTGTGCTTGTCTCGTGAAGTTGTTCGCTGTCTTGTCTTGTGTCTTGTAACTTTAATGTTCTGTGCTGTGGAACGTAGCCTAATAAAAAAAATGGTTCCTAAAATTGAATGGATTCTTCAGCAGCATTACACACAAACTTGAGTCTCGTCCCTCTATAAATCTAGAGTGTTCAACGATTATCAGGTAAGCGCATTTCGTTAAAGAATTCGAAGATTACTATTACATAAAAATAGGAACTGTGATGTAACCTATGAATAAACATTATTTATTTATTTTCCTTTTCAAAGAAGAAAAATATCAACCCAACGCATCAAAGCAATTAAATATGTGGGTAGATAAAATATTCTTTTTTGCATTCTCTTTACGAAGTTATATTCTGAAATCAAAAGGTGTTTGGTATCATATTAGAATGTTTTATCATGGAATGTTGTGTACGTGGTAATTAGCCCCAGGGGAAAAATTAGCATCTCGTATGCTTTTCGATAATGTTTTTGACTTCATTATTATGATAATTATCATCTCCCACGCTTTAATTTCAGATTCAAGGACAGCCAAAGTCTGCATAGTGCTGTTTTCAGCAAATCATTCATCAAATTTCTGCATAACTTTTAATAAATCTCCATACACTCTGTTGAGTTATCTATTACATAACACACTATGCATCTACTTTTTGAAATGTAGCTTTTTTATAACTACTTCGGCCTAAAATTGGAGTAAAATAGGTAATAGGGATTAAAATTGTTTGAAGAAAAATTAATAAAACATAAAATAATTGCTTTATGAAGATACTGGATACTGATTTCATAATCTATAGATAAGATTCGGCAAATATTCGTATCTGTGTACAAGTAAAAATATTTAATGATCTATTACATTCTGTGAACTATGATATTAGTTCCTTGTCAGAAAAAATGAGTAATAAGTTTTGAAATGCAACGATTAATTTAAATGTATTTCATATTAAAAATATATGTGTTTAGAATTTGAGAAGAAATATTTTTCTCGAAATTATTAGATAACTTTATCCACAAGGAGATGATCGATTAGTTTCACTTTTGATTGAAATTCTCTCAGAACTCGTAATTCGTAGCTTGAAAATTTATTTTTTTTAATATCACTTCTTTCCCATTCTAATTAGCGTACACAACAGTAACTAGCCTGCATCAGGATTTGATTATCAGATTCTTCGTTGTTTTTCATACGTTTGGCTTCCGCTCATGCGCTTTAACTTACACCTGTGATTCACACCTACTATCTAATTACATAAACCCTTCTCTACTATAGTTCAGAGATGGTAGAGAAGGGATCAGCTAGGTCCCTAGAGAGAAGATCCTGATCGCAGTCTTGTGTCATGGCAGGAACTGTTAATCATTTGTTATGAAAACGCTGCAATTACATTAGATAGGCATTTTTAAAACAAAAAATAATTAATAATGCTGAAGGTTAAATTACAGTAATATATTAATATATATATTAAGAACTGCGCATATAAAATAGAAAGATGAATATATATTTTATGATCCAATATCAAATGTGTTTTAAAAATTCACTGAATAGTAAACCTTTTGATGTTTGTATTAAACCGGTATGACATCATTTATATTTTAAACAATTTTATATAAAGGCCGTTGAGTTTTCGTTATTTGAATTTATCATGAATGATTTACGAATAAAAAGTTTCCTCAATGCGAACTGCTCTGACATATTTGAATTGAAATTGATATTTATAAGAGTATAGAGATTAATGCATGTTAAATAGGCCAGAATCAGACGTATAAAGGGAGGCATTTTCTCTCCACCAATGAAAACAAATTTTGAAGAATATAAGTCTCATAAAATTCAAATTGTGTCTACTGAAAAATGAACCAAGAATAAAATATTTACTTTCGCATACACAAAACATGCAAAGATTTAGGCCCTATTGAGTTTAGAAATACCATTTTTTCATTTATGCCCATGAACAGGATTTCTGAAAACGCACTGACGAAATTTTGGACGAAACAGCTTACGGAAAGTCTGTCTGTCCTTCCCTGGTCATGCAAACATGATAACTTTAAAAGGCAATGATAGAGATAAAATTTTATTACTAGGATTGTAGATATTTATGATATTTAGGACCAAATCAATCAAGGCTGAATCTCTCTTGATTTACCTGTTCTTGTGTATTTGAATTTGAAAAATCAAAAATAAAACATACTAGATAACTGAAATTTAATATTTTATCTTGACAGGAAATTTGTAAAACTAGTTAAAAGTTTAAACCCAATCGGTCGAATAGGAAGAAGCTCAAAATGTATATTTGATTATTTTCATTGGATTAATTCAGAGCCTCTAAAATTTCATCTGGAGTCAAATATTTCATTGAAAAGAAACCAACAGTAATCAGATAATAATTAAGACTTAAAAATGTGCAAAAATGTGAAAAAAAGTTCAATTACAGAATTTAACTAAAACAAATGATGAAAATCATCTTACAAAATCTACCTAAATGATAAAACTAAAAAAAAACTGATAAAAACTTGGAACACATTCCCAGACATGATCGAATCCCATTGTATCACATGTGGCACGAAAACTTTAAACAAGTTAATATGATTTAATATTCCACAGAAAATAACTTTAATTACTGCAAATGAGCAACAAATACTTAACAAAAGAAAAAGAATATTGTAAAACTAGTGTAACATTTGTAATTAAGCAATAAAAAGACTAACTTTGAAATCTAGCAGCCATGTTGTTATTTTTCAAAAACGCGCTTAGAAATTATAGTCATGAACAAGTACCGCCGTCTTTTGACTAGAAGAAAAAATAGGAAAGGTATTTCATTGCGTATCGCATGTGATACCACAGGTTTCATAATTGTAATTGCTATCCACACAACACTTGTATCACATGCGTTACACCAGAACCGAGGAGGTTAAGCAGCTACACAAAGACGTACAGTATTATGAGCGTGTGAGAATGTCGAATGAACAATTCTCTTGTTGGTTAAAAAATAACTAAGTTTCACAATTATTCATTCATCAGAGACTGTGTTGAATCATAACCAATTGTTTTTACATTTTCCCGGCATAGAGACATGAAACGGTATGATATACAGTACTATCATCATGATTATCCACAAAAATGTCTTTATTATAATGCAATACATGTATGTATGTGTCAGGATATTACTAGTAATTTTATCCAGAGAAGGGCCATTGAACTCCATTATAACTAAGGAACCTTCCTTAAGATGAAGAATTAATAGCATTGCGTTATGAAGGCATAATGAACCCGTTTAGAAGAAAGCTATAATTAAGGTATATTAAATAATCTTAAATGTTTCCAAAAATAAGACTTTCATCTCAAATCATATTCCGAATTCTACTCTTGCCTTATCTGTTAGTTTCTAAAAGCTCTGCGATGTTATAATGAAGCTGAAATAATATTTACTGTTCACAGGACTCAATAAATATTTAGGTATGTCTATGCAAGGTACACTGATAAAAATATTTTAATTAAAATGGTTTTTAACGCTAATTAAAATGGTTTTGTAGTTAGTTTTAAAACAATTAATTTTTTAAAATTACTCTTCAATCTTAGTTTGCTGCTAAAGGCAGTTAGCCCCAAGAATAATAAAACTAAATTACATATTTCTCATTAAAGTAAAACGTTTTTGATTTACTTAGAAAAATTAAAATAGGCAAAGAGAGATCGCGTTTCGATTATGAAACAAATTATGCTTTGTCACATCCGGTATAGAACATATGAGAGTCAGCTAGAATATAGATATCTGATAGAATGTGTTGGGTAATACATATTTATCAATGGTGTCAAGACAGACGAGATCATATATCATCCCACATCCACTTAAATGTTATGAGTTTGTGTTATCAGTCATTTATATCGTCCGTTGGACACTTTAATGTGTGAAGCTTTACCGATCTCAAAGTGAAATGGAGTGAACGCACCGAAATTTCTGAAGCATTCAAATGGCGCAATGTTAATTCCAAGTTTCATCCCAGCACAATGATTAAACTTGGTTAACGATGAACATAGAATACATGAACATAAGAATTTGCTCATTTTGGATTACGAAGATAAGGAAAATTATTAATATTAAAAGCTCGTTATAATTTATTTGAGAAGGGCTTTCTTAAGCAAGTCACTGGTTTTTCTTGCTTTATTTTATCTTTCCTACGTTTTTTATCTTGATGCTGGATCAATATTACCATATCATTAATATGAAACTGCATTTCATTCCGAAAATAAAACTAAATAGCACATTATAGTCAGTAAATGATCTTATGTTGTATTCATGAAATTGCTGTAGCTTTTCATCTTATGCTGAGGTATTGAGTAAAAATTAATAAACAAGCGCGTGTTTCATATTTACTTAGATGAAAACCTATTTGTGTAAATGACATAAAAAATAAATATATCAGAATCATATTTGTTCATAT
The DNA here is from genome assembly GCA_013235015.1 of Araneus ventricosus. Classification (NCBI taxonomy): domain Eukaryota; kingdom Metazoa; phylum Arthropoda; class Arachnida; order Araneae; family Araneidae; genus Araneus; species Araneus ventricosus. The sequence continues at coordinate 315,706 of BGPR01000712.1, read as the reverse complement.
TATTAAAATTATTTTAAAGTAAGTTGCATCATTTTGTCTTGATTAGAAGGATTGTATCTATAACTTTACATTCATTAAGTGTGAGCATGGAAAAAGTGCTTCTATTTTAAAATCATTACAACTACGTGTAATGACCTGTAACTACGGGAAATATACTTTACTGATCCAAAGACTATCTCAAAAATATTTTATTCCTTTTGATTTCGAAAAGAAGAATTGAAATTCCAATGAAGTTAAAACAATTTCAGAAATGAAAGAGATGACTGATTTGTTCTAAACTGCTGAAAATGAAATTTTATTTACAAAATATATTCATTCAAAACTAATTACAAGAAAATCTAAACACTTTATTATTCATCATGGATTAATCTCTTTTTGGAACGTTTCTGGTGGATGACCACGAAATAATTTTACGGTTGAGAGGAGTTGGTGAAAGCAAAAGTATATCACAGAGCTGTGGAAGCGTGCTAAAGCACAGGGGAAATTTATTTTACTGTGGAAGATTAATAGCTCTACAATTTTTCCATATACAAAGATCGTATAGATTATCCTACACCAAAAGTTTTTCAACAACAATTTTTTTGTTTGCATTAGACTGCTAGAGTTGAAAGGAAAATTGTATTAGAATTACTGATGAATGATTTCAATGTTATATTCATTAATTTTAAGTATTAAAATAGGCACTGAATTAGTTAGAGGAACTGCAATTCCCCTTCTTGCCTCTACGATCTTGCCGAGAACTAGATAAAATAATTCGTCGCTTAACAAGCAAAACTACCTATCTCAATTTTTTGAAATTTCTAAGAAGTTTCAAATTATTTTTTCGCAACCAATAACGAATATTTCTGAATTTTTTAAAGATCTACTATGAATAAGCAGAATTTGGAAATATTCGTTATTTGTTGCGAAAAATTCATGTGAATCTTCCTCTTTCAAATTTCAAAAATTCAAATAGTTGGTGTTGCTTGTTAAGCGACGAATTGCCGTTTTCGTTAACTTTTCAACTAGTCCTTTCCAAGATTTTTTTTTATAATTACAATGATATATCCTAAAATATTCTAAAAATATTATCATAAAAAGATAATCGAAAGACCCACAATGTTGAAAAGTGAATTTCGATAAAAAGGAAAATTATTTGATTTTTAACTCTTCTTAATTCTATAGACACATCGGAATTAAATTTTTAAAAATATTCTCCAAAACAATTTATATCTCTGACACTTTAACCTTTATCTTGACAGAAAAGTATATGTTTGAATTTACCTAAATAAAAATTGTGAAATTAAATTTCACTATGAAGCTTTTAATGTGATGAAAATACTCATGCTTCAATTTGTTTAGGGAAGTAATGGCGAACCTTCTTGAGAAGTGGATCAAATATTGATCATTATTTTTAATAATAGACGTGGGTCGTCAAGTCAGTGACGTAAGTTCGAAACGTGGTGTGTGGTAAGAAGTGTACCATTAATTTGGAAATACCGAAAATTTGTTAACAGGAAAACTTGACAGTTGACCTTTTTTTACCTCCCTTTCAAGATCCTCTAAAAATTTTACGTTTCATTTCTATTTTACAACTTTTACCTTTGGAAGTGAAGAACAAAAAATAAAGGCTTAGGCCAAAAGTTTGAATCAGTGGGGTGATACCATAAATTACAGCAACAGGTGACACCATGCCTGGTGGCTCCTCTGCACTCAATACGTGAATGAACAAGGAATAAAGAAAAGCAAGTATATATTATAAAATATTCTTTATTAATAAAAAGATAGTTACAGATATGTGTATGTAAAATAAAATTGATGAAAGTATATTTAATTTGAAATCTTTTGTTGTTCATTCTCAGATAGCTCAGATAGTTTCTAAACATTAGGTTCATATACAGTTTGATTAGTTTAACATTTCACAGTCAATTCCTTTCCACGTTTATATCTGTTGGTAGATTTTACAAAATTCATTGAAAAAACAATGCTAACGTCCACTTGGATGAATATATATATAATAATCTCACTTAATTTTTACTTTAAATTTTAATATTATATATTTTAAAATCTTAGTACAGTACTAAGTATTCCAAACTCACTTTTTCACTTTTCTTAAACTCCAGTTTCGTTTTATTCCCTGCGCTGGAGGTACATTAAATCACGCATTTTGGCATATTTATTATTAAAAGAATACTTGAATCGCTTTCTCACGCCGACAAAAAACCAGACTCGGCGACTTGTTGGCGCCAGACTTTTCCCTAAATCACCTACGTAATTTGCTAAAAATAGCTAATATTCCCTTCACTTTGATCACGTGTCTATATATCAATCCTCTATTTCAGAGAACGCAGCGATTTTTCGTTCTCTTTTGACTTGAATCTTTCATACGAGATGTACGTATATTCCGCCACCCTCATCATATCGTTAAATAAATGAAAAATAGTTATTTATTCGGTCTGTTCATTACTTAACGACTATCCCAACAAAATTATTATTGCATATATATATATATTCGAAATCAGATATTTATACTTTACTGTTTTTAATATTTTCAATTGTCTGTTCTCTTTTTTTATGATATAAAATGTAAGATAACGCGTGGCTCGTTTAAAATGTCCTCGTGTGTCAGTGCCGGACACGCGAGTCATAGGTTAGGCATCACTGGTTTAGGGAATCTTCGATTAGAGTTTTTTTCATTTTATCATGTTTGTTAAAAGCAGTATTGACAGTGCTATGCTCATTTCACAGGAAGCGGTAATGATGACAGTAGATCAACTGGTTAAACATTGATCTTTTGAATTACAACCATTTAAAATATCTTACATTTTAACAGATAATTATTTTCTAGGTTCACAGAAAAAATAATGTACATGCAACCAATGCAGAATAATCGTTTCAAAATTATTATATTCTGATTCTGAAATAATGGGCTCATTTCTCGATTTTGCCATAAAATCCAGATTTAAAATATAAAAGGATATGAAAAAATAAAATAACTAGCTTTCAGAAATTAAAAGTAATAATACAAAAATATAGATGAATCTGATATTAAAGATAATCATTTTGAGATAAAACCTTTAGCATTAAATAATATATCTATACATTTGCTGAAATACTTCGAGATCAAAGAACATCATCTTTGAAAAAAATTGCATTTGTATGATGTATCAGTATATATATATATATCGAAAAACGTGGAAATCGAAGAAAACCGACTTTAAAAAAAATGACATTAAATCGGATTGAGTTTTCTGATTTTATTTCTTTCTAAAGAATTTAATTAAATATGTAATTTTAAGTCTTATTTCAATCTGAAATATTATTCTTAAAAATTCATTGTTCCCTAAAATTCCCATCAAAGCATTTCATTTCTTTTCAAAGTGATACGTATCTCATTTTTATAATCTCAACATTTTTCATTTCCTTTCGATTAATTTTCTTTGTTGAAAGCTAAAATTTAAATTTCAGTTTCAGTTTCATTTTTTCCTCTGGCTCTTGAGGATTATCATCATCCTGCACTCTCTATTTTTATGCAATTTATACCCGCACGTGCCAATAAGAGTATTGACCATGTTTTGAAATATTATTTTAAAAGAGCCGACTTTCTATCATTATGATACTCGTTCCGGGAGATCGATTGGGATTTTTTACTTAGTTTTCGTGACGTAAATGATGCAGTTTGTAATTTTTATAATTGCTTAGATGAGGTATTTGCCCGAAGTATTCCTTTAAAAAGAGCTATTACTAAGAAATTTCCTTTCTGGTATTTGGTTGAAACCAGAAGATTGTTGAGAAGGAAGGAAATAGTTCGCCGCTTACTTTTAAGACATACAAATACGGTTTTTATCGATGAATTTAAGTGTTTACGTACTGGTGTTAAGTATGGTATCAAAAGAGATTATGGCACTTATTTACATCTCATTGAGAAAAATTTAATTTCTGAACCAAAGAAGTTTTTGTCACATTTTAAAAAGGAAAAAATAATTAACTTTTGCCTGGCAAATTATTCTATAACGATAAAGGTTTTTATCAGCGACATTGATATAGTTAATGCTTATGCTGATTACTTTTGTTCGGTATTTAAGCCTAGTATTGAATATGACAGTAATGATGCCGTCGAGTTCAACGGCTTCGGCGATTTCGTTGGGATTGACACTGTCACCTATGACGATGTGGTTATGGCTGTTAAGGAGTTGAAATCTACTTTAACCATTGGTATTGTTAATATTCCCCCTTTCACTATAAAGGGCTGTTCTGAGTTTCTGGTCTACCCGCTTCTTGCGTTGTTTAACCTTTCTTTGGAAACAAATAATTTTCCCCATGCCTGGAAGTTGACCGAATTCTTTCCGGTATTTGAAACAGGTAATGCTGAAGAATGCAAAAATTATAGACCGATTGCGATTCTGAGTCCTCGATCAAAGATTTTTGAAATTATAATACATAAAAAGCTTATCCCCCAGGTTAAAAATGTAATTTCTTCTGCTCAACATGGATTCATGTCTAAACGTTCTACTTCAACTAATTTGATGTGCTTAACTGACAAAGCAATTTCCGCCTCTGAAGAAAATTGTCAACTAGATGTTATTTACACTGACTTCTCAAAGGCCTTCGATTCAAACGACTTTGGTATCCTTATGACGAAATTGAGAACTATCGGTTTTCAGGTCAATCTTACTCAATGGCTTTTCTCGTATTTGAGTAATAAGACTCTATATGTTTATTTTATTAATGTTGTTTCTGATGCATTTTCAATCACATCTGGTTGTTTACACACACTATTATTTTGGGGATAACTAATGCTCTTTCGAGATTTTCTATTGATATCAGGGTGTACAAAATTACTTTCATACAAAATGCATAAATTTACAATACCCATATCCAATATTCTCTAGAAAATAGACATAGGCCAATTCTGAAAGTTGGATGATATTATGAGCAGGAGTTCTAGCACTTCGCTTTGTTCCAACAAATGACAACTTAAAACGATATTTTCAGTTATAATAATTTTTTCCATGAAGAAGGATGATTTTCTTGTTGACCATCTCCATCTTCAAATTCGGATAAATCAGATTAGTAGAATGGAAACTTTCGTCAAAAACTACTCTGTACATCAGTGAAATCACTTCTTACTTCATTTAGAAGTTTCTGAAGTACTGCGTCATAGCGAGGATCAGAAAGTTGGATGATATTCCGAGGACTAAGTGTCAGTGCTAATTTCAGTGCTTTCACAATAATGGAACACAAGCAGGGAGGTGCGGTCTGCTAGACTTCGCGGAAACAAATAACTGCAATACAAAAAAAGCAGGCGCCGAAACTTCAAGAAAATGCACACGTGTATTCAATATCACAAAATGAGCAGCTACAGGACGAATCCATTCAATTTAAATAAAAATGGAGTAGGGATGATGGGTAATTCATTTGATTTTCATTGTGTTTTTTATTTCCAGCATTTTCTGTGAGAAAAATTATAAAATTAAATTTTTAAACTTATTCCATCTTAATATAAATAAAAGTCAATGTGGGTATGTTCCACATCTCCTCATAAACTACTGGACCGATTTCAACCAAACTTTGTACACCTATTATTTAAGGCAAAAGAAAGATTATACAGATTAGGTTACCCCGCCCTGGTCTAGGCCGTGCAGGAAAGAGGGATGATGGGTAAACAAACATGAGTGGTCTCTCAGACCGCACCTCTTCAGTTGAGCGTTAAGACACGTCATTTCCAAATTTATCAATATTAGCGTAAGCAATAACTTACTTACTAGTGTAATCAATAACTTTGAAGAGCTGTTTTCCTTTTTTTAAAATGATCCTAAAGGACTGACAGAAACTAGCACAGAAAGGCCAATGGGAAAAATTATCGAAAATTATAATCAAAAGTTGAGTAAATATAAAGTGATCAGAAATGGCTTTGTTTCATTTCATGGAAAAATTAGCTTTCTTACAAATTAAAACATAAAGTAAACAGTGGAAAGGGCTGTGGCCCATGAAAATGTGGCAATGGAAATGACTTCCTCATTAAATATTTCACCTATTGTTTCGAAAGTCTCACAGGAAAAAGCGAAATATACAAAAATATAATTTTAAACTAAAAAATTGAAAAATCGACTTTATCATCGATTTCAGACTACCGAATTCTGTTTAAATATTATAACACTTCAAATCTTTGAGCTCTCAGGAAAACATAATATAAAACTATTTTCGCAGAAATTTTAGAAATATATATTTTAGTTTCAAAAATATTTTTCATGTTTAGCTCTCCTGAAATTACAATTTTGACTTTAAATATAATAAATAGCACTCAATTAAATGCCCAAAGCACACGTAAATAAACCTATTTTAAAAACATATAATATTTTTAATAAAGAAAAGGCTTTTATAAAAAATATTATACTAAGCAATATCATCTTATGGATTGCAACTTTAATTTGAATTAAAATGAGAATATCAATTAAACACGACAATTTTTCAATTAAGAAATAATTAAATTATTTATTCTCGAAAAAAATTATACTCTTTAATAAAATTTCTTTATTTGAAATGTGAAACACATTTTATCTATGCATTCATAAATAATTTTTAAAGAGTGATACAAAATTAAATTAAACCAAAAAATTAAAGTACAAATTTACTTAATGCGGAGGGAAATAGGTAAAAATACAAATTTACTTATTTCTCTTCGATTAGAAAATCGGAGGGAAATAATTTTTTTATAATAACAAAATCATTTTCATTCTTTGGGAATGGCACCACTACAGACAAAATAATCTTTTATTTATATGGTGAAACAGCTCTGAATAAACTATATGTTCATGTTCTCTTTCATTGTGAATATTTCTTGATCCACGATTTCAGCTCTTAATAGAAATTCCAGATGTAAACAATATTTACTCTCCAAAGTCTCTTAAATTTGGACGAGAATACCAAGATCAAACTGAAAGCATTTGAAAATTTCTTTCTTCAATGAGGAGCAAATATTTTTATGCTTCAAAATATTCATTTACTAGCCTCCTAAGCGACCAGCTTGTTCGCCGGTAATAGGATTTCTCTTAAGAAAGTAATTTTAAACTTAATTTTGTGGTTGATATTTAACCCATTCTCGTTTAGAAGCCTAGGATCTGTTCTATACAATGTCTATATTAAAGTCCCTAATTGAGTCAAATAACTGTGATGTAATTGCATTTTGTGGTCATCATCTTCACTTTCTTTTATTTCTCTTGCAAATTATGAATTTGATTTCAAAATTAAAACAGCGCAGTACATTTTATGACCAGCGGCATGTTAGCTGGATTAAGACATGCTGAAAAAATGGAAATATAGCAACCATAATCATTCTGATAACTGGATATATTTATTTATATACGTAATATCTCAGAGAGCTTGGTTTACAGATTCCATAAAAATGTTGATGAAATAAAATATGAAAGATAAATGTGTTAAGATATTACCTCGCTTTAAAAATGGAATATAAATACGCAATTTAATATTTTTTTAACAATGAAAACGTTTTAAATAGCGTTGCAACAATGAAATATATTGCTGTAAATTATGCCAAAAATTATTTTTTAAATTTATTAAAATTAGAGTAGAAAATCCAACTTAATAACTAATATCATTGAAAAAGAAATTTTTTGCATTTGCGGACAATGTAAAAGTAACTTTTTCACTTTAATATTCTCGGAAGTTATTACTGAAAAACGGCAAAATTTCGATTTATTTCTAATTAATTGAAATTCTTATTAAAATTGGAGATAAAACGGCTCCGAGGTGCACATTCGCTCCCTACAAAGCATGCTTGTTCCAAGTTTCAGAGCTCTAAATCCAGCTACCTGCCCTGTAGAGTGTAAACAAACACATAAACATTCTTCTTTATTATTAGTGAAATGAAATTTAATTGCTATAAACATGCCAATCTTTCAAACACAATGAATGAATTGTAAAAAAATATCTAATAATCTACAAAGCAGTCCGTGTTTTGATAAAATCCAGGTTCAATTTGGTGAAAGCACTAATCAGAAAACAATATGAAATTAAATATTTTTTCGAATATCTCTTTCTCACTGTGACTCTATAATAATACTGACATGACAGATTTTCCTCTCTTGTCAGCATATTTTTTGCCCTCCAAACTTACATTTATATATTTGAATTTTTTTTGCAGAAGATCCTAGAATGTTAAAGAAACACTACTAAAATCAATAATATTAAAATATAAAAAGAAAATTCGTTAAGTTTATAAGTTTAATAAGTTTTAATTTTTTTAATAAGTTTTTTCACTTTATTATTTCGTATCTCAAAACTTATACTAAAAGCATAATAAAACAATAAAATTCTCCATGAAACATATTAATCAACTTAAATATTCCATAGGATTTGGATTGTCCAATTGATATCTGCTGATAAGACATTGGAGAAATCAGCGTCTCTGAATGAATAGGGATCTTTTAAGACTTTCTACAATGAAGAAATAAGACAGAAATGTATCTCTAACTGAGCTAAGGGATATTTTGGCATTCCATAATTTAGAATAACAAACAATAAAAATGGAACATTCTCTTAAATTACTACTCTATAATTGTGAAATAGACCCATCATGATCCATTTAGACTTTCTAACCGGATTGAAATTTGTCTGAAATATCAAACTTTGGGTAATTAAACCCACGTGGAAATAAGTAGACACTATAGAATCCATTTATCGATGCGTGATTTTTAATTAATTCGAATTTTATGCAAGATAACTACAAGTTGTATAAATATTCTATACTTTATATTTGAAATTATAATTTTATTAGAAATATTGACCGCTCTTCTTAGTACCGTTAAAAAAATAAACATTGGAATTTGGAAATGTTTATGTTACGAAAGTTAACAGAAAAGTTCATAGTAGAAATGTAAGGCAACTTGAACATATTTTTATTTACCAGGGTTCAAATTTAAATTAAGAGGAGCCTAAATCATTTTAGTTTATTTGGAGAAGTTATTTAAAATGAACGTTATTTGCATTATTTTTTCTTTCACCGCATTTAGAATATGTAAAACTAATCGGTTACAAAATTAAATAAAATACATTAATAGCTAAAATATGTTATTCAAAATTGCGTTTTTCACTGAGTACAAAAAATTCTTAAGATTATCTCTCTACATCCAAACAAAAGAAAATTTGGAACCTTGCATTTTTAACAGCAAATGTTCCATAATAAACTGCATCTACTTGATATTAGATAGACCACTTTTAACCGAAAATAAAAGGCGATGGAAGATGTTTGTCTCCTAAAAGTTGAAAGAATTCTTCTCAAACTTTCAGTCGAAAGTACTCTTTAAAAGTCATTCCGCAGGATTGTAAATAGTTACTCCAAAATATGTTTACTTTCCCGGGTTAAAATAACACCCTATTTCATAACCAGCTAGCCACCCACTCATTAATTAACATTCTTTTCATCTTTTCTATTGCATCATCATTGAAATTGTTTGATGTTTTAACTTCTGATGAAGAAAGCGGTATCCTGTGATAGTGTTTGTGCATTAATATTAATGATTTTAGCTAAATAATTATTTATCAAATTGAGTGGTCTAATCTTAGATATGTCGCCGAAGTTTCACTAGAAGCTACCGCAAACAACAGCGGATTCATTATGAGATGGGAAACTTATTCGTGACGTCAGTGGGAAATCATGTTTCCTTCCACTTGTAAACAAAGCGAAAGATCATACAATTACCAATCAAACTTTAATCTAAACAGTATGAGAAGACTTATTTTCATTTAATGTAACTTGTCCTGAAGTGATTAATTAGCACGGAATAAAGAAGAAATAACACTTCCTTATTTAGTGTGCATGCATTAATCCATGTAGATTAAAACAACAAATATTTTGTAAAAAGTTATGTAACGTTAACATAGTTTAATCTTAGAAAGTTAAATGAAAGTCTCGCCTAATTTCTGAACAATTTCCGAAGAGTCTGCAATATAATTTAAAGTTAAATAACCCATTTAATTGAAGAAAACATTGAGGAAAATATTTTTTTAATTTTTCCTTTTGAATTAAGATAAATATTCCTGAAGATAAGAAGTAGATTTACCGTAAATCAAAATACTTTTTTTCTGTTTTAATATGAAATAAACGAAGAGAATCGATATTTGAAAAATAACAGAATTTCTTAAACCTCGATAAATGCGTCTGCTTCTTATTATAGAAGTTTATATTGTAAAGAATAAATATGGCATTTAGCTTCTGAATTTATATAAAAGTCTGCATATTGGGAATATATATATGCATATGGAACGATACAATTTTACATTTTTAGGAAAACCAATGTGTTAATAAATATTCCCACTTTCATATTCTAAAACCATGACATTATTTTTAAATTTATTGAAAGTCAGCAGGAAATACAAAAAATAGTTCACTCGGAATTCTCTCAAAAACACATCATAACTTTCGCTGCACGAAATGAGAATGCCTATTTTCATGTACTTTCCTTTCATGTTTTCAATTCATTGTCTTTTGAAATAGAATAAGACTCATGAGATGCTATGAACGTATGTTCGGGAGCCGAAAGTTGGAATAATTTTCTGAAATGTTTTTGAATTATCTTTACTTTTTCTTTTTCTCTCTTAATCGCAGTAATAATTTGTTTTTTCATGAATATAAAAAAATGCAAGTTCAAACTATGACTGTTTTCCATAAAGGCACCCGTTACACAATTAAGGATCTTGAATAATAATGGTATTTAAAAATGTATTATTTAATGGTATTTCAGAATGCACACTAAAAGAAAAACCTTGAATCAAAAGATTTTTCTAAAAGGATTAAATTTTTAATGTATTTCATAGTGGGTCTTATTTATGAGGACACATTTATAAAGACAAAAATATCACTTTTTAATTCATTGGTTGCTTCGATTTCTGTTTGCTCTTTATTTTTATTTATTATATCAAAGTTTCAAATTTGGTTTACAGAAGTTATATAGATTTTTATTTCCGAAGACAAATGAAAAGCATACGCAAATGATATATTCAAATGGCTTTTTCTACATGTTGGACTTTTCTTCACTTTCATTTTTCCAAAATGCTGATGCTTTTTTTTCCATTTTTTACCTATAATATTTACTCATCGTCCTAAAAATAGAACAACACATATAAGTGACCTTTATATAAATTTTTTCAATATTTTAATTCAAATTAAAAACAATTCAATATTTAATAGCCATTATTGCACGTATAAATAAATGTTGGGTATTTTTTATTAAATTTTCAAAATTGCTATTCTTGCGGAATTTGTCTTTTACATTTTCAATAAGCATGTTTTTTAAAGTTTTGAGCTCCAAGAAGAAAAAATATATATAAATTGCTGAGTACGTTTCCAAACTTTTATGCCTGTAAATAAGCATTCTGAAAAAAATTACCTAGAAGGTTACTTTTCCTTGCATCTTCGACTGTCCTAAAACTAGAACGATGGTACAATCCGTTACTACCAAAACCCCATTAGCTAGTAATGGAGATAGTCATTTATTTCTCTGTTACATTCCAAACATTGCTACTCTGCAACTAACGCAGGCAATATTATATTGTACGTTACGTTACAATTATTTTTTATCTAAAATATATGATAATTTATTACAAGAAATAATTTACATATGAGATTGAAAAGGCATAACACAAATTTAATATAATGTCTCCAGTTTCGGAATTCAAACTGCTTACAGTTTCGTATCAGTTATTTAATGTATAATCATATTTCGAAGTAGCTCCATAGCAAGCTCTTTATCTTTTCGCAACCGTAGTTAAAGAGAAGTATCATCTAACTTTTACTTTTCAGCTACATAAAATGTTATAGCATCCATACTCTTTCATATATGTAATTATCATCAATTCTTCGGGAATCCAAATAATCTTTAAATTTTAAATACCCTTGGGAAATTCAAGTCTCAAAAAGCTTTTAAAATCAGCCGCTTTTACGTGAAAATAGTGGGATATGTGCCATGAAAAAAGAGTATAAATTGCTTTACAACCACCTTTTGGATAAGAAGTGTCAAAATCCATTAGCAAATGAAACTTTACTTATTCTTTTCACATTCACCTAACACATATGATTCCAACAGCAAATAACGATTCTTTTTGTCGTATCAACTCTTCTATAAGTTAAGACATTTACTGAATTTAAAATATGTTCCTGGAAAGAAACACTGCAGAATCATTAACTAGTTTAAGTAAGCGAAAACTTACTTCAACCATAAATATATATATCTTAAGACAGAAGGACAAAGATGCAGTTATGAGGTCCCATAGGATTCTTGGCTCAACCAAAAAGTTTTCTTGCGTTAATTTAGTTTCCATCTGCCTTTTAAAATAAAAACCTGAATTTGTCTTGTAGAGAATTTTCCAGAGACCACTTCATAAAGACTGTAGTTTTCAGGATTTCTTATATATCATATATATATATATATATATATCAAAACCAACATATAAACACAAAATAAAAACTCAAAAACAGTAAAAAAGGACAAAATGGCTAAATAGACAAAAACCAGAAAAAACCAAAACAATTGAAAAATATCATAGCGAGCCGCTCGTCAGGAAGAGAAGCTCGATATATATATATATATATATACAGTAAGTAAGTTATGAATCCAAACATAGTGAGTTAAATATATTATAATATTTATGTTTAAATAAATAAATTCTCACATTATCATTATATACTTCAATCTGTTCAACGATATTTACATAATGCATTGCTATATGACATAAGCTCTTGAATGCCTCTAAGTGTTTAAAGGAGATTCAAACGTGGATCCTTTTAAAATCCAAGTGAAAAACATATTTTTATTTTATTTTTATTAGCTTGAATCTATTTTTAGGATATTTATGTTTAATATTTATGTTTAAATAAATAAATTATAATAATAATTATATTAATAAATAAATTATAATAATAATTATATTTATTAATTATAATTATAAATTATAATTAATAAATAACTGCCGAAAATTAAGATAGTTCCTAAAATCACATTATCATTATATACTTCAATCTGTTCAACGATATTTACATAATGCATTGCTATATGACATAAACTCTTGAATGTCTCTAAGTGTTTAAAGGAGATTCAAACGTGGATCCTTTTAAAATCCAAGTGAAAAACATATTTTTATTTTATTTTTATTAGCTTGAATCTCTTATTATGTTTCATAGTATGTTTATCTCCAACAGTGACGAGAAAAGCATATAAAGTAAATTCTTTTTCAGCAGAAAAAGAAAGGAAAAAAGAACATATAGGTTAATAAGTAGACCATGAAATATATATTTTATGGAAGTCAAAATGATTTTGAAAAAAAAAGTAATGTCCCTTTTTTTCATTTCTTTTTCAATATTTTTAATGCAATAAGAAGTGTGTATTGAATAGTGCTATGTAAAGCGCTATTTTTTTTATTTTCAGCAAAAATTTAGTTTCTATTTTAAATACACCATTTTATAATTTAAATGTATCATCGTCGTGAAAGCAATAAAGCCCCTCTCGAAATTTTATTGTTTTTACGACGATCAGAACACTCAATTTCATAGAAAAAGGCATAATGATTTCTTCTAATAATGAAGGAGAATGTGTATGGTTGGCGCTGTTACGAGGCAGATCGCTGAACACAGATCACGAACGAAATTTGGCACAAATATAATATGTAGGGTAGGAATGTGCACTTCGAGCCGTTTTTTTGAAACATTAATTAAAAGTTTAATTAATTAAAAATTAAGAGAAATTGCTTGCGAGATCCCTGATAACTTCCGAAGATATTCTAGCACAATAATAATTTTTACGCTATCTGAAAATTCAAAACATTATTTTTTCAATAAATCAAGTAAGTTGTCATTCAAATGGATTGTGTTTTCTTTATATCTCCGTCAATTTTTCTGATAAATTTGTAAACAAAGTCCTCTACGAATGTAATATTAGGAAATATATCCAGTAAGCTGAATGGAAATTGTTTCTATATTTTAATTATTTTTAACAGCATGTTTTAATCCAGCTAACATGTTACTGGCCGTAAAATGCGCCACACTATTTTAGTTTTGAAATCAAACGCATGTTTTTCGTGAGGAATTAGAAAGTGAAGTTATAGTCGCATTTACACATTTAGATGTTACGTGAAACGGACAGTTATTTGACTTCATTACGGACGTTCATGTAGATAATGAACAGGAATGGTGCAAGTCTACTAAAAGAACAAGGGTTAAATGTCTACCATAATTTGAAGTTTAAATTACTTTTTTAAGGAATCATGAATATTAAATCGTGTATATGAGATTCAAGTCAAATTATATTCCCAACGAACAAGCTGTTCGCCAAAGGCAGCTAGTTCAACATATCAAAAGAATATAATATTTTATTCTTTCATTAGTACGATTGAGTTTTTTATAATAAAATTCCCTCAGATATTTTGAAAAAAATTAAAATTTTCACATATGAATTTACACTTGCAACCTTCATTGAGTTTTGTAAAAAAAATTATATTATTTATTTATTGCTTGTCATTATCTCATTTGTACTATACACACACCAATCGATGACAGGATCAGAAGAATTTTAGCATTTCATTATAATTTTATCAGTTTTTTTTTGCAACTTTCGTTGCTTTAGATTGAAATTCTCCAGTTTGTATGAGCTAGGCGAGTTATTTATCCTGTAGGGCGAAATGATAATTTAACCGGGAAAGTCAAGGAAAGCAACAACCGGAAAAAGGAGAGAGCGCACCAGCAGGAAAACGTATTTATGTGTTACATATTCTGCATGATCTTCACGGATATTTCATTTTGAGCTCTCTTTTTAAAATCGCATGTTCTAGGGAGGGTATACGGATACTCGAAGTTCTTTGATAGATGTGGTGGAAAAACTCCTCACCTCTCCCAAGATCTCCTATGTTGAGAACACGGGAAAGCTTCTGAACGTAACGCAGGGGCTCACATGATGGAATTTGAGACAGATTGATAGTGATTAGATGATTAATTTTGTACAGCAATATCTTAGGAAGTTCCCAGGTGTGTGATGAGATTACTGCTAAAGTGTAAAGTAATTAAACATGATGGGATTTATTCATGGAACTCAATGAGAGACATCAGCCAGTTAACGCCCATATTAATGCAAATCATGGATTTCAATCAATTTCTATTAAATTATGTTTAAAAGATGAAGATAAAGAACGAATCAAGACTATGAAGTAAAATTAAATTACTAAAAGAATTTTTCGGTTGTCTTTTTGTTTTAATTTTTAGAAATAATATAAAAAAATCTGTAAAAAATCATTTTTTAAAATACAGTAAATTATTAAAAATAAATGTTTCTTATTCACTATTTATAGATAGCATATGTCCTACTCCATTACTGTTTAAAATTGCTTTTCCGCTAGGTCAAATGGTCTGGGCCTACATACGCAGAAAATAAGCTCATATATATATATATTTATATAATCATACAGAAATAAAGTAAATAAAACACATCAAGAATCAAATCCTATACTAAAAAGTCATTATTTGAACAATACATCAGTTTTAAATAAAATCTAAAAAATTTGAAAATACTAAAGATACCATGAACAAAAAATCAAGTTTAAGCAATTATATGGCTACAAGTAAAAAAACTCTGTTGTTATTAAAAGTATTGAAATAGGCAAACCAAGTAAATGGAGTTTTCAACAATTAAAATAGCAGCTTGGCTGTGGAAAAGCTTTAGCCAGGTTAAATTAATTTTGTTGTACAAACCATCCCTGTTACTATTGTTGTTGAAAAAACAAACAGGGTAGTTTACCCTAAAATGAAAGAATTAAGAAAGAAAAGCCTTATACTAACCCTAACAATAAAACATAACTCTATAGAAACGACTATAATTCAGGATAAAAATATGGAATATAACATTATATTGCACTATGATATTGCACTAAAGACAGTATATATATAATTCAATAAAATACCCATACTTTTCAATAAACATTAACTAACTCTCCTCTTATACTTACACTGACATCATATGTTGCCAGAACCAAAATTCTTACCATGAAACAGCAAAATTGACCAAATAATATAATTAAATTTGATATCAAGAATTAGTAAGATACCTATATTAAAATTCTCAAAACCATTTCAAAAAATGTAATACAGTTATTTATCTAGATAATATTTGAAAATTGGTAAAAATGTCTATTAAAAAGGAAAATTTCACATGAAAGATCCTGGCGCCATCTATGTAATATATCTGAAAACAATAACTCAATAGCCAAATTTGAATAAAACTACACAGTAGAATATGTGAAAACACTATCCCACTGTCATAGAAATAAAAATATTCCCTTATAAACCAATATGAATGTTTTATTCAAAATGACCTAAATATTTCTTATCTATATATACTCTTAGAAAACTTATAGGCATTCCATAATCCAGTGGAAATGAATAAAAATATTTTATGTTCTTAATTCTAATATCAATGTCTGTTACTAAATTATTATTTCTAATTATATAATTTTTTACTAAATTCTTGAAGACAAAAATGCTGAGATTACTATTCCAAAAAGGGAATTTATTAATTTGAAAATTAAATGCATTCTTTTATCAAAGATATCTGTTACTAATTTATTATCTATGATTTTAATATCTAGATCTAAAAATTCTGCAACTAATTCATTGTCATTAGTTTTTATAAGTTTTAAATAGTCAGGATAGAAGTCAATATGTGGCTTAAGGTTTATTTCTTTATTGAATAATATTAAATCATCTATATAGCGGAATAATATACCATGGCTATAATTAGTCAAATCTTTCTCATAGTAGTGAAGATAAATATTTGCTAAACTATTGCTTGCTGGACCTCCTTGTGGTAATCCTTTAATTTGATGGAAAATCTTATTATCAAAAAGGATATAATTTTCTTTTAGAACAAGATTAATAAAATTTTTAAAATTATTAATGTTAATATCTTTTTTAAGATCATAATCTTTATGCATATTTACTAGGGTATTAGTCAAATCTTCAATATCTATACTATTAAATAAATCCTGGAAGTCAAAAGTATGTACACGAGTTATTTCTACATCTTTAAATACATTTAATATCTCTACACTATTATTTACTATAATTGTATCTTTTTGCTTATTTAAATTCTCTATCACTGTCTGTGTGTATTTTTGCCAGATTTTGACATATATATATATATATATATATGTATACACCAAGATGTACGTACATTCCGTCACTCTCATATAATAAAAAGAAAATTAGAATATAATTTGGCCTGTTTTTTATTTAACAACTAGGAAATCATTTTAGTAGTCGGCAGGATGATTGTTCCGCACGGAAAAAAAATTTAAAGATGTAAAAAATAAAAAACAGAACAACGTAATGGAGAGTGACGGGTAAAACAAAAAATAGCTGACAAAAATTGTTACCTCCAAATCAAAACCGGATTCTTTGTACTTTTCCTGATGTCCAGAAATCCAACTGCCAGCAATAAAATTCCGTAATGGAAAGTCAAATCCCCGCCACATCTGTTATACAAAGTGATTTAGCTGTCATAGATTCTCTATTCTAAATGAATAGGTCAAATTTATCGCCTGTCTAGAGTTAAAGCGAAGTCTGAGCGTCTTCAGCGCAAATCAAATGTTCAATGGCCAGCGTTCGGGTAAAAAGTGCTTGTGCGTTAAAAATTCATCAAAAAAATTATTTCTTCTACAAGAAGCATTTTGTCTTCAACCAGTGTACTCTCGGCTACAGATAATATCAAAAGTTTGTGTACAAGTGCATTTTTTTTCAAATGGAAAAAATTTTGCGCAATAAGTGATAAAAAGTAATGTACTTTATTTCGCCAAGATTTGCATAATTTCAGTTTCCCTGTGTTATTGGTTTCAAAAAACTGTAGCTGATTCACATAAAATATACAAATCTATTCTAAAATGCCTTGACGTGGTGAACCAAAAAATATAACTTTTATCAGTGATTGTTTAATTCTTTACTTTTGATTATTAATTGATTTTAAGTTTATATTTTAAAAAAATATTTGGTATTGTTATGTATTGATTTATATTTTGTGATAGATCATAAATTGATATGAAATTCCATTTGAAAAAATTTAAATTGTTTGTGATTTGAAACAAATTTTGAAGTGTCCATATTAAATTTTGAAATTTAAGGTATTCATGTTGAATATAAGATATTTTACAAAGAAATATTAATTTTCAAAGTTTGAGGTTATTATGTTTTTAATCATGTGTTTCATTTGATGTAATGATTTTTGACATTAATTTAAAAAGTGAAAGTTTTCTTGTTTTGGTTTTGAAATTTACTTTGCTGATATCAATGCTATAATAAATGTAGAAGTATAAGAGGTTTATTAAGAATAAGAAATATTCACTTAAAAATTTTGAGTATTACTTTGCAAAGTTTAAGTTGCAAATTTGATTTATTCCTAAATTTGATTTATTTATGCATAGTTTGTTTTTGTGCATCTCTTATATTTTGAAGTGGAATCCTATGCTAATCTGAAAATAACATTTTTCGATTATGGTTATAATAGGAAATGCTACTTAAAAAACGGCCTTAAATGTTTAAAAAGTAAACTTAGTTTAAAATACTTTAAATTTTATTATTCACATGAATTTGAATTGCTTCATAAATTAATTTTGTTTAAAGTCAGGGTCAAATGTGTTGTTGGAGTATGGCAAATAATTTATATTACATGACTTAAAAGAAAAGTAAATAAATACCGATAAACTACAGTCCATCCATTTAATTTCAATATTGATCGATTTACAAGACATTGATATATATATATATATAACGAGAGAAAGAGACTAGTTGATATACCCGTCGTCTCCAGTTTCAGTACTTATAATATTTTAAACTTAATTTAAACGTTTCTCGCAGCAGCGTATTTAGGTTTTCGTTCGTCCACTCCGGTATTATCTGACCCCCTAGGCCAGCAATTCAACCGCTCTCTTCCTTTTGTCTATTGTCTTTGAACCACATGGCACGGATCTAAAAGTCCTCGATACTCCATTCTTTCTTCCTCATCATTGCTATGGCGACAACAAAAGCTCCTTCACGTCGTGGATTTTATTACCATTATCCGAAGTACCATTCTCTTCTTTTTTGTGTCTGTGTTCTTGATCGGAAACATACCGCAGAGTGTTCCTTCTATTTCTCCTTAGGTTCTCTTTTTTCGGTGGTTACCGGACTCAATAACATTGAATGAATTCACACGCTCATTGGGATCATTTCAAAATTTGCAAAAATTAAATGAAAAAACGCATAGAGAGAGTAAATAACTAACGTGGATGTGTTACTGTACAAACAAATTGAAAGATGTACTCTCTACGAAATAAAAGCGGCTGCTTTTCTGTAAATATTCACCGGCAGCAATATTTAAATCATAACTTTAACAGTGGCAAAAACCTGGGATTGAAGGTTATGCTAAAATAATAATTAGATTTGAATTTAATTACAGTAATAGAAAGCATTGTTATAAATTTGGTTTTAAATGAATTTCGAAATGTTTATTGAAATTGGGGGGAACCTTAGCCATTTCAATTCACATCATTAAAAAGAAAATTACCTGCTCTTTAAGATGGTATATAAATCATCTCCATGCAATATGTGTTTTAGAAGTTATCGCTTGAAAACTGAGAAAAAAAATCCGAAAATTGGTTTAGTTTTTGTTATTTAATTAAATATTTTAAGAAGTAATAATCTTTGAAAACAAAAAAAGCAGAATTGATCTAGAAATGAACCTCAGCATACATGCACAAATTTAATCCCGATACCATTCATCGTTTAGGAAGACTTTTTATGACAGATAGACCGTAAAACACCTTTCTTTTTCTTCTTAGTTCCTCTCCCTTCAATAGGAACCGGACTAAAAAATCTTGAAAGACTTCACACACTCATAAGGATCATTAAAAAATTTTGAAAATTGAACAAAACATCTCATAGAAAGAGTAATTAATCGAATTGGTAACATTAATTGATTTACATTGCAACAATATTAAAATATCTAAATGTTAGGACATAATACCGGAAATGGAAATTCTTCCTTGGAATCAAAAATGTCCAATGAAAAGACTATTTTCTTATATGAACTTTAAAAGTGGCAAATGCATGTGAATGAAGCATTTGATAAAATGTAAATTGGCTGGAATTTAATTTTATAAGAATAGAAAGTTTTGTTAAATATTGCGTTAAAATTAGATTTTTAAACGTTAATTTACAATTAGAGGAAAAACATTTAGCACAATGAAATCAGTATCACAAAAATGATAAATGTTTGCTCTTTAAGATGGTTGAAAAAAAATTTCTTGCCATAAATATATGAGAAGTTATTCGCGAAAAACTTCTAATAAATAGGCTTAAAACGGCTTAATTTTCGTTATTTAATTAAATGTCTTAAGACCTAATTAATTCTGAAAGCTGAAAATAGCCCAGTTAAACAGCACTAGAGATTTACCCCAGAATGTCGTGGGCAAATTTCATGTCGCTACCGTTCACTTTTTAGGAAGAGTTCTTGCGACCGACGACAGACAGGCACATGTATTTTCTTTTTCATATTATAGATATAAAATATTTTTTCACATAAGAATATAAGAACACTTTCAAAGAAATGTAGCAATTTTAGACGCAAATTCAAAAATTTCGAAGCATTTTATCATTTTTGACACCATTTCTGCACTCGACTTCATTTATTTAGATTACCTTTTCTACACTCGACTTCATTTATTTGGAATTACCATTTCTACACTCGACTTCATTTATTTGGAATTACCATTTCTACACTTGACTTCATTTATTTGGAATTATTACATCGCCTTATTACTTTCAAAGCCAAATATAACGATAGTATCAAAAAATGCTTAGAATGACAATTTTTTGATACCACAATTGCAGAGACTGTCTAAAAATCAATACAAATATCTTCAAATTGCCTTGTTTACGGAAGCTGCATTCGAAAACAAAAAAAAATTCCTTTCCACTTTTATAACTTCATAGAATAAATTAACATAAACTGCAAATTAAAGCGCCTTGGAATTTTTGTACTATAGTGAAGTTTACTCACGAAAAACTGCAATGTGAAATAAATTAGGTTAGACATATTTCTACACATTTTCGGAGAGTTTGAAATATCATGGTGTGTTTATGGGCTTTTCTATGAATTTTATCCGACATTTTCTGACTTTTCCGCAAAAGAATTCCGTTAAGATTTCAGTCTCCGATCGAATTTACTGAAAGTATATATACATAGGGTTTTCTCAACAATAATCCTCCAAGGATATGTTTTATATTTAGTTGAAAATTTAATACAGTTCTTTGCACACATTCGTTGTTTAACTAGTTTGAATTAATTATATAAAAATTCAGACCATAATTCAAAATCATTCATTTTATTTAAATTTCACTTAAAGTCAGTAAAAATGTTTTTAGTTCGATCATTTTAGATATTATCTATTTGTTTACAGTATCCGTAGATAATTTATGAAGTGTCCACTGTAGAAAGCACTAAAACAATTCTTTAACGACTTTGAAAGTAAACTTAACATACTGCCATGCCACCAACCTCCACGTAAATGTTCCAGCCGTCACGTTAGCCAAAAGAAGTGAAGTGAAATGTGGGAGAAACAGTTGCACGGGAGACGACGTAGTAGGCGTCATTAATTGAATTTGTTTCTGCACTAGGTGAGCAGGTTTTGGTAGGAGATCCTTTGTGATCTCTGAGATATAATCCAAGTGATTATGGTTTATGAGTAATCTTAATCTTCAAATGTAAATATGTACACAATTCTTATTTAATTAAGATATAGTTTCCATTAATAATGTAGTGTGAACGAAAAAGTGGAATTATTGAAGGCTGGAGTACACAGCCTGACGCATACCTTTTGTCAGAATCAGTTTTCATAAAAAAAACAAGATTTTAAAATAAAGTATTTGAATAGCATGTTGTTTTTCAACATACGAAGAAATTTTGAGTGCATTCGAAGTCATTTGCACTCTCATATCACTTAACCATTAGGGTGGATCGAAAATATTTTTTCAGAATTTCAAAACCTACCTATGCGGAAAAGATGTTCTATGTTATGGAGATTAAGAGAAAAATAATAAAAAATTAAATTCAAAATATAATACCGCCGCAAGGGGGTTGAAGTTTCGAAAAAAATGGAAAAATACTGAATTTTGAGTATACGATTTAAAAAAAATATTATTAATAATCAAAACTTACTTATGCGGAAAAGATGTTCGATGGTATGGAGATTTAGAGAAAAATAATAAAAAAAAATTAAATTCTAAATTTAATACTACCGAAAGGGGGTTGAATTTTCAAAAAAAATTTGGAAAAATACTTAATTTTGATTATTGATTATACGATTTTAGATTCGATATAATTGTTTTTTCCGAAATATAAATAACCAAAAGTGATGATTAATGAGTAGTGAGTACTAAGTAGTGAGTAGTAAAATGTACATTGCAACATTTTGTGACTCAGCTCCCCCTCCCCACACCGTCAAATCAGTCCAGTTAAACAACTAGAGCAGTAGGCAATCCCATCTTTTTTCTGTCTCCTGCTTTATCCTCCCACCCCTCCATAAGTCGGAAGTGGTACTTCATAGAATCTTCCCCAGAGTCACACCTGTATTGACAAAAGATTTAGCTGCAGTTAGAACATTGGACCGATTAGGTGTTTCCGATCGACAAGGCGCTGCCATCGTGTCAGCTGCACTTCATGATGTGGGCTTTATCTCAGAAAGCAATGTTTTGAATGTTGTTCACAGAAATAAAATTCGGCGTGGGAGAACAATGGCAAGAACCATTCTATTGTCTCAGGTCATAAAAAATTTTGACCATGACCAGTTTGGTTTATACTTAGATGGGCGAAAAGACAGGACTCTATAAATGGAAGACAACAGAAAAAAAGTCATAATAGAAGAACACATAAGCTTGGTAAAAGAACCTGGCTCTGAGTAAATCGGCCACGTGTCTGTAAATTTCGGGAGAGCTCAAATTATTGGAAATAACATATATAGTTTTTTTGTTATGCGTTGACAATGACATAGATGCAACAAAGTTGGTTGCGACGTAACATCTGTCAACACAGGTATCAAAGGAGGTATTATACGCAACATGGAACTCATCCTGAATCGTCCACTACAATGGTTTGTGTGCCAGTTACACGCCAATGAGCTTCCACTACGTCATATTTTCGCGCACGTGGATAGAACCACAACTGGACCCAGAAGCCTGACTGGCGAAATAAGAAAATCGTTGGCCGGATGCGAGAAACTATTTATAGTTTCATCCACGCCACTAGAATACACGCTATGTGAAGTGACTAACAAGAAAGACTTAAGTACTGATCAACTGTACTTAATGAAAATGTGTGAAGTCATAAACTTCTGACATTGCAGAGAAAGGCTGTCGAAGATAAATCCTGGAAAAGTTTTGCCACTGAAAGTAGCTTAGAATCACGAACAGAATTATCAGGTTCAATGTAGTTCACGAAAATTCATCCGAGGCTTTATTGAGATTAACGACATTCATCGCAAAAGTCTATGCGTCTATGTGGTTGAAGATCAAAACGAAACCATAAATAAGCTATAAGGCACAACATTTGCATCAATCAATCGTTCTATCGCGTTATTTCTCGAATGATTTGAAGGATGTCATGTACCCTGTTATTAAAAGAAACTGTTGGCCATCCAGAAAATGTCCTGATATCAATGCTAGCTGACGACAGAAATCACATAAGGGAATTAGCCCTTCGAAGAATTCTGAAAGCACGCGAAGTCATTGCCTACTGCTCTAGTTGTTTATCCGGATTGATTTGACGGTGTGTGGAGGGGCAGCTGAGTCACAAAATGTTGCAATGTACATTTTACTACTCACTACATAGTACTCACTACTCATTAATCATCACTTTTGGTTATTTATATTGCAAAAAAACAATTATTTTGAATCTAAAATCGTATAATCAATAATCAAAATTAAGTATTTTTCCAAATTTTTTTTGAAAATCCAACCCCCCCTTTCGGTAGTATTAAATTTAGAATTTAAATTTTTTTATTATTTTTCTCTTAATCTCCATACCATAGAACATCTTTTCCGCATAAGTAGACTTTGATTAATAATAATTTTTTTAAAAATCTTATGATCAAAATTCAGTATTTTTCCATTTTTTTCGAAATTTCAACCCCCTTGCGGCGGTATTAAATTTTGAATTTAATTTTTTTATTATATTTCTCTTAATCAACATACTATGGAACATCATTTCCGCATAAGTAGGTTTCGATTAATAATAATTTTTTTTTTCTCCATAGAACAGCGATCCGCCCTATTAACCATACCATGCCAGGAAGAATCAAGCAGGACAAAATAACCCTTTTGTGCGAAGACTAAGGATTATCAGTTAATAATTCTCTTATTTTCAAAACAATTTAAAAAAAGTTGCTGTGCGATCATAATTTAAAACTATTACGGTTATTTATCTGAAGGCTTAAGCTCAATAGTTAAAGAAAGTTGTTTTAAATTTCCTTTCCCAATATTAATTTCGAGTAAATATTTTGTTAAAATTAAAACAAATTCCATCCCATTATTGATATCGGATGTTTCTATTATGATATCTTAATCTAATTTTTCATAAATGAAGTGACACGGAAAAACGGAATATCAAAAAACGCGAAATATGAAAATAAAGCATCGATGATTTAAAAATATTTTCTTATCTTATAAAGGTACTGGTCTATATATGAATCACCGGGCATAAAATAATTTGTATTGAGTAGAAGAGGATTTCTTCCTTTTTCCACTTGCAGCATCCCAATTCTTTCGGGTAAATACTAAAACTCAAAAACCATGCATTAAAAGAAAAAATGAAATAAATAATTTCGGCTGCGTCGATAATTTAGTTTATAATTTTGTAATACATGGAAGTGTATCATTATCAGCAGCATTTTATTAAAGTTAGAAGAATTCTAGAACGAACGATACTAGACACATATGTGGAGGAATAAAATGAACTCGATGTAACATATTTCATAAGAATTTCTTTGATTTCGACAGAAAATGAATATATTGGGTGGTCATAAATTATTGGATCCTAAAAAAACCCTATAATATAGCAATTTTTTTGTAAATGCGAGAGTAGCTCAAAAAGTTTTTTTCCGGATAGGTAACGCGTCTTTTCAGCGCACTACATCTGCACAATCCAACAAAGGATCAATTGGCTACCATGCAGCAGAAGGCACGTCTGGCAAGTCTCTGGTTCCACAGAAGCAAATAAATCATAACGGTTCAAAGAATTAGTCGGTTACCGTATCGAAATTGTCGGTCCTCAAGTAAGAACTCTATTAAGCATTGGTATAAGCAATTAAGGAGTGAAAGTCTTACCTCACTGATGCACACTTCCAGTTCCCTTTAATTTCTCCATACTAACACTTTACGAAGTTATTACTTGGACACTGGCAATTTTGATTCTTTAACTGAATAATTTTTCGAACTGTTGCAATTTATTTTCTTTCGTGGTACCAGAGACGTGCCTTCTGCTACACGGTTGCCATTTTGACACATGCCTTGGAGTCCGCTGATTTAGTGCGCCGCAAAGGTTCGTTACATATCTGGAAAAAAGACATTCTAAGCTGCTCTCTCATTGAAAAAACAAAGTCCACATTACATGTGTTTTAAATAATTTTTGAGATGGGTCCAATAATTGATGACCACCCTATATTATTTACTCGTAAGATTATTCTTTAGCATTTAAAATTCCGTTTGGATTCTATGCATTTATAGAAGATAAATAATTATTTTATATTTACTTCCATTTTTGTATATTAAAATAGAATTTTAGGGACGACTACTGAAAACTTTTGGTGGAAAATTGTTAAATATATCACAAATAATATTTAGCATGCGAACAAAATTTGAAACGATTTTCTCGAATTAAATTCGTTGGCTCAAAATCAAATGTCCTTAGTAAACATTTAAACTATTCCGTTTTAAATTAATAATGAATTTTTGAATATGTTCAATTGCTTCTCTGCTTGGGACGTTCATTTATTGTTTTAAAAGTTTAATTTTTTTTTATTTTTATAAGGCAGCAATGTTTTTTCAAAAATTCCTAATTTCTATTTCAAAAATGATATGCTGTTGTAGATGGAAAAAATATTGTTTTTTATGACTTGAAAACACCTGACTCGTTTCTTTTGAAGATTGTTTTTAATGTAATGAATCAAAACCTAGAAATTATACCATTCTTAGTTAAGTGTAGTGATTTTGTTCTTAAAGATTTTTTGTAAAACTTAAATTATTATTTGATCTTCAAAGAATCTTGATTATCTGAAACTTTTTTTCCAAATATACGATAGAATATGGATTGCTGACTTTTAAACTCTTTGTGCATTTAAAGAAAATTGATGAATAATTAGGAAATATTTCAGAAATAATCATAGTTTTCCTAGATGAGACAAAAAAGTTCAAAGCAGCATGATTAATAACTTAAATAAAACTAGTTTTACACTCAGCTCATTTCACAACTAATAAAGTATGTCTTTAGCACTATCAAATAATAAAACTGAGGCAAATATGTCTCCAATTTCATTTATACGATCCATTTTCCTTCTCAGATTTACAAACAATGCGTTGTACACAGGGAATTAAAGAAATCATATTGTTCACTCTCTTTGCTAAACAGAAAAAGTAACTCAACATGTTTTCTTAAATTACTGATGGAGAAAATCATCGCTGCAAAGAAAAAGAATTTATGGATTTTTTTCCTTTGAATCCTTCAGATTTTTTTTCTGTAAAAGGCTCTGGGAACCCCGATGCGTTAAAAAACACTTATTTTCTTGGGTTGTTGTCAAAGCCTATTATGCAATTTATGATCTTTTATTACTTCTAAGTGTTAAATTATGTATCGTTTTTGTCTTTTATCAGCTAGCCTGGAAACTTGTTTTATTTCAAGCTTACCTCACTGAATCATTATTTCATTCATTCAAATTATTGCTTGCTATTTGTTTCACAATATATTTAGATGAGAGTTTCAGTTTCAAATTCAAATATGTTAAATATATTAGGATGGAATATCTATAAAAGACGAAACAACAATAATAGAAGCAATCAATTTGGTGTGCGCAAGTGCTGCATTATCCAGGAAAAATTGCAAGTACGAAGATGTAAATACGAAATAAGGAAATATTTAATTGTGAAAGAGTTAAAAATACAAAAATAATAACAACAACCAGGAGGAATAAGAATCCGGTGGATGACGTCATCAGAGGTCATTTATCCTTGCAGATTCAAAATCAGAATAAGTTTTCTGTAGAGGAAAAAGACTTTAAGGTCTACATTAATTTGAATTTTCCTCTAAGGCCTAAGACCATTCCGGAATAAATTGGAAAGTTTCATTTGAATTTTCCTTTAAGGCCTGAACCCATTCCGGAATAAATTCGAAACATATCCAATTTATTATGGAATTGGTTCAGTCCTTAGAGTTAAAATTCAAATTAAATTTAGACCTTAAAGTCTTTTACCTCTACAGAAAACCTATTCTGATTTTGAATCTGCAAGGATGAATGGCCTCCACCGGATTCTTATTCCTCTTCGTTTTTTGTTATTATTTTTGTATTTTAACTCTTTCACGATTAAATCTTCCCTTATTTTGTATTTTTATCTTAAATATACTAGAATTATATTTTATATAAAAACAAATATTTAGAAGCATTTACCAATCATATCCTTATTCCATTAGTATTTTAACTAATTATCTATATTTAAGAAGTTTTTAAAAGCCAACCACATCCGTTGCCGTCCGTAATCGTAATCATTTCTTGGACTTTCACAAATCTCTTAGGCATGCGAACTCTTGAGTCCGTACGATGAGTCCATCCCACGACTACTTCGTGTTCAAAGAAGGAAATTGCATTTTGAATGAATTAGTTTCGAAATGTACAAGGAGATTTTAATGTACAAAGACAGTTCATTTCAAATATATATAGAAAAGGCAATATATATAGAACAGTTTCTGAAATAAAGATAGTGAAAGCAGAAATATACTGCTAGTTTCAAGACATCTCAGAAAATAAGTGCAACTTAAAATACATGAATGTTTCGTCTTCTTTTTATTATCTGAAACAATTATGTGCTGTATTTATTATGTATCTTTCTTTCTCTTTTCTTGCGGATCCATATTATTGTATTGATACATGATTGTAGACTAGCTTATAAGCAACATGATTATACACTAGCCTATATATGCACTCTCTGTCAATTATATGCTGCATCCTGCGTCCAGAGTGATACAAAGATTGCTCAAAACATTCTACGTGGAAGACAGTTAGACACATAGCTCCCAAATTTTGCATGTAGTTACTTCCTGACTAGTAGGTGCTCACTCTATAAGAGTATTCAAAATTTTAGTTAGATATTCGATTGATTTAAAATATATGCGAAATTTTAATTTTTCAATCTCAGTAACTTCAGAGCATAATATTGCAAAAAATCCATTTTTACACTATTTCAAAATTCAGAAAATAACTTTTCAGTGATGTCCATTTTATTATCGTGCAATTGTTTATTTAATTAGAATTGATTTTTGAAAATTAGTTTTAAATACACTTTTGAAAAATAATTTTCCTATGTATAAATTTTCCTTGATATATAACCTTAAAACAATTTTCCTCTATAAAAATAGCAAGAATGTTGATTATCAATGTGAATAGCTCTTTTGTGAATATTCAAAAATAAATAGCATATTTTTCAATTTTTTACGAACTAATGTTTTGACAAATTCTTTTAATATATTTAAAACCATGTGTTTACCTTCATCATCATTTTAAGCTGGTATTCCTTGTTTAAATTAATCTTTATACACAGAATTCAATGGCTGGTGCAACAAGATACACGAATGAAGCCTAAAACAATATCATGCTATGAAGATTCGGACTAGAGATTCGAATCTCATTTAATTTCCTTCCAATATTTTTTTCCACAAATTTCTTATTTTTAGAGTCAATAAATTCTTTGGGGAAAGAGTCCTAAACTGTAATTGCTCATAGAACGTGAAAATACAATTGAAAGCTTATAAAAACTGAAATAAAAGGAATTTTCATTCCAAGACTTCGGGAGACAAGTTCATTCTCTTATATTTTTCGAGACCAAACGACTTTAATATATTTGCATTAATACTCGATATTAATTCACTATTTCATGCCCTTGTTGTTACAAAATATATTTATAACCTAAAAGATAATTTGTAAAGCGTTTATCCTAGCTATAATTTAAGAAAATTACTTATCTAAAAATATGTAAAAATTCTGCAAAGAATTTTTTAATTATGAGAAATAAATCTTATTTTATTATTTTTAGAGAACTTTATGCACACACGAAATTACTTTAGAAGAGTTAAAAAAGTGAATATCCTTGCATTATTTTTCTTTTGTTTGTGCAGTAAAATGCTTTAATATTTGAAAGTTTAACTTACTCTTTAGGGAAAAAAGATGAGATGGAAGAAACTTTAAAACATTATTATCGGTTATTTTCGGTCCTTTACTGAGAAGAGAATCACATAACTTTTTTTTTCTTTCTTCAAATGACTCTGTGCATTAAAGTTTTGTGTTTCCTATTCCTCAGACCACGAAATTTGATTTTTTATTCATTTATTTTCTAAAAATTGAGTACAAATGTGAAAATGACTGCTTTAACTCCTCGAAACTGGTTCTTCTGATCACTAAGAATGAAGAGATAAAATATACAAATTATGTGTCTGCATTCTTTTTTGTTGGCGTTTTGCAGAAAATCTTGAAGAAAAAGCTCTCAGAAACTTTTCCATAGTATGTTTTGAAAAATAATAATAGGTATCATTCGCAATAAAATCTTAAAATGATTTTCTCTCTGTTATAATACACCATTTTAATTATATATTATATATTTAGCAACTGATGTTCTTATAGGTAAGAAATAAATAATGAAAACAACTTTTGAAGACAATCTTTTAAAGTTTATTAAATAGAAGAATTTATTTTTAGTCTTTAATTTATAATTCATTATTAAATATTTCATGGAAATTTGAAATCAATTGTTCTTGATTTTACTACCGAGTGGCCCCACGGATAAGGAATCAAAATTTATATGAATTAATCGAATCATTCCTAACTGAGTTTTTAAAATAACAGCAAACAAATGTACAAATTTTCAAAATTCTGAAGGAAATATCCACTACGAATTCCATCTAGGTAATAGAAAACAATTTAAGTTAAATAAAATAGGGTAATAAAATCTAGTCAATATCTAGCACTCTATTCTAAATATCTTGAATTATGAATCAAAATTATAACGACAATTCAAATTTTCATAAATGGCGATTATAACAATGTCTAAAAAAGAGGCAAATTCTAATTTAAATAAACTTTCTCCGGATAACTTTAGTTAGCCGATAGGCCTTTTTCCTTCAATTTAAGATAAGGAGAAAGTCATATTTCGCCAAACTAGGTTTAGGTAGTTGGACATACATCTTTTCATTTATGTATGTATATCTGCTATAATTTCGAACTCAAAATGGCAAATTAAGCCACCCTATTTAATTTTACATTTCAGTTTTCAGATAAGGCTAATAAAAGTACGGAAAGTTTGTAATGTTACTTGTGTAAACAATGAAAAATTAAAGAACAAATGTAGAAATGAAAACTGAGGAAAATAATCGTTACCATTTGTTATATATGGTAATAGACACTGGAAAGAAACTTTCAAATTTTTAGCAATATTTTGTGATTTTGACGTGGTGTGAAAGACACATTGAACCACCAGTATTTTTAATTATTAAGCATAATATGCAATATAAACTAATTGGGGTTAATTTTGCATACTCTCATATACTTCGAAATGAATATGTTATAATACATACTTTGATTATTAAAAAATAAAAATTATGGAACAAGTTTATATATTTTTTTAAGTATGAAATGAGAAATGAAATAAACTGAAACAGGGAGAATGTTTAGGGAAACATTTAATACGAATTAATTAAGATTACATTCTTATACTTTGTCTGAAATAAAAGATTAAATAAAAGGGCGAGAAGCACAAAAACAAATAAAACCATATTAGTGGATTTAGGTCATTTGCTGAGATCTGAACAAGAGTTAATATTGGGTTTACCGAAGAGTTTTCATAAGTAATTTTCTTGATGCACAGCGAATAAAGAAATTGATCATTGTCGATTAAACAACATGGGATTACAGGAATGCTGATTCAAAGGCAAAAAATGACATTAACTATGTGGGACTTAGTTAGAAAAGGCATTTGCGATTTTAGAGCAAGTTTCAAGATATTGCGTTTTTCCATCTAGGTTCTATTTATTTTTAGGTCTTTTTTCAATATTTAATGAGTCAGCAATTAACAGTACTTTGATCGTAATGAATTATGATGATTCTGATTAGGTCAGAGAATATTAGGATTTTGTTTTTATTTTAATCTATAGACAATGTAACGTCAGACTCAGAAATAGCCAATTTTATATAAAAAAATAAATTTATTAGTTATTAACAAATAAGTTGTTTCATCGTACAAGCAATTTGAAGAACTAATTTCAGATTTTAAAAATAAACCATCACAAACATTTACATTATGTGCAGTCTGTGCCTCGAAAAAAATACATCAAAACACTGGTAAAGCCGTCTTAGCTCACTATTTGAAATATAGGACTGAAACCTAAAACCAATTCGTTACAATAGGTTAGCTTTATATATATATAAAATCATATATTAATATTCAAAATGAAAATTGACATACATATCTATAATGCAAAGCAAAAGTTAATTTTTTTAATTATATTAAATATAAAATATATTCTTAAAAATTGAAATACTAAACCATATAATACCAAAAAATAAAAATACTAAATATATACCAAGAACATTTGGAAATTACAACATAAATATAAACTCGGTTACAATAAAAATTAATGGAAAAAGAAAATCCAGAAATGTGGAGTTTTCAACAATTAAATTGGTTGCTCGGCTTTGGATGAACTAATAGCCGGTTAAATGGATTTTGTTGTACAAACTACCAAGTTACCATTGTTGAAAAAACAGAAATGGTAATAATTATTAAAATTAAAATTAATTGATTCATTATTCTATAGAAATTCTCAATCATTTTTAACTAAGAAATATAAAATCAATGTGTATTACTCAACATTTACCTGTAATCACAAAATTCGCTACTAACCAAATCTCTGCGTCATATGCCAACGCCAAGTCAGCATGAAATAACAAATTATTTTACTTTAAAAATTAGTCTCATATCTAAATTAAAATTCCAAGATAAGTTAAAAATTCACGTGATTAATTAAAAATACAAAAACTTTATAAAAATAACTATGGGAATATTTTAAATATTATATTTTGATATTTATTTAAAACAGTGGCTCCATATATATAAAATTGCAAAAACTAATATTACAGAAATGACAAATAAAATATACAGTAAGAATATCCAAGAAATATAAATGTAATAATTTAAGAATTTTCATGATCAAAAAGATATGAATACAAACATCGTTAGATTATTCTAAGTAACTTAAATATTTTTTTTATCTATATATGCTAATATGTATTTTTTAGGATATCCGTATAATATTGCAATATTAACAAAATTTAATATTCCTAATTCTATTATCGTTATCTGTAACCAAATAGTTATTTCTACTTATATAATTAATTGTTAAATGCTTGAAGACTTTTATACTTAGATTACTCTCCCCAAAAGGTAATTTATTTATATTAAAATTAAATGCTCTCCTTTAATCGAAAATATCAGTATTAATTTTACTATGTATAATTTTTATATTTAAATCTAGAAATTCTGCATCTATAATTCATTATTATTTTTCTTTATAAGTTTTAAATCGTCAGGATAGAAGTTAATTTGTGGCTTTAGATCTAAAACTTTATTGAAGAGTATCAAATCATCTATATATCCATATACGAAACTAGAACTATTATTTATGAAATCTTTCTCGTAGAAATGCAAATATATATTTGCCAAACTATTGCTAGCTAGCCTTCCTTGAGGCAGTCCTTTAATTTGAGGGAAAAGCTTATCATCGAAAATAACATAGTTTACTTTTAATCCAAGATTAATAAGAGTTTTATAATTATGAATGCTTATAACCTTTTTAAAATCATAATCATTATGTATTTTTACTATAGAATCTACTAAATCATCAAAATCTAAGATATTAAATAGATTTTGGAAATCAAAATTCTATATATCATAAATGTTAACATCTTTAATGGCATTTACAATTCCAACACTATTAGTAACAATAATCGTATTTTTTTATTTCTTAAATTTTCAATAATTTCCTGTAGGTATTTTTGTAAATATACATAATTATACATAATAACCAAATAAGAATGTTAAAGTGGATAAATTTTGAGAATTTATCGAGTTAACCGGTTTCCATGAATGAAGCTTCGTCAATATAATAATTTTGGGTCGAAATATATTTTGGATTTTTTATTTGAAAATTTGAGGTGCGTGTGTCACAGTTAAATGTTAAGTCCTTAAAGTTAAATATTTTCGAAACCAAAGTATTTGTGGGTTGTCTTTTCACTGTCTCTTGTTTAAATGTAGAATGTCATCCGCTCTCGCTATATCTGCGGAATCTTAATTCGGCGCCTGGCAGATTCTTTAACTTTGAAAAACATCCTACGGTTTTGCAAGCACAGGGAGTCGCAACCTTGTAGCTTCTCCAGCTCATTGAATTTAATGAATCTACATTTTTTTATTAATCGAATGAAGCAGCAAAAATTGTGCTCGCGATGCGGCATCTGTATGGGCACCTCGCATATATTTTTAACTTTAATAAACCATCCTACTTCTTCGATAGCAGCGGGAGATGGAACCTAGTAGCTTCTCTTGCTCATTTAATATTACAATAATTTTACTTAACCCCTTCCGGTAATATTTAATCATGGTATGGTGATGTATAGCATGAAAGCCAAGTGCAGAGCTATACTCCATATTTTACCGGAAGGGGTTAATTAATCGCATTCACCGATGAATTTTGTTCAATGAGATCACTTGTCCGTGTAGTTAATCACAATTACGAAATTTCAGTGGTAATTATTCATAATATCCGGTTAATGTAATAAATTATCCATTTTAACAGTCTTATTTGGTTATTATGGATAATCGCCGATGATTATCCACAATAACGGATTATACACATTTGCCGTAGCATATATTTCCGTATAGTATTAAAGTTAAGATTAAGTTTTTTTCAGTAGTATTAGTATTAAGGTTCGAGCAGCGCTATTCCATATAGGGGATTAAATTACTTAATGTATGGATGTAATGCATTTTTGCAATGGATTAATAAGTCCTATATCGGTGATCTTATGATATTACACTATGTTTTAATTTGAATACGTAAAGAAATATCTTTATTTATTATCTGTAACTAAAATTGTAACATATTAAATGCCTGTGTAATTAGTGCAATGAGAAAAAAGACCTTTCATCTCAAATCTATTATTTTACAGAAATTTATTATTTTGCTATTTATTATTTCTATTATTTTGCAGAAATACTTCCGAAAGTAATACAGATTCGGCAGAAAAAACAAGATGAGATCTATTTAAACCCCCCCCCCCCGTCGTCGACAGACGTGTTTGTTTTATATGCCTCATTTTGTAACCAGTATTTGCTTCTAACGGAACTTAATTGGAATTTGTTTTCTTAGCAATACACATTTCGTTATATTCTCCAGTTTCTTTTGTTTACCCAACATTTTCAAATGAAACTTAAAATGAAGAGTTAGTTGTGGTTTTATGCATGATGCAGTATCTCTTTCATTTTATTCACACTGAAAAAAATTAATTAAACTTTGAAAATAAACTCTTACAAAATGCATTTCATTACAGCAGCTTTAATGAAAGCCAATGAAATGATACGGCTTTACTCACCGGAATTTTGAAGCTATTCTAAACTAGAAAAAGTCTTCTTAGACTAAAAAGCAAGAACATGGGTGCTCAATTTTTTTACATAATGAATTCCAGTAGCGATTTTTATTTGTTTTGTTGGAGCGAATTACATTTACAGTTATTTAAAGCGAAGAAAGAATTTCTAAAATTAGAATGCTGGAATTTCTTCACCACTCTTTGTATAGTAGACTCTTTAAAAGGAGCTTATTTTAGTACGAGAGAAGTTTTTATAATTTGAAAATTACTTTAAGTACGCTGTATTCTGTTTTTTATGTCCGCAACTCTTAAATTGTCTGCTTCCATTACTGTTTATTCTTCCCCAAACACTCCTTTTGGGATCTCTGCCAAAAGTGAAAATAATAGAAATTGTTGTGCTACAAAAAAAATATATATATATCATATCCACTCCTAAGCCAATATTAGAAAAAAATTAATTTTTCAATCACTAATTAAAAGATAACAGTATCATATCAGAGCAAAAGTGACTAAATAGTAATATACATTAACAAAGCGGGGCCAAACCACGAGCCATTACTGCAGTTAAATCGTGAGGTAATAATTGATTACAATTTATTTCTTTAATTCTGACAAAACATTATTCGCCATTTACGTCAAAAGCCGAAAATCAGTTAAAAATGCTTGTATAAGCCTATAGTGTATGCTGATATCCAATTAACCAGCAATCAATCACTAAAAGTTGCTTTTCTCATTGGAAAGAAAAATGAGACATGGAAACAAGTAACAAACTCCGTATCATCAAACCAATTCTTTCACATTAGGTTTTCGAATTTTATGATCTCTGTGGTATTATTTTGAATCCACTGCGTAATGGACATTAACATAAATATTTGCTTTGTTACAGAGTCTCCTCCAACTTGTAGACATTGTGAACACAAGTTGACTGTCCCACGCATTTTAATAAACTGCGCAGCTTTTAATAAACAAACGTTGAAATATTTTTCCTCAAACAGTTTTAACAGAACACCCACAATTTTAATTCTTCATGCACTTAAAGGACATTGGCATCTTATAGTATAATTCGTGTTTATTTTATTTGATATGGTGTTGACGAAACCCATTCCTTAGTAACACTGCTTTAGGGTTTGTTCTTCCTGCTGCTACTGCTTAGATTTTAAATATCAGCATATTCAGACATTTAGTTTTAATACACATTCTTAGTCTTCGGCTCAGTTTATCTCATTAGAGGATCTCGCGCCAGAAAAAATCATAGCATATCAAATAAAGCAAGACAAATCTTTTTAATTAACTTGTCAGAAATATGGTATATTATGATGCTTTATCATAATTAATTTTATATTTATTTAATCAAACTGCTTTTCCAGAGCTATTAATTTTACTAAGATAAATCAATAATATGTAAGAAAAGATATAATCCAGATCGAGGATTTGAACCTTTAAAAATAAAATCTTCAAACATTTATATGACCAGAACAAATAGTTTTATTTCTTTTTTCTACTTTGCGTAGACAAAGTAATATAAACATTAAACGATTATATGAAGATTATTAATATATCTAGAATCCCATCATAGACAAAAATTATTTTTTTGGTGAACACAAAAGGCAGATTATTCCTTTAACTTACTTTGCGAATCCAGAGAAGATTGACACATCTTTAAAAGTTATATTTATTGTTTCGTTATTTTCTTAACACAACATCATTCGTTGTTCGAAATGAGATTTAAGAACTTTATTAGGTTAGTCAGGGATGGGATTTTCAATTTTAATATTGAAAGAAGAGAATAAAATAAAGTGTAATGAAAAGTAAACGAATTTTTCCTATTTTTTCCGATCAGATGGAATTGTTATTCCACTTTAGACGATATAAAATTTGTGTAACATTAAAACAAGCTTCAGAAAATCCATATTTGGTGTGCATCAAGAAGAGTTGAAAACTGTGAACGTAAATAAACTGGAACCTCGTTGGACGAGCATAATTCGTTCCTGAAGCTCACTCGTAATGCTAAACACTCGTTAAGCGAAACAATTTTTCCCATATAATTTTATGGAAAATACGATAATGCGTTCCATGCGGAAAAAATTATTGAAAAAATGTTATGTATAACCCACGGCTTTCCTGAATTACTTCCTGATGATGCTTAGTCTTCTTAACGATGTCGGCGGAAATAACTTGTACCTTTCCACAAATAATGTTCTCGTTAAAATTGTCGCCTCGCAATTGCTTTTCGTGCATCCATATGAGAAGCAATCTTTCAGCATCATCAAGAAGTTGCGTAGACCTTCTTGTCACTCCCTTTGAAGCACGTATCTCCTCAATTATGTCCTTGAGGATCGTGCAATCGTTGATGCTGTCTGATTACATGTGCTTGCTATATCAGTCACACTCGCTGCTCGTTCTCGCTTTTACAGTGATTTTGCGTAGGTGTTTTTTTTCTATTATGGATGTCTTATTGCGGCTTTTTCTTCGGTGACACTTTTGCAAGAGTTATTAAACTTTGGTAAAAAAATCACAAATAATATGTCTGTAGAAATGTGCGATCACCACCGTCGCTAAGATATTAGCAGAACGAGTGCTAAAGACGGGCTGATGTAGCTGGAGTACAGTCCGGGACTTTCCTTCTTTTCTTCACTAGTTATACGAAACGTTGCTCGTTAGGCGAGTCCTTTTTCCACTTTTTATTTTGTTTGTTATGCGAATTACTCGTTAAGTGACGTGCTCGTTAGCAGGTTAAGCGCCACGACTCACATCTGAGATTATATCCATCAATCTAATTAGATGACCCCTTCTCTGCCATCTCTTAACTATAGTAGAGAAGGGTTCATCTAAGTAGACAGATCAAGGTCATTCACCGGTGACTGACATGGCGCTTAATGTGTTAAGCGAGTTTCCATTGTAGTTTAGTGAGAAATTGACTGTTCTTTCAATCAAAAAATATGCCATTCGTCCTAAATTACAATCAAAGAACTTTGAAAGTTTAAGCAGACACATGTGTACCTTCATTGCACCTCACTAGGCAACAGTACACATATGCAGGGTATTCCAAAAGTCAAGCCTTATTTTGGTGAAATCCGACAATTTTTTAAGAAGTAAATATTTTTTTAATGTTTTTTATCTTCTTAAAAACGTGCTAAATAGTTTTAAATTTTATTTTTGAATTCACAGAGCTTTCCGAAAACAAACTTTTTATTTTTAAAAAATTAAGTTTCAACATTTTTTCCACAAAAAATAGTTAGTTACTAAAAGAGATCATGCAGTAGCTAATCAGGAGATAACTTTTGAAATGCTTCATAATATGTTTCACAGTGCTAAAGATAGATTTGAAACTTGCCGGGATACGATTGAAGCATATATTGGAAGTATCCGATGAAGTTCTGACATAAGATTTATAAATATTGTTTTTTTTTCTTAATTGTTTTGTTACAAATCTATTTTGTTGGTAATCATAAATGAGTTTCAAAAGTAAAGATAAATGTGTTTATTTTTAATTTACCTAAATAGGGAGTTTATTCTGAAACACAAAACAAAAAAAATGGAACATCCTGTGAATACAAAAATAAAAAGTAATATGCTTTTAACTTATTTTAAACATGACGAAAATAAATAGACTTGAGTTTCTTTTAAAGTGTTCGATTTCACAAAAAAATAGATCCTCACTTTGGGACACCCTGTATATCGTTTATCTAAACTGTATGTATTATCAATACCAATGCGAAAATATTGAAGCAAAAACCTTAAATACTGCTTCTAAAATCAACTGTTTAACTTACACTTTGACAGGTCTAAATTTGGATTCAGTGCACAGAATAGTTTAAGTACAAATCTCAACAAGAAACTCCTGCAGATTTATTTCATATCTACTCTAACAGTATATGTAACATTTGCGGAAACAAGCCACACGTTTGTTGCTTTTATAAAAAATTGGAAGATTTTGTTTCAAATAATCTTTAACCCTTTGGGTACATTTGACGAGTGAAACTCGTCATCTGCTTACTTGGGCGAAGTTACGGTGGACGAGTCTGACTCGTCATCTGAATTTAAGAGGCAGGAGTTGATGTTTGCGGCAACCCTGCCAGTGGTACTTTTGCATTTACCGACATGTTTTAAAAAATACCACACGGTACAAAATTATTAGACTTTAAGATGGTTTTTGTTCTATATAAATATTTATATTTTGTTTCATTTATATATTTATTTATATTTTTTAACTAAAATTCTGTTTCAAAAATATATTTATATCACGAATATAAGTATATTCCAAATAAAATGTATTACTTTTACATATTAACCCATATTTTACCACATTAAGGAAAAATTAATATTTTTTCAAAAAAATTCTATCACAGACTAATGAGACATCAAGCAAAAGTATAGAGTTAAAAAACTTAAGAAAACTTTATCGGTTGTCTTTTTGCAAGCTGTCCTATATATAGGACGATGGTACAATCCACTACTACATGCTTTGCAGTCAAGCATCTTGGTTTGCATGAAATGGTAGTAAACATTCAAAGCAAAGTCCTAAATTACATTTTTAGCAAATAGTTAAGGGTTTTCTTGTACAGTTTTTAAGATGTCATTGGCGTTGTTTTCCATTTACTAGAAAGGGTTCACTTTGGAATTTGAAGTAATCTGGATTTTTTTTTCGAATGCCCAAACTCATTCTTACAACTTTGCGAGGTAGACACAATCCCAGATAAGCAATTGTAAAATGTCGAAGAAATTCGACGAGTTCTACAACTTGTTCTGGAGGAAACGTTTTTAATGTTTCTAACCAGTACAACCAATGATGTGTCAAATGAATGTTTTAATAATGGTCAGTACCACTTTTTTCGTGCATGGATGAAAAATATGTTTTTATGAGATTGTCCAACAAATCTACACCATTTTTGTACAAATTATACGAAACAACACACAATGGTATGTCTACTTTCTGCTTTCCACCCTTCATTCTTCTTTCTACTTTTTTAAGGCCTCTTTTGTCGTTAAAATTGGTGATTAATGAGACAACTCTATTGTCAATCCATCGAACAGCTGCAATTTTATTAAAGGTATTTTGTCATTCTATTTTCCTTAACTGTTCTCGTAGCAAAGACACGCTTCTGAGAGACCAAAAATATCACACGACGTAAAAATGTTATCCTTATAAATTTTGTGGTTTGCAGAAGTTTCAACAAAAGGCAGCCAATTTTCAACGACTGGTTGGTCTAATCATTTATTTTCTTTCTTTTCATAGCCATGCCACATTTGTTTTCATAATTGCTTTACTGCCTGATATGGTATAATACGAGAGGGATATACATAAAAAGATGAGAGTATTCTTAGATTGTATCCAAATTTTACGGGTTTTCCTTTCATGTATAGTTTGCATCCATGTCTTCCAAAATAGCGGACTATTCTTTCATCATTACTTAAATGTTCATAAAACATACCAAGCTGTTAAAAACTTTATTCAACAATTTCTATTTTGGACGTACTTTCTAATAGCGATCTGAATCAATAGCAGTATTGTCAATTGAAGTATAAATACTTCTTGATATCTAAGTATCGCTTTCTTGACATTGTTTGACTAACAAGCGTTGTTTCAGTATCAGAAGCATTTCCCCAGTACATTTTTTCTCTGGGTAAAATGTAACATCCGCTATAAAAAATAATTCCCAAAACTTGTTATCGAATTTTAGACAAAAATCGTGAATATTTTTCTGTCAAGCATGCTTGTTACCTTCTACCAAAGCTGAATAATCACATTTTCAGCCATCATCTCTAGAAGTTTCAAGGTGATTTTCCTGAAATCATATCTGTAAAATAATCAGGAGCTGATGAAAATTTTGGTGCACAATTAGTCCATGTAGGTGTTGAAACATATTCAGCAGCATCTTTTTTCCTTTAGAATTTCAATTGTTCCATCTGCTTCTTCTTGAATCTTTTCGTCAAAAGCAAGATAACCATGCTCAATGCTGTTGCAGGCATCATCAACTTTTTAATCATCAGTGACAATTTCTGGAACATGTGGTGATATTATAATTTAAAAATCACTATCATCACATTCATTGGCCAATGGCATTATATACTCAATTTTCAGTTAAAAATCTCCGACTCATTTCCAATACTGTTCTGGAAGGAGCGGATATGAAATCAGATCACACCTCGAACAGTAGTATTCTTTTCCCAACAAAAGATAGCGTCAGCACGTAACCGAAACTCTCGACCAAAGAAACAGAACAAATATATTACTCAAGACACACCTAGAGGTTCATGTTCCAAGCAAACTAGATGCTATTGAGTTTTGCAATAAGTAAAACATGGATATTCTAATCCTTTATCCCGAAATTTCAAACGCCTTTGTATGGGTGTGCATAGTAGGGGATTTTACTATCGTCCTATATATAGGACGGCACCTAAAACCTTTGTAAAACCAGTTTGAATATAGCTTTTTGTTTGCAAATTTTACTCAGAAATAACATATAAGACATGCCATGAATAAATTTGAAAAAAGAAATTGTATTTTTTCCTCATAATTATTTAAAAGAAAAATATAATTCTTGTCAAATAAAGTAGCAAAAATTAGCCAAATTCAAAATTCTAAAAAAATTTAAAAATGATCAAAATTGAACTTAAAAAGATAACAAATAGCATTTATCAATTTTAAAATATACTTTAGAAGCGGAATATAAATTAAAAATGCGATATTGGCTATGAAAATTCGACAAATCTGAGCTGTCCTATATATAGGGCGATTGTAAAATACGGGTTAATCCATATAGCGACAATTAAATCCGTCCCATGAGTATAAAAATCTTTAAATAATTCAGTACTCAAAGGGTTAAAAAATTAAGTACCCTCATAGACAAATGACTTTGATTTAAATATTTCATCATTTTCTTTTCAGTTACCTTCAGAAGTCAAAAGAATTAATTCATCTTAAATTCTGTGATCATTATAATTGGAATAACCTTAAATAAGCATTTCAAACATTCATTTGTTTTCGGTTTTTTTAAGAATTCGCTATCAATATAATTATTGTCATCCAGGTTTTATATACCAATTTTATATCAGTCGTATATTTTGTCTGGTGTAGTATCATTTAGATTGTCACGGAATCGGCCTAAAGTCAATAAAGTAATAACAATCGACAATCTAAATATCCTTTTCATAACCAAATGAGTAAATGTTATGATGTCTCTATTTTGAATTATATTTTTTTCAATACTTTAATGAAGCGAGGTAAGACAATGAAGTTTAAATTAGAAATTAAAATGCATTTTGTGTCAAATGAACGTAAGAAAAAAATAATTGTCATATCAAATAAGGAATAAAATGATTGAGATTCGATCCTACAATTGATGCCGTAATACAACTGTAAAAAGAAAGAAAATAATTAAATCAAACTTGAGTACATTTCGTATAATTAATTGTTTATTTTTGTTACATTCCGTACAGCCACACACCTTTGGAGGTGGTACTATCAGGGAACTCTGAGGGATGTTGCGCGTGATGCAACTTTATTATGGACTAGCCGCCTTCGGCGACCAGCTTGTTCGCCGGGAATATGATTTCAATTCAATCTTGCATCATTTTATATTCATCGTTCTTTTAACAACGGAATTTTAACTTCAAATTGTGGTAGATATTTAACCCATGTTATATTAGTGACCTTGTAACTGTTGTGCTCAATCTCTATATAAATGTCCCTACTGGATTCAAATAACTGACCATGTCCAGTAACCCTAATTCCACGTTGTCGGCACTAACTTCACTTTCTTAATCCTATTGTAAAATATGCATTTGATTTCAACATTAAAATGACGCAGCACATTTTATGACCAGTGGTGTGTTAACTGAATAAAACATGTTGAAAAAAGAATAAAAGCATAGCAACCATAACCTTTCACCTTATGTCTCTTAATGTAAGCACAGCAATAAATAGGAGAGATTGGTTTACATATTTAACAAAACTCTTCATGAAATAAACTATGAAAGCAAAATTTATTAGGATCTTATCTCCGATTACAACAATGAAAAATAAATATGCAATTAAATATTTGTTTAAGCAATGAAAACGGTTTGAGTTGCGTGCAACAATGAAAAGTATTGTTGTAAATTATGCCAAAATATTTTTAAAAATTTATTAAATGTCAAGAAACCATTGTACGGACATTTAATTGATATCAATGGAAATGTGATATTTTGCACTTTCAGTTTGTGTAAAAATGATTTTTGTGCTGTAATATTTTCGGTGGTTATTAAGGTAAACTCCTAAATTTCGCCTATTTTTTAACTAATTAAAATTTCTGAAAAATGACTCCGAACATATTCCCATGCTTCAAAGTATGTTTGTGTAAAATCTTGTAGCTCTAGGTCTAGCGGTCTGTCCTGTAGAGGACCAACACCCAGACACACGCGCGCGCGCGCGGACACACACACATTCTCCTCACACATTATTAGTAGAGATAACAGTTCCACTGAACATTCATTGTTCTTACATTACATTACATTACACTATGGCACACCCCTGCCTTCAGAGATAAAAAATCTTCGGTTTGCAGTTTTGATGGGTGCGCGTAAACATTTTATTGAACAAAAAAAATTACATAGAGTAATAATAAATTAAAAATATATAAAACAAATTAAATACATAAAAAATAAATCCAAGTGAATATACAGAGAGCTACACTAAATACCAAACACTATAAAATAATGACGCAGCATTTTAAAGGAAAGAACAATAGAGGGAGAGAGAAAAATAGGCATTACAAACAAACTCATTGGGAGTGTCTTGTTACTGGGGGGAATAGCGACCTCAATGTTCGAGTCACTCTCTGAAAAATTACTGTCAATTCCAGGTTCCAATTTAAGCAAGTCCTCTTTTTTCGGCAAGGAAGTTCACCAGTTGGATGATTTATGATCTTGAGTATTTGTTGGAGAGGCAGCTTTACCACCAATGATCACTCGGTTTCGTCATGTCTAAAGAGACGGACAAAGGGGATCGAGTAGCAAAGTGCAGAGGTGCGCCCACTATCACCATTGATCTTACAGCACACAATATGGATATCACATTGCTTTTCGCGTAATGACCTAAACAACAGCCAGAAAAACTACTATTGGACAAAAAAAAATCTATATGTGCTGGCGAAGTATGATATCAAGTGCACGGACGGGACGGGTGTTTGGTCCACAATTTTCGATTACTTGTTGATCGTCCATGCATTTTAGTTATTATTTCAATCCTTAAGGGTGTTCTGCAGCAGCAAGATGGATAAATGAGCCTAATGGTAGATAAGTTATCCACAGCAAATTATTGATCGTTTTTAGCTTCGTGTTCTTAATTCGTTATCTGCCACGACTCACGTATGAGATTCGAACCATCTATCTATTTATATGACCCCCTTATCTGCTATCTCTTAACTACAGTAGAAGAGGGGTCATCTGATTAGATAGTAGTCATGAATCGTATTTGATCTCCGTATGAATCGTTTTTTAGTCATAAAGCTATCAGCGTGTAAATATTAATGTGCACAAGATATGGTTCATTCTAAGT
The DNA here is from genome assembly GCA_013235015.1 of Araneus ventricosus. Taxonomy (NCBI): domain Eukaryota; kingdom Metazoa; phylum Arthropoda; class Arachnida; order Araneae; family Araneidae; genus Araneus; species Araneus ventricosus. Next base: position 271,212 of record BGPR01000712.1, on the reverse strand, counting down.
CAGCGAGGCTCTTTAATTTTGTTATTGACTTTTCTCCCTATCTTGTACCTTTTCCAAAATAGTATGCTAACTCTGAATTTGGCCGCAAACTTGTAAAAGTTGTCTCATCGTGAAGCGTATAGTAATTTTACAATTCATTTGATTATTTGATTTTATGATTATAGATGTCGCTTTCTGAAGTTTACTTAAAATCGAAATATTCAGAAATTACTGGTAAAAATCATTGAATGTTTACAGCTTACGGTTAGCTATGCAGTGGAAAGCAAAATGTCATGGAAAAAGTTTCAGAATCTTTATGAATTTTTAGCATGTCGTATAAGACAGCGAACTTCACCTAAAGATTCTCGTAAATTTCTCTGAGAAAGGGATAAAGAAATACTTTTTTTTCTTTTTTACTTTACTCGTGTAGCTTGAATTCAGTATTCACAGAATACTTTAATTTTTTAAGTAACTTTTCCGTTTGAAGAATAAGATTAAATATATCTTGACGGGATATTTGCCTTTGACTTTTCTTGACTAGCTCATCTACTTATTTTATTCTTGAGTGAAAAATATTACAGTCAGCTGTTTGCTGAAAGAGGCACTAATTCAAAATATGTTAGAATGCAGCGAAGTTATATATACTACCATATTGACACTTTATTCGGTTTTATTCTAAAAGTACTGTAGCATATATTACAAGAACATGCACAATATAAATTAAATGAATATAATTCTGATGGACATAAATGAATTTGCTATGTAACTCCTAATAATTAAAAACACTTCAGTTTAGTTGGCAGAATCAAATCGCAAAGAATAAGTTCTGCATCAGTAATGACGACCGGATTGAATATTTGGCTTGTGGTCTAAGATTTATGAAAAAGGCTTAAATGAGTATTGACTCGCTTTTCGCGAGTTAAAATATGATCTTTGTGAGTGAAAAATATTTTTTTTCTTTTTATTTAGTGGAGTGTTTGGCACAGCTGTAAGCTGATCAATAATATTATGTATTTAAATGACATTCCGGCAATGGATAAAATATAGTATTTTGAAGCAAACTCGTCGTTCTCCAATGCAAACCAAATATTAATATTCATTTGTAAGTTTGTGATATATTAAATTAATTCCTTTCATAAACCGCCTATTGAGAAAGGTGGCTGTAATGTAGAGCATGCATTATCATAACTTTCATAAACTTGAATTTCGGGGTATAATGAGACGATAGGAATGATGATGCTGACATTTTCTAGAATTCTAATTATCATTTTACAGATCATACTAAATTCATTCGAATTCATTCTGGGTCACAAAATTCAAAAGACAAATTATTTGTATGATTTATTCATGACTTTATGTTTGACAAACTGGAATATTCTGATGTTAGAATAAATTTAATGGAGGAAAGGTAGGAATATATTAAGAAATATTAAAATAAATATCAGGTAATAACTGTAAAAGTATTTGCAATATTTATTACTATAACAGCATTAAACCATTAGTATATTAATAATTGAGCTTGGATTCTATCTATCATTATTACAATCGTTTTCCGTTATCGATTCAAGCATACTACGAAAGATTGTTCTGATCTCATTTTATAGAACACCGCATATAGAAGGTTAATTTCATTATATCCATGTTATATTTATTTTCTTTGAAACAGATATACATCAAAATAAATATAGTATCAATTAATATCAATGCTCTAAATGTATAATACGCAATTTCTATGTTTTAAAATTAACAATTTTGAAAAATACTATTTTCGTGATTATCCCAAAACTTTCATTTATAATTAATATGGTGTATCACGAGAAACCTTTTTCTGAAATTCAAATTTCTAAGTTTAAAAAAAGTTGTCACTAGGTCACCAAAAAAAGTTTTAGACAACTTGAAAAATATTTAGATCTCCCGGAATGGGCCTAAAGTTTCAAATCCTTTTGTCAGAAACGTGCATTTTCAATTTTTTTTAATACATAGAAACAAAAATTTGCTTTTTATTTAAGTACAAAAATGTAAAGTTAAGTATGTTAATTAACGGTAAAAAATATTATATCTGTTATCTAAAATTTAGGTCTCCCAGAATCTACATTTAAACCTTGATTTTTTTGCCAAATACGCATATTTTTTGAATTTTCAACCCATCCTTTAGTTTAATAACAATTCTTTTATTTATAGTCTTTATAGCAGTACAGCTTTTATGAAATTGCGGAAATATGATTTGGTGAAATCGCAAATACAGTAAAACCCCGGTTAATCGAAACTTGGTTATCCGAAAAGCCTCGGAAATCGCAAATCCGGAAAACACGAACTGTACTACACGGAAATAATCTCGAGGACGAGAAATTTTTGAAACGATACCCCCACTTTCTTTCTTTTAAGCCTTCCCAAGGAAGTCAGTGATTAGTTTTAGAATGCTAAAATTATAGTAATGGCAGTGGCGGCTCGTCTATTAGGGTTGCAGAGCTGAAATCACCGCCCTGAAATTATTTTAAAACTTGTATTAACTATCTTACTTTACCTCTTTAAGAGTTCAATAATAATCGAAAACGGCGGAAAAGTAATAAAAAACGTAAAATGAAGACGGAAAATAAGTCAAGAATGAAGATGAGGCAGACCAGAGGTGCAGAGAGTTTTGCTCCACCTAGGATCAAAATTTCGCGCTCTCACCACCGGGAACTCTCTGTCGGAAGAAAAAGGCAACCCTTTCTCCCACTGAAATTAGAACCCCGAGAGCTGTCTCTGGAGCAGCTTTCGCTTTTCGCGTCTTCCTTATTTGGCCTTTTCTTTTGCTTTCTCTCAGTAGTCTAGTCGTTAATCCAAGAGAACGCGCGTGTCCTTAGCGAACGTTTAGACGCGGGAGTCATAGGATGACCCCAAACTAAAATTCAACTCTGCGCTGTTAAAATAATTATATTTTTAGTCCCAAAAATACCACTTTTGAGTTTTAGACATTAAGAATGCAGTGCTCAAAACTAATCAAATCTACTTCATTATTATCCACTTATAAAGCACTGATTTCTTGAGGGTCCCTTTTTCGTGCATTTCTTTCACGTGAAAAGTTGGGTGCGGATTTCTTGATAAATATATTCTTGCACTCTACAATTAACTGTATCGTGTTATCGTGGATGAATAACTCTTCACAGGGCCTTCACAACTTTCGCTGGCCTTTCGGTTCCAGGTAAGAGTGACACAATATTATGACAACAAGTACGACATTTTGTTTTCCTCCACTGTGCACCTTATTTTGATAAAAACCATTCCCACTTATTCATTTCTTAATTTCCAGAATCTCCGTCCTCTTCCGATTGTGTATCACGCCCACTGAAACTTTCATGATTTGAAAAATTATCTTTAAAATATCCTCCATTGTCAAAGCATGAATCTTCAGCAGTTTCTACTTCAGTAAGAAGTTTACGTAAACGCTCCATTTCGGCATTGTGAGCAGCAAGTAAATACTTCTATTCGGAAAGGACAGCACCAAACTGACGTTATCAGCCGCGTGAAATAACTGGTTTGTGGAACAAACGGAAGGACGCGCGGGGTCATTTCATAACCCCAGTAACTGACAAAACGTCTATTAGGGGACGGTAAAATCTCGGATTACTTTCTAAATACTCGAAAAAGGCAGAGAGGGATGACTAAATCTGTTACTGATAAGATAGAAATGAACAAGTCGCTATTTTTCTATTAATCGGAGTTTGCCGAGAGCTTGGGGGTCATAAAATGACCCCGCGCGTCCTCTCGGGTTAAATAGTTGTTTAAATAAAATTCTGTAGGAGTTGTAATTTTTTGCTCTTTTATGTCTTTTGGGGTGCTGATTTCGAATCTGAGGTTTGCCACCAAAACTTTTTGTAGGAATTTAAGTTATAGCCAAAAAACTTGAAAAACAAAATTTCAGCTTTGTGCTTATAACTCAAAAACTATCAATTTTTAGTAGATCATCATTATATACCAAAATAATCAGTATAAAATTTCCTACAACTTAAGTCTATATAACTTCTGCAGCACTGCTTGTTTCTGAACTGACGAACCGCCTCTGATTAATGGGTATTAACAATGTTTATTATGAGATTGTTTACTTTATTGTTAGCATTGGGCCCGAACTCGCCTGTGCGAATATTGCTCCCGAAGGAGGGTTAACTTTGATAAAGAACATAGGTGTAGCCTACAAAGAGAGTTCTAAATTCGTCTTACACTTAAAACATTTCAGAATTTCATACTGTAATTAGATACACGATATTAATAGACGTTCATGGATTAACCGAAAAAAAATCGTTATCCGAAACTGTTCCCCCTCTTTAGTTCGGTTAGCCGGGGTTGTATTGCAACTATGCTTAGGTGTCGAGTCATGTGGCGTTAGCTAGAGAATGTGACCGTAGAGACATTTCCAGTATAGCAGGACCTCAACTAGCAAGTCGTACGTGAAAGGGTGAAATATACCGTCAAGATTCCACTCTCTCCTCTGAAAAAATTTCACTCTATTCTCATGCTTGAAAATATGAAACAATAATTAAAGACATTGTAAGTGGTAAATCTCTCGGGGAAATTGTACAAGAAGAACGCATATCTTTGGTTGAAGAACCAGATCGACATTCTTTTGACCTGTAATCCCAGATAGTGGCTCTGGGAAGATATAGTATCATCAATACTAAGATTTATGGAGGAAAACTGCATAGATAAGAAAAGTATGAAAACTTTTGACTGTGATATACCACAACAACTACTGAAGAATCAAATGCATCAATTGAATTGTTCAAAAATGCTTTAAAACATTCTTAGAAGCAGTGGTTTATTTGCTTCAGTTATTTTTAGAAGGTAATCTTATGATTCGTTCATCTTGTGCAAAGAAATGCTTTTATGGTACTCTCTGTAGGCCACACTTATGTTATTTATCAAAGTTAACCTTCCATCAGGAGTGATATTCGCATCGGCGAGTTCGAGCGCAGTGGTCCTGATAAGCATAGGTAAACAATCTCGTAATTAATATTGTTAATAACAATAAATATTAATTTTAGCATTCTAAAATTAGTCAGTGACCTTCTTGGGAAGGCTTAAACGAAATGAAGTGGGGATCTAGTTGCAAAAAAATTTCTCGCCTTCGTGATTATTCCCGTGTAGTGCAGTACTTTTTTCTGAATTTGCGATTTCCGAGTCATTTCGGATAACCAAGGTTTAGGTTAACCGGGTTTTTCTGTATTTGCGATTTCATCAAATTATATTTCCGCTATGTCCTATATATGTTCCTATTTAAGATGTACTTCTATATAGACTATAAATAAAAGAATTGTTATTAACCTAAAGGATGGGTTGAAAAGCGAAAAGTATGCGTATATGGCAGAAAAATTAAGGTTTTCATGTAGATTCTGGGAGATCTAAATTTTACATAAAATACATAATATTTTTATTGTTAATTAACGTAATTAACTTCATATTTTTTTACTTAAATAGAAAGCAAATTTTTGATTTTATGTATTAAAAAAATTTAAATTTTACATTTTTGACAAAAAAATTTAAAATTTAGGCCCATTCCGGGAGACCTAGATATTTTTCAATTTGGCTAAAACTTTTGAATTACTCGACTTAGAATTTTGAATTTCAAAAAAAAGTTTTTCGTCATGCACCCTAATAATTAATCATTACTAACTATTCATTATTACTCCTCTAAACTGATTTTTATTTTTTTAAATATAAAAGAATCTCCCATTTTGCTGTTCATTCACAATTTATTTAGCTTTTGGCTGGCTATAATTAATGATTTTTATTTTTTCATCTTGGTAATATTCAACCAGCAAAAATTCTTTCACTTGTATTGAGAAAGGAATGTTATTTTCCATACTAAAATCTACATGTATTGATTTCTGACGATAACTCGAAAACTATTTCAGATACTGGGGTGAAATTTGGTATTTGATCTTGACACATAATTCGTGGGTTTCTATCGAATTGTGGACAAAATCTGTCAACGGGAAGTCTGTCTGTCTGCTTTCAAGGTTGGCTTATCTCCTGTTCGAGGTGTTTTGACCGTCCAACGGTGATTGCATTCGACCGCCTCGTGCGGCAACTGTTATTAAAATAAAACACACACAGTGAAACTCGATTAAAAATGAGCAATGTAGAAAATAACGTGAGGCAACTCATGAACCGGCACTGTCGGTACCAATAACAAGAAAAATCCAACTTCTTGAGATATTTACTTTACAAAAAAATGGATTTTACTTGCATGATATATCTTCTTCACTCCTACGTAATATTTTTATGATGCCTAGTTTATCCTCCAGACGAGATGTTTCTTGCGTTCTTTTCTTTTACAAAGTTATTAATGCTTCAGTTGATTGTAATGATATAATGAGCTCAATAGATTTCGCCGTGCCCACCAGATTTTTAAGAAACCAGTGTTCCTTTCCAAATTTATATTCAAAATTTAATTATACTAACAGGTTCCCGTTATACAGGTTTTATAAAATTTTTAACACGTTCTCTGATGAACTTGACATTTTCAATATGTCTCTTGGTGCTTTTAAGTCGAAATGTTTGCATCTTTTAAATACATGATATGTTTTATTTTGCCTTTCTGCAACATTTTAGATTTTTATGCTATTTGATTTTCCGTGTTCTTATGTATTCGACCAGTTTTTTGGCGCCGTGTTTGATTTATTTTTATCTTAAGTGTTGCATTTTTTAAATCTCAAGTGTGTATTTACATTTTTAAACTTTTAAACTCCTGGTGTGTTTTTATTAGACTCGGTGTTTGCGTGTTTTGACTTTTTGACCCTTGCCTTTTGGAAATGAACTTTAATTTTTTTAAAAAAAATACGGCTTTTGGTGTCATAGTGTGTCTTAACGTTTTGTGATTATGTGTTTTCGTTTTTAATTATATATACGTTTGCATAAGTTTTATGATTTTATGTATTCTCTGTGTTCTACTTTTTGCTTTCGAAGGCATATTTTTTTTATTTTTTATTTACTCATTGTGACTTTTGTTCATTGTGTGTTTGTCAGCACTCTGTAAATGGAGTTTTCTCTGTAGTGTGCTTTTCTTTAAATAAATAAATAAATTTCTTTTTTCGTGGAACATTTATTATATTTATTATACTTAATAACTACTTAATCAAAAGTAGTTATTTTTGTTTAAGTAATAAAAGTGAATGCATATATAATCACGGCATTATCAAAAAAATATTATCAGTAAAGAATTTGGAAGATAATTTTATGATTACTTTTAAAATCACAGGCTTAATTTATTTAATTTGAAAACCACAATTATAAGGTTTTATAATTTAAAATATTTGTTAAATATATGATAAGTTTTTAATAAAATGCGTTTGTGATTATCATAAATCAGTAGAAGTGATGAAACGACTTATATTAAGCGGACATAATAGGATAAGGGAAAATAAGTAAACTTAATTCTTTCATGCACTCGATTTAAACATGGAATTAATAATGTAATGAAATAATAAGGTTTTAAAAGTTTCATGCTTCTGTTAGTCAGAAGAACCATTTTTTAATTATATTTTGGGTCTGTTGTCGTGTGTGTATATAAAGACGAAAATACAAAAATAAAACTATCTATACGAAAGAAATGCGACCCTTTTAATTAGAAGAAAATTACATATTACAAATTTATCAAACCACGTAATTTCTACTCCATTTAAAGATTAAATATCATTAAATAGTGCTTTAAATTGGAATGGCATAACACTTCTTTTTTTAGGTAACATCTGAATTTGCTTTCTGTTGAACGAGAGTTGCATATTTTATTTGGGGTATCACTTTCTTTTAATTAATTCACTGTGAAAAAGACACCTGAAACGCCGCCACATGTTCCAACTTTAGAAATAACTTTTTTTACATGCTTAACCTACCATTAAAACCTGCGAACGGTGATTCGAGGTAACCTGCATAAATACATTGCACAATTACATTTCACTACATGATCTGAGTAGCAATTTACACTTACAAAAAAGTTGAGGTATCCTTGCTTTTTTTCTTTGATTATATGCTCAGAAATAACGCAAATATATAGATGTAAATATACATTGAGGTACATACACGAAAAATTGCAACACAAAATTCTTTAAATCAATTAACGTGATTACTTCATTTATAATTGAGTTGGAGTAAGGAATAAAGAAATTGTTTTTGAGGGAAAAAATCTATTATAACAAGAATTCAAGAATTTTTCTTTCCATCTAATGTTAGACTTCTAAAAATTATTAAATCCTTGATGACGAAAGAAACATTATCTCTGATTTTTGTTCATGAGAAGATTTATGGAAACGCAGATTCGTGAAACTTCGATCACACATCCAGACTTTCAAGTAACTGGAAACAAAACGATTTAATTAGAAAAATTTTAAACCTATTTAATTATTTGGTAAATTGTTGAAACCTTCTAATAATTATTATTACTACACATGATTAACAAGCCTTGCCCAAAAATATAATATGCAGTGATAAAACAGTCAATAATCTTTAACCTTTAATTTTAATATGATTTATTCGTCAATCTTAGAAATTTCCGTATAATTACTTGGTTTTGAAATAAAGGGAATGATTTTTGCTCTTCTTCGATTTCATGTAATGGATAATTCTTGACTTCACTTCATTTAAAAAATCAGATAACCCTTTGATGAAATTGATCAATTATTTGCACTAGTTCACTACTAAAAATATTGCATATGATAAATAATAATCCTATTTACCAATAGTGCTGCACTTTTTTTATATAATTTTATTGCATTTTTTATGAATAGCCCTTTAATTGACAATAACCTACTCAGTTCAATGTATAAGTTGTAAGTACAGTCCAATCAACCAAAAATAGATTTAGAGCTCAAAATATTCTATTTCAAGAATTCCAGACTAGAAATTTATTTCTCTAATATTTACTGCATAAGTCATGCGGAATTTCTTTTGCCACTTAACCCCTCCTTGGCCGGCATTGCTCATCATACGTTCGATTTTTTTGTGCCCTTACGGTCGACGTCGTATGCCATGCGACGAAGAGAAAAAAATGCATCTTTGAAAGTGAATTCGTCGCTACTTACGCGTCTCATTATTTTCCGTTATTTTGACAATACAAGCAATAAAATAATCGGCAATAAAATATTTCAATGTGATTTTAACTTTCTGATGATCAAGAAATATTTCTAAGCTATTTTCATGATAATTTTTTAAACCATATTTAAAATACTTCTTTACATATCATTAACTCTTTAATACCGATGCGACTTTTTTCTTCTAGCTCCTTTAAAACCAGGACTTTTCGGAAGGAAGCGATATAAATTGGACTGTCCCAGCCTGGGTGTTCATTTACCACACGACCCCAGTCCTTGCTATAAACTTCACTTAAAGCGCACGGAAATGGGCTGTGGCTGGCAAGGATAATTGGACCCCCCCACACCGCCCTTATGTTCTAAGCTATCTCAGAACCTCACCTCCTCTCAAAAGAAGCCTACCGCCTGAGGACGGCCTTCGTCGCTGTTAAAGGGGAATATTTAGACCGGCCCGAAACGCCTCGCTCTGTGCGAGAGGGTTAATAATTCTTTTCATGCAGATATTTAACTTAAATACCTCAAAACAATAGATTTGAAAAATATATTATCAGAGAGTATTTTTGTTTTAATTTAAAACTTGAGTGCATTTTAGGGAAAACTGAAGATCAGTGCACGGGATATCACATATATGACTAAGTGTAGGCCAAGCAAAAACTGCTTACTGACAAAAATATTTTGAATTTTCGAATGCAGGATAGGACATACAGGGTTCCCACTTATATTCGTTACACCCCCTTAACTTCCAAACGGTGACAGCGTAGGCTATAAAGTTGGTGTCCTTTTATCGTAAAAAGACTATGCGCTACTCGAAGAGACAACTTACAACGCCATCTATCGGCAAATTGTGGAATTATTGGTCCTATCTCGAGAATAGTACAAGATAAGGGAAAAAGATCAATTACAAAATTGTAGAGCGTCTTCTATTTAGTACAAAAAGATACCTCGGTACATTAATAAGAAGAAATGAACGTTTAAAGTCCACATTTGTTGGTTCTCTATTTCCAAAACTGCGACGTCTCTAAACGGGTTAAAATGAGAAAAAAACAATTAGTTATCACAACATACCTTTATTTTGGGTGTTCAAAGTGCTCTCCGTCATCTACAATGCAGATTTGAGACCTGGCTTAAAATTCACTTTGCACACGTTTTAACATATAGTTGGTGCGCAAACACAAGCAACAGTAATGTGTCCTGCAATGTTGACGTAAAGGTCCATACACCTGCTGTTTCAGTTATTTCCACAAGAAAAAGTATAATGGGTCATTTTCTGCCCGAAAAATAGCATTTTCTCCTTTTATTCGTGTCGTATGAAGTCAACATTTCCGAAAATGCGAGCAAACAAATGCGCATTTTGCACGTTTTGTTCTTAGCATTATTTCACTCAAGGCGTCTTTTCGTACTAAATCGAAGACGTCCTACAATTTTGTAATTGACTTTTTTTCGAGATTGGACCGCTAATTCAAAATTTGCAGATAGATGGTGTGGTACGTTATCTCATCGAGTAGCGAATAGCCTTTTTACTATACCTAGACACCAACTTTATGGCCTAAGCTGTCACCGTTTGGAAGGGGATGTAACGGATATAAGTGGGAACCCTGCATATTAATCTTCAGTAATAAAAAATGCTTTTTTTTAAAAACCTGACCAAGAAGAGGTTAACCGTTAAGCCGTAGTATCTTATGTAAGAGAATATAGTAATTCATGAATGTCGGTAATATTAAGAGGGGTGGAATGATTTATCATCCAAAAATCAGTTAGATACCCTCTCCTGGTGTTATCAGTCATTTGCAAGCGTGCTAAACACTTTGATAAGTTACAATTTGCCTAGTTAAAGCTTAAATGGCGTCAATACATCAAAATCCCTCGAGCTTTCATATGATACTGTTAACCGCCAAATTTATCCCCAAAGATCTATTCAGCACTTTAGTGATAAGCATGCGGATTAGTTGTAAGCGTACTTTGATTCAGTTTAGAATTTGCAATTTCATTCAAACGCATTAGGGAAGGACATCTAAACTGTATCCATATTTTTAGGGTTTTTTTTTACCTTTTTGGGATTTAAACCCTGATTTTCCATTTTAAGTTCAAGGAATGATAAAATAAGCTGTTTTTAAGCCACATTGTGTTAAAAGGTACTCAACGTAAAGAAAAAGAATTAAAAATTACGAGAAAAACCTTTTCACCATTTAAAAATAAAATTACGAGTAAAGCATATATTCTAATTTAAGATGGGAAAATAAAACTGAAAAAATTCCCTATTTCTTCTTTGAAATTATTTAAGTAGATTTTTAACATTTCTATTGAAATCAATTGCATGTAAGCTAATCTGCTTTCAGAGAGACGCTGAAAATAATGAGCTTAGGAATGAAACTTTTACAAAAAGTCTATTGCTTTTAGAAAACGAAAAATACTTTTATGTTTGTTCATGACCGTATCTGTGATTTTTTGTCAGCGATTCAAAACATATTCATCTAATTTCGTAAACATAAACCATCTTATCAAGTTTTTCATTTAGAAAATTCATCCTCGATTCCACATGGAAAGATATCCGTAACATTTCTGAGCATTTGAATGTACTATTAAAGAAGGCATAATAACATTTTCATTCTTTAAAACTTATAATTTCGTATCAAACGAAAAGAAAATATTCTTTGATGCTTCCGGTTGAAAAAATTACTTCTATTGAAACCAGTCAAGTATTTAAGTTAAGTATATCGATACTTAGTATCGATATAATCTAAAGCTTCGAGATTTTGGAACACCATCCATAAAAAAGGGTAAATAAATTTAATTGCAGTTCTGTGATTTCATTTTTTTCAAAGGGATTAAATTAAAAATATAATTTTCAGCATTATTTGAAAATAGACTTCTGAAAGGAAATTATTGCAATTCCTCATTATAAAACTCAGTTCTCTTAAAATTATTTTTTATTTTTATTTTCAACGAAATAAATGCATAAACATTTAATTAAATCTTTCATCTTTCAGTCCATAAAATCTCATTTTTTTCATAGCTTTTCCTTGAAGAAAAAGAAAGAAATGTTTCTTGCAGATTTTTTAAAATTATATCTAGATGTTGAAATAAAGCGTAATGAAATCGTATCTGCACTTAGTAAGTGCAAAAAAAAATAATAAGGTAAGAAATTTGAAAGAAGATCAAAATTGTCTAAAGAACCGCCCCTACATCCATATTCTCGTCTTCATTTAATGGTATGTTTTCACTGCATCGATTCACTTTCTGACTTTTGTTTCTAAAACATTTTTCTTACACGATTTTCTTTATTGAATTCAAATTCGTTTCTTATTTTTTAGATTTTTATTTCATAAAGAGCATGGAATTCTTTTGCTAATTATGTTAACATTTTGAAGCAAAACAAATTGCTGTAATTATAAATTTCGCTTTTAATATCAACCTTTCTTAAATGTATATTAAGTGAGAATATCAAGTCAATAAATTTAATTAATTAATAAAATGGAGAGCTAAATATTGAAAAAATAAGTATGAAACTGTAGTAACTTCGTTACGATTTATTATGGAAAATTTAAATATATTTTACACTATAAAGAAATTATTTTAAAAACATGTATTAAACATAGATTTTTTAATAACAGAAAGCAGGAAATTTGAAGAATTATAAATTCCTTCTTTTATTTTTTACTATGAATTTCTTGTTTCAACATTTATTGAATAAAATGCAATTGACACATTTGAATAAACTCAAAATTCCTTACTTTTTTATCGCAGTTACACAATCATAATTTGATCATATTTTATTAATTAAAATCGATTGCAATAATGAGTCCTAGATAAATTGTTTCAGTTATGAGAATTTAAACGCAAAACCTTGTATTGAAAAATGTATAACTAATCAGAAAATATTTTAAAGGCATTTTAATTAGAATCATTATAGTTTATTGCCTTTGTGTTTAGAACTTCATATTATATTTCTAATATGAATATAGAGCAATGTTAAAACTATTTTTTGAATACTAATAGAGCTCTAAAACAATACGAAATAACGAAAAGAAATAATTGAAGTAATAGTTTTATTTGTAACTCAATGGTGATTAAATGCAATTTTCTAAATTATTTATAATTTATTCTACGAAAAATGGATGGAACTCAAAAGAAACAAAAGGTACTAGGAAACCACTGGTAGTTAATTGTTTACTTTTAAATATATATATATATATATATATGTTTATTGAGAATTTTTAGACGCATGCAAAACAATCTTTTCCTAATTAAACCTAAAACAAAATTTTTAAGCAAGTTTTTTATAAATGCAGATTAATTCCTTTTTTGTATAATTATCATCTCACATTAGTTTCAGAATTTCCCAAATACTACGGTTATTTTTTTTAAATAAATTCCTCGACTATTTAAAAAAATTATAGAACTGTTGTAAACGTAATTGTTTTTTTCTTCTAGAATCTATGTTCTTTGAAAATTTGCAAGATAATATGTTTGATTTTTTTTACCATAATAAGGAAAGCAGGAAACAAGGATTAGATCGAGTCACTTTAGAAAAATGCAGGAAAAAATAATCAGAACTTCCATTATTTTGTGCATTTAAAGTATTCTCCTCGAGTAATAAATAAACTAGAAGTACACTCAATAATTATCTCTCAGGTTTCCACACAATCAATCTTCATATTGCAACGGATTTAAATTTTCCAAATGAAATCTGTTCTTACCACTCTCGGGAAATCTGTGCAAGAGTTTGTTGACTTCCTGAGTCCTTCAGCATAAAACAAATAAGCCGAAATAGTACTTTCTAGGAAGCGAAGTGGTGCTTGGTCATGTCATGAATAAAAGACCTTTTTAATATAAATGAAACACTTGCTATAATCCATACTATATAATTCAGAAACTGTACAGCAATGTTTATCTGAAGAACTGTCATTACTATTATTGTCTGTCTGAAATCCGAGCCATTGATTGAAAAATAGTCGGGTAAAAATGACCATCTGCCCGATAGGAATGAAATTACTTCTCTATGAATATGAAATATACATTTTTTAAATCCAGGAATGATTAGTCATAAATGGATTAACTATAATGAGTAGAGGTCTCATTTTGAAATTATATCACTGAATGAAGCTTTGGGGAGCATTTTTTATGCAACGTGTGTAGGCAATAGAGGACTGAGAGAAGATATCAAGGTAGCGTGGTGTTAACTCATTGCAAAGACACAGCAATTTAACAATCATAATATACATCTTGCTGCAGAATAGCATTCTCAAACCATTTTTAATAGATCATAGGTCGAATGTAATCATACTGATATAACAAAAAAAGTTGACAAATAGGGTGTAGATATTCTGCAGCTTAAAAACCAGAAAGGATGCGAACTAAAATACTAATATAGAAAATAAACTAATCCTTGTTAAAATAGCAGGTGAATGACTTTTGTGAATTATCCAAATGTCAAAAGTTGTTGAACCTAGGCTGTGTATTGCATTCTCGCTTTAGAAAATGTCGTAACTAACCTTTAAAATCGATAATTATTACGAAATCTAGATGGAGTGAGATCTAATATTCAAGATATGTAAATCGAGAGTTATTTTTAACAAATGTAAAATAAAAGCAATATTTTGTTTTCTATTTCACTTCATGAAGGTTAGGAAAACTTTAAAAACAAAGAATTATGACGCGAAATTTAAATGAAGGTATTTTTCAGCACGAAAAAAGCATATCTGGATTGTCGTCGATATATAATATGACCAGTCGATACGTAAATTTTGCCAATCATATGAATAACTGGCAAATTTAAGTATGGATAATTAATTAATTCATTCATTTCTACTAGAGAAAAAATTCAATCAACTAGAAAAAGTAGAATAAACAAATTTTTAAAAAATTAACTTTAAGCAGAAACAACAAAATTTAAACAATAAAATTTAAACAATGTTTAAGTAGAAGCGTTTATTAATTTCTAGTTACTCCTAATTCGAAAGACTTAAAGTTCCTCAAATTCATTTGCTAACTGCAATTTCTGGCAGCTAGAAACGCATGAATGGAGGATGAAAAAAGTAACAAGAAGTCGAGAAAATACATTTAAGAAATTCTCATTTTCATAAAGTTCTAGAAGAAATTACTGTGCATTAAGAGATCTGCTGGGCATATTTTTATTTACATTCAGATTCTCGTTCACTCTACTCTCGATATTGTATAAGAACTTTAACAGCAGGAAATTAATATTTTATTTTACAGAAAGATGTTATTAGAATTTAATGTGGTTTTAATTTAAAATCGAAACATCTAACATATCATGAAAAGAATTGAATTTATAACGATCTGGAAATGAAGGGAACAACATTGTATAGCTTTCCGCTTCATCTTCGATCTTTCTTGGCATGCAATTAACGAAAGTTGCAGTTGACGATCAAAATATCTTTAATACTTACTGGTATATTACTCATATCCAAAAACTCCTGCAAAAGTCCAACGCTTCTCTTATGACCACCCTGAGGGAATTTCTATTGTTCTGTTTGGATTATTTATCATTTATGATGTATATTGTAGGAACTTATTGATGACTGTATATTAATAAGTTCTTACAACGCCGATAACCAGTATAAATTGAAAATCATCTTAGGTTTCTTACTGATTTAATTTATTTTGAGATCTTGATGGTACGCAACGTTATAAACCTTAAAATACATCGTAATTAAGAACAATAAATCACTGATATTACTTATTTGTAAGCGGTTCTTTCGGCTCTTAGAAATAGAATGTTTTCCCTTCTCTCTATTTGAAGCTTCCTAATATGTTTAGACATCCACCTAAAGATTCTTAAATTTATAAATTAGATAAAATTCATTGCAGTTCCAGATAAAAAGAGATTTTAATACTTTCGATTTACAGATTTCGATAATATTCTATCACTGAAGATAAAAAAAATTAAATTTAAATATTAAAATGTACTGTTTTGTAAATGGGTTAAATTAATAATCTTGATATTCATGAAGAAAAGAAAGAATAAGTCAAAAGATTTTTCTGGTATATAGGGCAATACAATGAATTTCTGAAGGTAAAATATTTTAAAAATTTATTACTATTCCCACTTTAATTAATGACGGAAGTTGCAGAAAGTTGAAAGTGTTTGACAAAGAATAACAGCCTTGATGAAACCATCTTTATAGGAAATTTTACATTAATCCACTTAGGCACTACGGTTAAGAAGAAATTCAAAATTATAAGATTCAATGCGATCTGTTTACAGAAATGCTGAAAGTAAAATCAAAATACTGAAATTTAATTGTATTTAAAGCATCGAAAACGCTAGAAGTTATAAAGATGATTCGGTTATAAAATAAGAAGTTTAAAAATAAGTGCTATTTTAATTTTCACACTTGGAAAGCGAGACAGATTATAAAGAAAAATCACTATTATTTATTTACAAGTATTTTAGAGTAAGATAAAATAAGCACTAGAGTATTCCTTCTCCTGAAAATAGATGAGATTAAATTCATTTTATGCGGAGTATTAGCTGAAAGGTATTTTATGAAAACATAAGTGCTTTAGAGCATATTTCTAAGAAACACATATTTGAATAAGTCGGAAGCTCTCTCGAAAATCGACAAAGGAGATTTTAACTATTTATTCCAAAACATGTTTACTTCCTGGTCCAAATAACACCCGTTTTCATATAAAGTCCGCTTTCATTTGATGGCTATCATTCCTTTTATCTTCCATATGTTGTCGAGACAAAACTCATTCTTCAATTAGAATCTTGAACAACAAAGCCTTGTATTCTGAAGGATTTAGTTTCTCATTATAACTCATTGTAGTAATTAGGTACTATCTTAACTGTTTGCTGTCTTCTCTGATGTTTCGCCAAAACATCGCTGCGAAATTATAAAACAACAGTGGGTTCATTTTTCGGATGGTTATATAAATGGAAATTTATTAGAGAATTCGTTCGTAAAATTTCGTTTTCTTGAGCAGGAACTGGCATCCAAGCTGAGACAGAAGCGATTATAATTAACCCTGCTATATTGTTCGCATTTACTATGCGCATGTAAAGTTCGTGTAAATATGACCCGGACACTAAATACAGGAGCCTATGTTCCCCTCGCTTTTAGAACAATATCATGTTTAGCGATGAAAAAAGATATGTTTTAACAGAATAAGCTTGATATGCTTGAAAAATAATACAATGAATATGTAAATATAAGCATATGCATGTAAAATGAAAAGTAGAATTGGGAATTGTTTTAAAAGTCTACCTAAATTTTATTTACAATTCAGACAAAAATATGATACATGTTGCTTATATATACGTTTTTAACAATTCCTACACAGTATATTTGTTTTATTATCATTGCTTGATTGACAGAATATGCATCGGGAAAGCAATTTGTAAATTATCAATGGATGTTAATGATAAATCATTTGGTCATTTATTCTTTTGACTATAATATTTGATTATTTTATTTGTTTAAAGATGTTGCTTTGCAAGAATATATTAAGCAATTAATAATTTGCCTAGTTCTTACGATAACACTATTTCCGTTAATTTGTTATCATTCCATTTCTATTTATTGCTGGCCAAAGAATAATTTCATTATGAGCCGAAATATAGAGTATATTATAAAATATAACTATAGGCCAGTGAATTTATTTTTCCTTTTACATATATGTATTCAAAAGTTGATCAAAAGTATCCATAGCTTCTTTACTGGCACTGTACTATATCTTTTCTATATTTTTGTCAAGTCTGTTTCTAATAGATTTATCGTAAATCATTGTGATCATAAGAATGATGATTCATTCTTTTCCATATACCTTTTCGCCTTCAAGAATTTTCATTTTTAATGATAACAGTTTGGATTGTAGACATGAATACATCTTGAAATTGACTTCTTATAACTCTTATTCTTGATGTCGAATGCTGAGTTACGCTTGGAGCATTTTTTTATAAAATTAGCAGAATTCAGGCAGCTAAAACGTGTAGGCGGATACAATGATCAGTTTATATTTTGATGCTTGGACTGAATATGCTACATACTATGAAAAGACTATAACAATACTGTCGTCAGAATAAGAAGTTTCACTTTTAGTATTTTCATTTTCTGAAACATTTTACATTTCGCAATCAGGTGTATGCATAACCTATTTCAAAGTCACTCAAATATCTGCAAATCGCTATTATTTATTTTTTCACATCATTACACTGTCAAGAATTATTAATATTTCTGTATGTATGCTGTGTTCTCATAGAACTCACAACAGGCTAAATGATTCAATACTAGACCCTACAACCTTACAGGAGATATCGTATCACATGACTTAGCTAATAGCTAGCTATTAGCTTAGCTATTAGCTTAGCTATTAGCTTAGCTATTAGCTTAGCTATTAGCTTAGCTATTAGCTTAGCTATTAGTACATGACTTAGCTAATAGCTAAGTCATGTACTAATAGCTATCGATTTCTCTGACCTTGACTGAAATTGTCTGCTTATGCAAAACATGTTAGATGATTTTTCAGAAATTTATTTGCGTCGTTTCCTGTTAAATTAATAATATCTATGGTGTTTGTTTATGCGCACAGTTAAGAGAAAAAAGAATTGGTTCATATTGACGCGAACGATACTTTAATACAATTTCATAAAATAGACAGAAAATATAGAAATAAAAGAAAATCCTTTTCAGAGAAATAATATATCACCCTCAATAACAAAGTCACGAAATATGTGTAAAATATCTCTAAACTGCCGTTTTCGATAAGAAGATGAAAAACGTTTCGGGTCAAATAGACCTGAACAAAACAGCAGGGTTAATAATTCAGTTGAATGTCTGGTTAAGAAAGGAATTACTTTAATTTCGAGATACTAGCTATGAATTATTTATGGCTAAATAAAATTATGTTGGAATTAAGCCTAATTTTTAAGTGCTTACGCTATCGTTTATTTAATTTTCTGATACGTTAAAAGCTCAAAGAAAATTTAATGTATGTTTTGCCTGTTTGTTAAGTATATATTTGAGAAGTTTGAGATTATGAAAAAGAGGAATTATTAGAAATAGCATTTAAATCAAAGATTTTTTTAAACTTTGGTAATTTAAGATGCACAAAGTAAGGATAAAAACAACAACACATCTAAATATAATACAATTAAAACCTTTTATATTTATATGGTTTTGTTTTTATTTTTTACCAAGCAAAGTTAAGTCAGACTTAATACAGGTATATGTCATTGCTTAAAATTGTGTATACTTATTTCTGTTGGATTTTGTTATTTTAGAGAATTTTCTAGATACAAATATGACATCAGACTTCTAAACTTTAACTCTTTCACTACCAATATTTTCACTAAGGAAAAAATTAAATAAGTACTTTAATATATCAACTACAAGACATATATGGACATAGCATATATACATATATGCTGAAAAAGCAAAAAAGTAAATCACCAAAGGGTAGAGGGATCAGTGGGACGTATGGGTCCCATTGGTATATTTTATTGCGACTCATATGTTCCAGTGGTATACTGAATTGTCAGTGTTACTAAGGTATACAAGTGGGACATGACTCATATTAATACAACGTATATTTATCCCATCGGGTCATTTGAAACTGTCCGCGGGACATATATGTCCCGGTGGTAGCGAAAGGGGTAAAAGGAATTAGTTTTAAATATTAATTGAACGCTTTTAGAAGGCGTCAGTTTTCGATGCTTTAAAAAAAGCAGAATGTAGAAATTTCTCTTTCAAATATACGAATATATCATTATGGATAAGCTTGTCCAGTTTGTTGACAAATTCATCAATCAATATCAGCGGGTGACTTTAGCTGAAATCAGTAATACATTTTGGACGTGTGCCGCGCTGTCATTAACAAAATGATAACGCCATGCATACTCGATGACAACTCCAAAATCGAGCAAATGATGGAAGTGAGTTTCCTCTTCAAATTGTAATAAAGGATGAAACTTGGGTTTCTTATCCTAGACCTGTAACCAAACGTCAATCTTTAAAGTGTCCTTATGTTCCTTCACCTGCTTGGCTAAAAAGTTTAAACAAAAAATCTCAATTTGCAAACTCTTGGCTATGTCATTATGAGACCAAATGTTGCTTATTTAGTCTATGACAAGAGAAGAATGCATAAACGCCGAAGCATATTATGAAAAATTAAAGGAGCTACAGCACGGGCTTTAGAATCAAAAGCATGGCATGTTGTCTATCAGCGTGGCCATCTTGCACGACAATTTATGCCTCATGGAATTTTGAATAAGCAGTTGTTCATCAACAAGTTTCATTGGGAAATTCTTGACCCCATATCTGGGACGTAGTCCCCAGTGACTTTTATTTCTTCGTAGAATTCAAAGAGTTTTAAGAGTGGGAATGTTTAAGAGTAGGAATGTTTTTTTCGAACAAAAAGGAATTATTACTGCTTTGCGCATTGGACTGGCGGTAGAGGGATATGAAACTGGTATTCAAAAGACCATAACAAGAAACGACAAATGTGTAACCCGGAAGGACGCGCGCTACGAAAGGTAACGCGAAGACGCTCAAGGGGGTGTGCGAGACCCGAATTCTTTATTTCACTATTTAAGCAAAACTGGCAACATTTTAAAGCTATATCTGTTCCAAAAAATTCATGCAAACAGTTCTAGTTATACAAGAACAAATGTTTAGACGAAAAAATTATTAAATAATACATTATATTATTCAGCGCATTGCGAGCACATGAGAAAAGTATATTTCTTACATACATGTTTTCAACAATTTTTATAGTGAGGAATCATCAATATAATAACCGTTTTACAATCTGAATCAAAAAATACTGCTTCTAATTTTCTTAGGTACTCGGGAATTTTCTTTTTGTAGAAATCCAAATAAGAAGTCTGATGGGCTTTATCTTTTGATCCAATAAATTTAGGACGCAATACACTTTTATTTTCAGAATAGTTTCTACAATTTTAAGGTTTTCCCCAAATAGTTTTTTATGAAAGCGGATAAGACATGATCCAGCTTACTACAGTTACATTAATTCCAGAATAATATAACTTTTGAATCAATCTCTTGGCATTTTCACTTACTCTATTATCTAGTTTAAGTCTTGTACCCGTACAAATCTCTATTTTAGAAATATAGAATGTTCTTGAATCCATTTGTTTCCTCACTAAATCTTAAATAGCGAAATAACATTATTTTCCTGTCCCTAATACGATCACTCAGTTGAACAAAGGAACTTGACGCGACGACGCGAAAGAGGGTATTTCACACCCCTTATGATGAATTCCAATAAAAAATTAAAAGAATTTTTCTTGAAACGTATTCCGTCTGTTGAATGTGACATGAAAGGCAGCTAGTATAGACTTGACTCATTTCAAATGAAGGGAAGTCAGATTTTTTATGTTTTACGTGGCGTGGGGTGTCGGCTAAAAACAAAAATCTGTAACTTTCAAAATTAAAGATACCTATTTACTTTTTTACAACAAACAAATAAAAATATTCCTAATAAAAAGAAATTATATCACACCAAAATATGTTTAAATTTTAACACCGGAAGAAATTGCTTTTGATTCTCGTATTTTTTCCCTCATTTTCTCATAATTTTGTGAAATATTGCACAATACAGCTCTATAAATTCTATTTAATTTATTTTCCGAAAAATAATTTATTTCCTAATTCATCACAGTTATTGATAACATTTGGTTCTCGAAGAAGAATTCGCTTTTGAAGTGCATATTTTAATAAAGATTTACCATATTATTACTTCCTTTAATGAGTGATAATTCTTCCCTGTGCAAAACCATTCCAAAAATATATTATAAACAAAATTTCTTGAAATTTTAAATAGGGTTCTTAATACTCGTTTTTTTAGGAAAAAGTTTTTAAAAACCATCTGTCAACAGTATTAATAATTATAAATTAATGCAGTTCTATTTTGGTGGCAAATAAATAAATTTCTGAAAGCAAATCAATACATTTTCATGGAAAACATATAATTTATCGAAATTTTCTTTGCAAAATTCAGTTTTATTGTATAAAGCTTAAATACATGTGAAACAATTCCCCGTTAAAATTAACCACGAAATCAATTTCTATTACATTGGGAATCTTGTGAAATTTTAATGAGAGCCTTCACAATTGCGTTCCAATATCGCATTTATTCAAGATCGCTGCTTTGATCATATTTTGCGCAAAAATGCTAATTCCTTTTGGTCTTTAGTAATGGGAAGTAATTGAATAATCAGAAAGATATGTTTAGAAAACCAAAATATATTTCAAAGAAAGAAATATATAGCAAAACATTGCTGTTCTCAATTAAATGAAAAAAAGCGATTTTTTTCTTATGAATTTTCAGGTAAAGCTGGGTATTCTTAAGATACTTTCTTGCTCTAATCTAATATATCTTGAAAATTCAGAATGTCTTCCAGGGACTTGCACAAATATTACTTGTATACTTGCTTGTGATACAAAAACTCAAACCAGATGAAATAAAAATATGGTAAAATCTATCCATATAATTATGTTGTCATAAGCAAGTGTGGATTCAAATATCGGGTTACACACTCTATTATCTTTCGCATCCTTTAGTTTATCGGAATATCTGTACTACTGCATCGCATCCCTACTGCCTTATCAGCTTCTCTTCTTCAGAAGCATTTGAAAGAAAATGCAAAAATGCAAATCCTATTAAAATCCAGGTTAGGAAAGATATTTTTACATTATATTTACTTCTTCTAAGCTGTTTCCTGCTTTCTTTTTCGTTCTGAATTCAGTGCCCTTTAAAACGAGGATAGTGTTTGCGAAGTTTTGGAAGTTATATGCTTAGAAGGATTGTTTTGTTTTGGAGGAAAGGAAAAAAATAAATGAGCATGAAAAATTTATTGCAGAAAAGTCAACAAGATTTTCGAGTAAAAGATATTTTCGAAAAGTAATTTCTTTCAGAAAAGTTCTCTTCTGCCTCTTCTTCACATACATTTCAAATATTAAAGATTATACATTTACAATTTCGATATAAAATCCTATTTCATTTTAACACGAACATTACAGGAAGAAATATATGAATTTATTGATACAATATACTTTATGATGAAGAAATATATAATCGACGGTTTTATAACGAAGAAGAGACTTTTCTTTACAAATATCTATCATTGAAATTAAAATAAAAAAAATGCTATCTTAATTCTTGATCATGTGACTAGAATACAAATTTTAATTACATAATTTATCTCAATTATTGGAGCAATTTATTTCTTAATAGTTCAGGTTATCCTTATTCTTGCATTTCTATCAACTGAAAATCATAGAAAATACTTTACTCTGAAGCCTTTATTTTATGTATTTAAGTATTATATTATACATAGCTGCATATGCGCCTTTATATATAATACTAGGAATTTTCCTTAATGTTTGATTAATTAATTTAATCAATTTTTAAATAATATTTTCATTAAAATTTAGTCAATTTATAACTATATTTTAAGTCCCATTCGCCTGTTCTTTACTTAATTGAAATTTTTCAGATTTGAGATCGAAATCACGAGATTTCAAAACTTTCTATGTAAAGCATCCATTCTTCGCTGTGTAGTAGTTTTAAATATATCAGGAGTTATGGTTAGAAAGGGAGCTGCATGGCTTGTGTGTTCCAAAAGAAACAGAATTTTAAAAATAAATTTATAAACCTCAGAACAATTTTAATGCGTATGTTACGTTTCAGAATATATTCGTTCTGTATGTTTCCACGCTTCCAAAGGTTCTTTCATTATTGATATGGTTCCTGGGAATTTTCTTTTGGGATCGCTTATAATTGTCACAAAGAATTTTCTTCTATCTTTTTTATTGATACAAGTCTTTGACTTTTCAAGGTAGATTTTAACTTTAAGAACAGCGGAACGTCCACAGGATTAAATCAGGGGGCTTACTACAAGTTACGATAGTATCTTTCAGTTTTGTACGTTTTAGCATCTACTGACTAGCTATAACACGGTTCATGTTTTGACCCTTAAACGTGCATTGTTGCTTTTAAACAACATACCCAATTTCGTCATCTAAAATCTTGAGATAATACTGAAGCTCTAATGCCAGTTGTTGCCAACAGAATACATGCTGAAAATGTTATTAATTCAATTTACAACATATATGGTAGCATGAGTGATGATAGAAAAATAAAAATAAATTGATGATTTCCACTGAGGCTGCATGTTTTTTGCTTTGATTGCACGCTTGAGAATATCAAATTTTATTCTATAATTTTGAAGGAAATTACTTGTCTATAATATTAGTTCTTAAAAATCATCTATGTTGGATAATATGGAATTTTATCAAGGAGATGCTTTTCTCAATTAAAGCTCAATGCTTTTGATGAATAACAAACTGTTTCTTAACGAAAAACCATACTTAAAACAAGTTGGAATTATTTAGAGTATTTTTCTCTTGTTTTATTCAAGAAATAAAATTTAAAAAAATTAAAATCTTTTTTTAAAAAATCGGGCCTTTAAGGGTTAATCATAAATCAAGAGAAAAAACGCAGATTTTGCTGGTTGTAGGTACCTGCTGACGTGGAAAGGCTTCCATTTTAGAGATCGTTCTTGGTTGATGTTGATATTTGTTCTTTCTGATTAGTAACAACAGTGCCTTTCATGCAATATTTGTGAGAAACTCGTTGATCTTCCATTTCTGAAATGTAAAAAAATTCGCCGAACATAGAATATATTGGATCACTCTATCAGTCATAAATCATTTACAAAATGAAGTAGCGTTTTCAAAAAAGCGAAAATTCAAGGTTAATTTTAAACAACGTCATTACTATGGTTGGTTGGTTGACGTGTTAAAACTCTGCTTTAAAAGTTATATTTCTCATTGGACAAACCATTTATTTACTATATGAATTATCAAAGTAAGGGTAGAAACAATTTACGACGTCGAATTATAAGTTTTCTATCGTGAAAAAAATTATGATTGTTTGAGAGCACATTGAAAGATTTTGGAAAAGCATTTATCATTTCTAACAATTTCTGTACATAGTTTGCATGGATTATTAGTTCAAAATGACTTTGAATACTCTGAAATTGGAGGGCAGGCCGTTAAAAGATTTTTTTTACCGTGACAATATTCCACAATTTTTAATCGATTTGGAATCAATTGAAAGACAAAGACACAATATCTAAACATTAAGTTTAAGCTTTAAGTAGGTATTAAGTTTTCTTCTAATTAAAAACCTGTTAAAAACTTGAAAAACAGCTTTCTTCAATCTTCTGGCATTCCGAAAATTTGTCAATGTTATCACGATTTCTTCATTTAATACAGTATGCAGTCTTGCTAATAGAGATTACTAAAACTAAGAGGGTTTTTGAATTTCCATCGTTGAATACCAGCATAACTGTGTGATGTTTTATAAAATATTATTTCATTAATATTTTACTCAAGATATTCTCTTTTATTTTAAACAACACACACGATCAGTTTTTTAATAGAGCTCACTGAAATTAAGAAGAAGTTTACTAGTTAAATACCATCATTTACGTGCTCGTTGCACGCAAAAGACAGTGCTTCATTATTATTTAATTAACCTTTTACTCCTTTTTTTCCAAAATAAAAATTGTACCAATGGAAAATTGTAGAAGTTTTCGTATGTCCTTAGTTATAAATCGATGAATAAAGATCTAAGCTAGCAGCAACTAGTAAAAATGAGTACTCAGTATTTTCCGAGAGCGAATTGCTGAATTTTAATAATTTTCAAAATAGACAGGGAGCAGGATGGAATTGAGATTCCAAAATGTGAGGACCGCATTCAATCATTTGATACGAACTCAGAAAAGCTTATAGATTAAAATTTTGGATGCTACCAGAAACTGTATTGGTCCATTTTTTATCCCTTCTAAAGCACTCGCTTGCGACGGGGCTAGTGGGGGGTGAGGGAAAGGGAGCAACACTACTGCTGGCAACATCCGATTTTTTTGTTATTTGGGTTCCACATATAGAAATCTGAGCATAGTTTCCCGGTCCTCACATTTTGCAAACTCAACTTCCTTTGGCACTTGCTCTAAAGCATAAAGATGACTTTATCTACGATTTAATGAAGCTGGAAAATTATATGACGCATGAATATAAATAAGAGGTTTAATCAAACTTGATGTTTGCTAATTCTAAATTGAGACTCTTTAATAAATTTACTGTAAAGTTATATATTTACTCAGATTGTTTAAAAATATTTTTATCAGCGTTTTGTCATTAAAATTTAATAATATAATAAATGTTATGAAGAACAATAGGACAGATTTTATAATTGCAAATTATTTTCCAATATAAAACTACTGTTTCAGAAATTCCACAAACAAAAAAAATCAAATAATACTTGTATATGATACATAAATATAAGAATATATGGAAAATATTAATATGTGAGTAAGAAAATTACGAATATGGTACTAAATGATGATTATAATATATTTTACTCAGAAAGGTCAAAAGAGTTATTATTCTATACAAGTTGTTGTTAATAGCAGCAAAATGTATTTTTTATTTGGATAAAATTTAAAGAATGGATTCAAACAGAGATGGATTGTTGTCGGGGGCTTATTCATATTGAAAAAAATATTATAATAACACATTAAAAATGCTTTTGGAGCATCTTTGAATTCAAGGCGGAATTCATAGTTGAAAAAGAAACGCTCTTAATACTGTCCAATTCTCAAATCCCCGAGAAGGGAATGAAAAAAATCCCCAAAAAGTAAATGCATCATTTTTCCCATTATTTTTTCTGAGATGCCCTAATTTGGGCTGAAATTAATGTGTCCCTAGGCCACAATTATTTCTCTAATGCCTGGTATTCTCAAAAATTATATCTTTCCCCATAAATCTCCAGATAATATGTAGTTGTCTCCAATTCAAGACGAGAAATCAGTCGGCACACTCAAACACACAGATGGGGATGCTTTTAAGATAATTAAGTGGCGAAGAAACAGTCAACTTCATCAATTAAAATAATATCTTGAGCGTATTATATTTAGCCATTTATCAACATGTTTTGTCTATTAGTTTTGTTACGAGTTAAGACGCATAGTTTATGTTAATGAAGCTGTAAATAAATTGTTTGGTAAATTCTAGTTATTATTAAAAGTGAATCAAATACGGCGTATGAACATATGCTTATAGAATTGCTATGTGCTCCATCAGTATGAGATTTAAAAAAATGCTTCAGTAAAGACATTAATACAAATAATAGGATCAATAAATTTTCACATGATAAAAGTGAATACTCTCCACCCTATAGTTTTGGTTTCTTTAGTTACATTAATATCTTGGTTTGAAGAAGTAAGAGGGATAATTTGGGACGAACCTCATAGTCTTGAGTGGTAGCAGATGACGAGGCCACTACTTGAGGCAGCATTCTCGACGCTTTCACGCCATACCAACTTTAAGACATTTGACCCTCGATGTCAAATTTAGCGTCCATCTTGTTCATATTTGTGGCGGATCTTTAGCGGAAGCTGGCTTGGAACGTAAAACCCTCCGGCGAGGAGGAAGGACCTTACCACCAGGTCACTGCTGCCTACCATTTTGTTCAGGATTTAATTGTACAACTAGGTACAGGGGATAGGGTAAGGATATAACAAAGTACACCAGAAGATGAAGTGTACTGAGATATTTTATGATATATTCAGTTTCTATGCAACAAGTCAGAATGTTTTGCAGTTCATTCCCTAGAAACCACCTTAAGCCTATTGTAATTATTTATATGCTTTGTTAAAACACTTACCATTTTAATCATGCCTAAAGTCTTTTTAGCTATTAGTCGATAACATCATATGACATCCTTCCACCTATTTACCAGTGTATGCGCTGAATTGTTGTAAGATTATAATAAGGATCAATGTTCAAAACGCATACATTGAATCAGACAAAAAATAATCATAAGACTTACAGAAAAATTGAAGATCAAACTGCTAATGCCAAAGGTTATTCTTAGTAAAATATCAGTAACAGTAAAGCCCACTTCTCCACAAGTGGGGTAGAGGATTAAGACGTCGCATGACCAAGGAGATTCAATCGGAATAAGAGCATTCATGAACAATCCCCGAATTTAATCAATATCCAGAGTTTAGTGGTATTCCCTGTATGTCCAGGGGCTGCTGTGGAATGGTGGTACGATTTCGGCTCTGGAACCAGAGGGTTCCAGGCTCGATACAACATGCCTATCAAAGAGCCACCATGTATATAAGCCTGGTGCACATTAAATCGGACGTCGAGAATCAAAAATCACCCTCTCGTGTTGTGCAGAAATCTGGAGAATGGGAGCTGGTCCACATATCGTCCTCATCATCTGACCACGATTCAAAATTAATGAGTGCATTTGAAAATATACATGTGTTGCTTCAAGCGGAACGTCATTATGACACAGCTAAACTAATCTCAGTATTTTCATTTCACAGAACTATCTTACAGACATAGTTTATCTTCATATTTGTAATTTGAGAAAACGATAACAGAAGCGTTTTGAAACGTAAACGAGTTTTTTTAGTTTGTATAATTATTAGAAAACTGCAGTATAATCTCTCTTGACCGGCAGCAACTTAAACTCTGAGATGCCGGAAAAATGAATTTTATAGATAATTGATTATATGCTTGTAGAACTTATCTGTTCGCGTTTTGTGACACTATCTTAAGAAATTACATCTTGCAAAGTCCGTGGGTCATGTTTTTCGATTAATCGGCCAGAAATAAATAAACATGATCTGAAAACATACAGATTAGTATCTAATTCAAATTAAAAGACGATAAACTGGATTTTATGAATCAGAAAAGAATTCGGCAGTATTTTAAAGTTATCATTTATATTATCATTTGAAAAATGGGGATGTCTTAGAGTGAAATAATATAATATCAAATGTCTACTTGCATGTTTTAGGTCTAAAATTACTTGCAATTTTGTCAATTCGTCCATTCAATTATTTATACTTGACCGTAGCGTTTTGCTTCATAGTATAAAGCATATAAATACTTCAAAATATACTTTTAATAAATAAAATTATTTCGATTACATTTAAAAACATTTAATGCCAGTAACATATGATTCACGCATATTTCCTTTTAAACGTAACGTATATCGTTTTAAAATAATCATCGGCTGTTCCAATTTTTTAAAATCAAATCACATCCGTAGATGTCCGACATCGCAATAATCTCTAGCACATGCAGAGACCATTGTGTTTCAACAGAGGTAAGCAAACTCTTGTGACTTGTGCTACGCCTCTTGGCCTTTACACATGCACATTTGTCGTCAGAGTTTTAAAAGTTTACTACGCGCAATGACGCTTTTCAGTCCACTGCAATTAGACCGGAACACGGCAAATAGAAGAAAAAAATTTTAAAGCTTTTAAACTTATGTCAAATACTCCTTTGAACTCAAGGATATGAGAACTAAAAAGTTCCCAACCCTCAGGGGAGAGCTTCCCCATAACTCCCTCCCCTGGAACTTCTTAAGCGTCAATGCTTATAATTTGGTTATAAATTAAGCTACACCTGTGATTTTTTTTGTAAAAATAAGTGATTAATTTTTCTATAAATTAATACATCAGATTTGAGATTGTATCTGGCAAAGTTTTTTTGTAATAATATAATTTAAAAAATAAATATAAATTTCAATAAAATATTTAACCTTTTTACGATAACTTTTTTATTGAAATCAGCCAATTATTAAACTACCAAATTTGTAATGCATGAAGAATGAAATGCTATTTCGTTAAACATTCGATATACGGTGTTGTTTTATGTTTTTACCTGTGCTGCTCTTGAAAGCCTATGTGACTTAGCCTATGTTTTTTTCTTCAATCTATTTCACTTTAAAAGCGAAAACAAAGGAAGGAAATTCAAAGCTCAAGCTTCACTAAACACCAAACAACACATACACTTCTGTAAACTAAAAATCTGGAACATAGTCAAAAATTAACAATTTAAAAATATCTAAAATGTGAAAAACAATTTCCTCAGTGTCGCTCAGTGCATTGAGACCTGGAGGTAAAAGCACTAATTCATTGTCTATGTCGTCTAAATCACTGTCATCTAAAGCCCACAAAAATTCCAGGGCTACCTGCGCAGTTAAAAACTTACGTGGCATTTTAAAATTGTAGAATCAAAGTAATTTTCAAAAGGAAACCAAATTCAAGCATGCGAAAGCGGGGAAAACTAAGTCTGCAGTGATGAATTTCAAAATACAACTGACTGCATGAGTATCATGGCGCAATTCTTTGATAACAATTGACTCCAGCCACCACGTCTGGTCATGATATGCACCCATGTTCCTGTCAGGCAGACTGATGAGGCTTGTATTACTTGTAGAGTTGCAATCTTTCGGATGCAACAGAGAAAGGAAGGTCTTTCTCCATTTCTAACAGATGTGGCTAGGTAGTAATGGATTGTATCATCTTCCTGTTTACAAGACAGTTGAAAATGTAGGAAAAATTGATCTTCTCGATCATTTTTGGCGATGATTTTTAACTAGTGTAAAAGTAGGGAATATTACCTAAATAAATTTTTATTAATTGTATGTTTTCCTTGAAGGCCAAAACTTAAAAAAACTTGTGTATTGAAATTGTAAGAAAAAAATCTGCGAAAATCGCACCTAACATTAATCTAAGCTTGCGGAAAGAGCATCTTTATATTTAAATTACTCTTGAATAACAAATGGTTTTAATTAGAATTAAAATATTCAAAAGAATTTATATAAATGCCACTTGTGTGTTCTGTCCTATTTTTAGGACGATGATTAAATATGGGTGAAAGTTCTGCAGATATAGTTTATACGTTTTCTTTCGTTACTTAAGTCTGTCTATCCTGTCATAAAACTAGGTTTATTTAGCTTTGTAAGACTTTTTGGAAGTTTTTTCTCTAGGTAATAAAATAACGGTTGATTGGCGTCAAAGTTGGAGAGGATAAGGGTCATATGCTCTTAATTTGCTATTTAAATGTCCTTTCCATCCATTATTATTATTGAAAGAGGACTCAGAGCTGTACAATGGTCCTGGATAACTCTTACATAAATGTGTCCTGAAAGTATGTGGAAAATTGATACTTCAGTCTATACAGTTTGCCTTAGTTCGGGAATTAAACTATTCTTCAAAATAAAGCTGATAGATCCATCTCAACAGCAAACAGAAACCTCCTAATCGGATGATGATGTTTGAAACCATTTCATCTTCATTGCTGGATAATTTGGGTTGCGCCAGTATGTGCAAAAACTGTCGAGGCCAAAGCTGCACTCACACCGAAGAAATAGACATTGTCAGAAAAGAAGACAATGATATTATTCAGTGAAGCCAAGAACTATTACAATATTCTTGCATTGGCTGGAAAGAGACAATTTTAATGACTATTTTTAAATGAAACAATTTATATTGAAATGTAACATTTTTCCTATTTTCGATACTTTTAAATTCTGAACTTTTGATTATGTTCCTAATTTTCAGTATACAAAAGTTTATGCGTTGTTTGGAGTTTAGTAAAGATTGAACTTTGAACTTCCTTGTTCTGTTTTCGCTTCTAAAATGAAATACTTAGAAATAAAAAATAACTTAGGGTAAATCACATAAGCTTTAAAGAGAAGTACTGGTAAAATGAAACATAAAACAGCACGGTATTTCAGATGGTTAACTAAATAGTATTTCGTTTTTTATACATTACAAGCTTGGTAGTTTAAGGATTGGATTTTCAACATCTTTGATTTGTTTTCGGTCTAAAATGAAATGTATAGAATTAAAAAAAACATAGACTAAATCACATAGGCTTTCAAGAGCAGCAATGGTAAAACAAAACATAAACCAGCACTGTATTTCAAATGTGTAACTAAATAGTATTTCGTTTTTTTTTCATACATTACAAATTTGGTATTTTAATAACTGGATGATTTTAATAAGAAAACTACAGTGAAAAAGGTTACAGAATTTATTGGTGTATTTATTTGTTTTTTAATAAATTATATTATTACAAAAACAATGCCAGACACAATTTAATAATTTATAGAAAAATTATTTATCTATTTTTACAACAAAAATCATAGTTGCAGCTTAATTTATAAGCAAGATATACGAGTTTTACGGTTTGGCGCCTTCCTTCCACAAATCCATTAACATTTAATCATTCTCAAAGGCCGAAGTAAGAAATAATTTATACCTGCAAAAGTGCCATTATTTTTATACTGCCGGTTAGTTGAGTTCCGGATAAGAGAGATTTTACTATATATAAGTTTTCTATCGAAATTCAAAGCACATTTCTTCTGTAAGAATCAATTATAAGGGAAGTAAGATATGTGCAACTCTTTATTAACATTTCAGATCTTGCATAATATAATTTATATATCCTCACTCTATTATTGTATGAGAGAATTCACTTCATGAGATTCGTGGACATTCGCCGAATAATTTATTAATACTACTACTGTACGTAGCATTAATAGTGGACGACTGATTTGTTGGAGATCGGGTAAATATAGGTAAGCTTTCGTCTTATTTCTAATAGATGGAATTCTGTCATAAAAATGTCTTATCTTTGGGTGGCCTGTCATTTATGGTCTGTTGCAAAAGAAATTCTGCTAAGAAATACATTAATTACGTTATTTAATTAATATTAATATGGAATTTGATTTCATAACAGCAATTCAGACGTAGATGATATTTTATTTGACATAAATGGGATACTTGCTTAAAAATAATTCGCTTTCATGGCTTAACAAGCAACATCACCTATCTCAATTCTTTTAAATTTCAAAATGGAAGAAAATATTGATTTTTCGCAACCAATAACGAATATTTCTAAATTTCTTCACATAAGGTGTGAACATGAGACCGCATGCTCCTCTCAGATATGAAAAAATTCAGAAATATTCGTTTTTGGCTGCGAAAAATTGAGGATTTCTTCATGTTTGAAATTTCAAAAAATTAAGATAGCCGGTGTTGCATGTTAAGCGTTTTCGCCTGAAATATCATTTAAATATGTGTTGAAACCCGTAAGGATACAATAAAACAGTTAGCTTATAATTCTGATACAGTTACCAATGCACGATGGATCCATTTTACAAAGGTCTATTTAACAGATATATATTTCTAAAAACATACTGTAGAAGGAAAAGTGTAATTGCTTGATTTCAAATTGAGAAAATGTCCTAATTTAACACATAACTGTGTAGGTTTAGTCCTGAATTTCGAGTGTTAAAGAATTCCATCTCAATAAAATCATTTTAATGAAATGATAAATGACGGAAAAAGACACACCTTTATTGCCAATTTTATTTCCAACAATAACATCAAGCAATGTTAAATAAAGAAATTCTGAAAATTTCGTTCAAAATTACCAGGTCCGTAAAGATATATATTGTCCTATAACTAGGTAAATTGAAAGTAGATAGCAGATAATATTGGTCTATTTAGTGCCATATTATGTGCTTTATTGAGATTATGGACACAGGTTTCCTTTGAGGAACATGTGCGGACCATGTTGCTCTAAGAATTAAGATATTTGAATTGTTTGTGATTCGTTCAGGAAAGCTCAATGGTAAGAGATGAAGTTAATTAACCATCTTAGCGTTCATTGGTTTTGCAGTGAAACCCCACATTGAGGATTTTATTACTGCGCATGTGCGAAACATAACGTAATTTTTCATTCATAACTTAAGAGCCAGATATATAGAGCAACATATATAAAAATTCCTGTTCAATACCGTTAGTATTCACAAATATATCGGCATTGCAAGAGCTAAATTGCTTTTGATCTCTAAGAGAAACAAAATGATGAGGGTTCTTGCACAAATTGATATTTTTTAAAATTGAATCTTCGAAAGTAATATTGAATTTTATGAAGGTTGAATATCCGGAATACTCACGTATACTTATAAATTATATACATAATTTAAATTGCCTTTCGATGATAACTTATTCGGAGGAAAAATAGCCAAATACCATTCATTGGTTTCAATGTAAAACCACAAATTTCTTGAAAATAAAAAATACTAAATTTTTTCCTTTACATATGCATGACCATCCACATGTCTACCCTAATAGCACAAGACGCTGTACAATATTGTTACGATATTTTCACGATATTGTACGGTATTCAGAATACCGGACAACGTCGTAGAGATATCGTACAATATCTTGTGCTAATAGGGTAATATTCATTTTTGAGATGAATTTAGTAATTTTCTAAACGAAACATGCAGTGAACTTGAATGGGTTAACGCCTTCCCCAATATGTAAGAGGGCTGATTATCTGAAAGCAGTATCGAGAGTTTTGCGCTGATATCACTGGAGTAAAAGAAAATATGTTGGACATCGATGTTGGCTTTATAGTTCAATTTTACACCCTTTTTATGTGATATTAGCAAATTTCCGTATATTTGAGTTAGCTTAATTAAATAGAAACTATTGCTGTATATTGGTGATTTTACTTCATCTCTTTTATTATGTTTTTGATATTTAATTTTTAAAACAGGAAATACTTGAGATTACGTTTCAGAAAGATGTAGTGAAAAATCGTTTATTACATCAATATATTATGTAAAATGTACGAGACGGTATATCAACCATTACATTTTAGTATTTTTTGCAAAAACAATTCGCTATTTTATTCATTTAAATTTAAATGTTTTCTGATATTTAATATAATTTCTTTGTCATGAAAGTTAAAAAAACGGTAACGACATGTACGTTTCTGTCACCATTGACAAAACACTTTTGACTTTGTGATCACAGAAATAACATGGACTATGTTACTCACGATAAATGATGACGTTAATCTTATAATGTCTACACTTATTAACTACTAGTTCTGAGAATTTCCAAATACATTTATTTTGATCGTGCCTAATAAGCTGATGTCGGCGATTGTAATAACGAAAATATGCATTTGAAATAAGCGGTTATTTCTTTATAAACCACGAGAGATGAGGAAACAGAGTAGGAGACATAGCCTATAAGAACGAAATCTGTTCGAATATTTTTTGAAACATTTCGCTAAAGTAAATTTTTAAAAAATTAAACAAATGCTTGGGCTTTAGATGTTAGTTTAGATTTTTCTTGTTCTTAATCGCCATTATATATCACAATTCCCTTGATAATTGCGTTATTCATAAGCAGTAGGTAGTTTATTTTTTAAGTAAAATTTAAAACAGGTAGTTTCATACTCCGTTTGCGTGTTGATTGCTCCTTTCAATAGTGCAAACACGCAGAAGTTCGTCTCTGATTGGAACTCCTGGTGATTTAACAGGAATTTAAATTAATAGTATTAAATTGTAACCCTAAATACGTTTTTCCATAATTGTTTCCCAAAAATATAAGGGTAATTTCAGATGTATTGTTGCATTGATGCAGTTCTGGTGTTTTATAGGTACATGAGTAAAGAGATCATATCACTTCCTTAACGTTTGGAAATGAAATACTTTGCTGAAAAAATGAAAAAATTACACTTTCCCAGCACTCATTATTTTTAATTTTTCCATTGTGCACAAACCTGTCAATAATCAAAAATTCATTTCTAAAAGTTCAGTCAGATTCTTTTAATCATGTTTGCAATTTGTCTTCTTCTCCTTTTCGGCAATAAATACATCCGGTTTTTTTTTTTATCGCAGTTGCTTAGTTGTAAAGAAGCTTTCCCGATTTGCGACAGTTTTCAATTTTCAGCAGATAAATGCTTCTCATTAAGAAATTTCCACTGAAGTTAAGAAATTTAATGTTATTTCATCAATTCGGTGTGTTTATATATATTATTTTAAAACTAAATAGCATATATTGGAAATAGAAATATTTCTAGAAGTTCGTTCTTTTCTGAAAAGAGTATGGTTTTCTTTTCAGGAAATTGTAAATTTTACGCGTTTTTTTATTATTAACAATATTGTTTATTTTTACATTAGATGCATTTATTGATAGATTCATTCTTGAATAATGGAATGGGAATTCTCCTACTCAGAGAAAATAAAACAATAATTAGCCTTTTACCCACTATTCATTTTCGCCATTTTGTAATTAAAGACAACTATGAAATATCATATCAATGAATAAAGTCATAACAACTAATTATTGAAAAATTTAAACTGATTTAAGCAGAACGATTGTGTATATATTAGATACTAACATTAAAAAAAAGTGCGAGCAGCCTCTGTAGTTTCCTAAAATAAAAATATAAGGCATGTCTGTAGTTTCCTTACGAAAAACTCTTTAAGACTGCATTTCACTAAGATTTCTTTAAGAGTAAATTATGCTCACAAATTCAGCCAAGCGAAACTATCTTGATCTAACAAAAACTTTCAATGGATTTTCATTTTCAGACTTCGCAAGCAAACGCAGATAAGAACGTCAGACAATACTCTATATGACTTAAATAAACATAAATGCCCACAGATACGTTGAATCACAAGCTGAACTTTCAAATATTGGCAAAATATGTTAATGTAAGGTTTTGTATTTATTTATCGCCCACGCCGAGGCAAAGATTGTATGTCTAGAAATAGGTCAAAAGGGCGAAAGTTTTTTAAATTTTATACAAGCTACAGCAAATTCGTAGAAAATAAATAATATATAATGAAAAAGTAATGCATGGTATCAGATATTAATATCTTAAACATTTCAGTGACAAGCCACTGTTATATTGAAGTAAATAATGAAACATTTTGTTGCAGATATTACCATTTGATTGCCTGAGAATATAATTAATTCTGTAAAAGTTTCATCAACAAGTCAATAAATATTCATTTGCTTATATTCTGCATTCATTTGCAATTTACTGTCCGTTTTTAGATATATGTTTTCAGATATGCAATCACCCGCACATGCATCAGTTTGCTTATTTGATTCCACAAAAATTAGGGTAAAATAAAAGATGATGGAGCTGTTTACTTTTTATTAAATACATTTAACCCTTTCGACATAATGTGGAAATACGTCCCTGAGATTAAACTTCCCTATTTTTGGTAAATAAATCCAAGTTTTATATGTATGTTTATGTTTTCAGTGTTCTTAAGTAATTAGGGAATAAAATTATGATTAAATAAACTAAGAAACACTTTCAGATTGTAAATGGCGGACTTATGGTTTTGAGCATGCACATTCCTCAAGTTTCAATTGGTCTATACAATATAATTTTGATTTTACAATAACTAGATCTCTATTGATGCCATACTTGGTGTAAAATAGTTCTTATTGTTCTTACTTAAAGTACTAATTTAGCCTTTTTAATATCATATTGAAGAAATATTAAATAAATTCTTTTTGTGGGATATATTGGCCCAATCATATTTAAAAGTGGGGCAATATAACTCATCAGTCACCAAACTACTACATTATTATTGTTACGAAGCTTCAAAGGTTTTCCCCTGACATGCTAATCTTATGACAGGAAAGAGAGTTTTATAACTGTTTTACTGGAATATTCCCAGTCGACTATAGGATTAGGGCATATTGTCCCAGGAGATTTCCAGGAAACGAGAAAATTGAAAAAAACTTTAAACTCATAGTATACTTCTTTTCGCATAGTCAACATTAAATGAAACTACTTTTCATAATTAAATTTTAATCATGCAAAAACCGGGTCAAAAGTGTTAAGGAAGCACCAAGATTAGAATTAAAACAAAATAACGCGATTTGAAATGAAAATGAATATAAACATCGGAAAAGAATCACCAAAAAAATCCGTGCTTAATACACATACAGTTCCTTCATATAAGCACTCTTATTTCTCATCTTTCTAGGGAGTAAAGTCGTTCAAAAGTAATAAACGCGGCTTTCTGAATCCAACAGAATTTTTTTTATATTTTCTCAATAAGAGAACAAAAAGTCTTAATTATAAATTCACCAATTTCCTTTTGTAATTAGCAAAATACTTCTGTAATAAAGAAAGATTCGGGCAACATGATTTATCACATTTAATCGAAAAGCTGTGATCATAGCCATTTTGCCGTGTTTCCATTGAAATTCTTACTATTATATCATTAAAAAAGAATATAATAATCGTAACTAATGACTTTCATAGATGACTGAAATAAAAGTGAGTCTGCGGCGGCGTTACTCACATAGCAGAATTTAGAGATTTCTTTGGTGTGTGATTGATTTTGCCAGAAGAAACCTGGTGTAAAGCGTTTAGTGATGATATGACACTAAGTGAAATAGATGAGGCAAAATAAGTAACGCCCCACTAGGAATTCCTCCGTCCCGTTAATGCTCAGCGTCCAATTTATAGGACAGTTATGTTTCACTTTCGTGGCTAAACCGAATGTAATCCATTGCTTCTTTTTTGCTTTATCTATGAAGTCAATAAGAATTACCAAAATCCTAAATATTTCTTAAAAGGTTAACCAGTTAGCCAGATTTTGAAGTAAAAATGACATTTTGATTGTTTTAATGTTTCTTTTAATTTATTGTTGAGGTAATTCAAGGAATTAGAAAGTGATTTTTGTCAATTTATATTTTATTACATTTTGAAAATATTGAGTATTTATGCAAAAAGCTTTTTTTAAAAAAAATGATTTTCTACCGATATTTTAAAAAAAATTCTCAAAAATAAAATTAAAAAAACGAAATAAAACCTTTTTCTCCGAATTTACTTTTATTTCATATTTAACTTAATTTTGGTATTTTAAACATAATTTAATTACAATTTATTGAAATGTATGCTATAAATTAATTTTGGTCGTTAATGGGCTAAACAGACTTAGACACCATTACCAAGCACGATTATCTGGCTTGATTTTTCACTCAGACACGCCACCGCTAAACGATTTATATTGGATTTCTCCTCGTAAACTAAGCTTTATACCTGATATTTCTCTAAGTTCTGCCCGTAATAGCGCCGCTAGAACCACAATCCCACTTCCATTTGAGCACATCCTATATTTACGGTTAGTCTACATCTACCCCTCACTGATCTTGCATGAGAAGTAATGAGAGTAATTAATATACAAACAGCATAAACTATGGCATTTCACAAAGTTAAAAGATTACATTGAGAAAATGCTTTTAAATTTTATTCTACTCATAGAGTGGTGGATGCGACAAAAACTATTAAAGTGTATTACTCTATTCTGCTACATGATACCGAAGTATGTGTTAAAGGAACCTACCCACAATTTCTCATGGAAAAACCATTAGGAGCCTCAAAGGAACACTATTGTTTTAATGATCTTCAAAAATAATAAGATGGAATGTTTCAGAAAGATTATACATTATATAAAATTTCCAAAACTCTTATTTTCTTTAATGGGAAATCTTTGAAGAAAATATGTGAGGATGTAAAATATAATTTTTTACGATATAAATTCTGAAAATAAAAGCGTTTGACTTAACTGTATTATTTTGATTTTAGCTAGGACAAACGTTTGCTTCATTCCTATATATTCATTCTCCTGTTCGCGCTATTCAAAATGTGACCTTCGAAACTTTTCTTGTTCATATTTTGCAAACTTGTACATATTTTTCCGAAAAGGATTTGGTAAAAGCTTTTAAACTTTTTGTTCTGTGGAAACGTTTTTTCATATTGGAATACGATTCTGGATTTAGGAACGCAAGAGACACGTCTTTTTTTATTTGAATCACAGAGAATGGGATTTTAGGCTTCTTTGTTTTGAAGTCGTCTTTCTAAAGTTCAGAAAAGAAGCAACATTACAAATAATCTCTTTGTTTCCAGAAAGATTTCATTTGTTTCTTGAAATTCCCTTTATCCTAAACTGCGGTTTACCTCCTATGAAAGAAATAACATTTCTTAATGGGATCTAACATTCAAAATATCAGATAAAATTTAAGCATTTCATTTTCCAGACAAGGCATTTTCCAGACATTTTGTTGTATTGCGTTAAATTTTTGATTTTTGGCCTTAAACTCTAGATTTATTTGAAAGAAAGTTTTGTAATTACGTTTGAGAGCTTTAGATTTTGGTTTTGGGTGGAAAAGAGATTTATCTCATAGAATTCCTAAAATTCTTTAAAACGTTAATATCTTTCAGATGGGAGGGAATCTTTCTCTTTACTGGAGAGAAAGATAAAACAGAAAGGAATAAATATGCAGGTATATTAGAAAATATAAAAAAAAACTTACCAAGTAAATTTTCCTATACAAGCAGGAATATTCATTGCATCTTGATGCAAATTCGAATCACTGACGTTTTCACATTTATTGTAACAGTTTTGAATATCTTTGTAAAAAATTTATAAAGTAATTTCACATGAAGTTGAAAATATTTTTAATAACATATTTTATTTAAATTATTAAAGATTTTTAATCAGTTAAATTTAATTAATAGCTTAAATTTAAAATTATCCTTCCTAAAATGCTGGCGTCAATTTCCAAAACAGCGGTTGAAAATTGAAAGTAAAAATCTTATAATATTGAATTAAAATTCCGCATCCTGCTTCTCAATCTGGAAGATAATTCAAGGTGAATATCGCCGGCAAATATGTGCATTGAATTATGCTCGGTGATCTCTCAGAACGCATAATTTTTTTCAACTAGAATATATTAATCCTCAATTATTATAGCTGGATTCCTATTTTTAAATTTAAGAATCAAATTAAATAAAAGTTTAAATTCAAATTTACTAGAAACCATTTTTACTTTGTAGCACAAACATTCTGTTCATCGCAAAATCGTGCTATTAAATATTTCATTTTTTGGAGCAAAATAGACTTGAAAAAAAATTAAGAATAAGAAGCACACATAATCAATCAGCACACTACAAAACCACATGTGAGCACAACACGCTACAAAAAAACGCAATCATTATTTATGAATTTAAATATTTCAGAAGTATTAATCGTATAAGATGTTGTACAGTATATATAGTGGTAATCATTTTTTCTGCTGATGTTGTTTTTTATATAAATGTTTTAAAAATACTACTAAATCTTAAAAATTTTAAATTATAAATATAAAATTTTGCGTAATCATTCTCATTCTAAATCAAAGGTAAGGAAACAGCCATCTATAAATGTTAAATGCCTCCACTTCTTTTTTCACATGAAATTAGATATCCTGAGCAAAATATAAAAACGCAAAGATGACATATAATTTAACAAACGGATAGACAAAAGTAGAACATACTTATTTTCATTTGTACACTCACAAGTTTTATAGAAATAACAGAAAGGCTACTTCATTAAAGAATAAATACAAAGTTTTTTAGAAAAGACATCGAAATAAGACTTATGCAATTTTAAGCATTAGTTAAATATGAACTCACTTACTTGAATTTAATTTATGGTTGAGAGAGCTTCAGATAAAGTGTAAAAAATTAAAGAATGAAAAATATATTTAAAAAAATGTAATTAAAATATACAAACCTATGCCATGATTCCTTAAATATTCTTCCACAGTTTTAAGATCGTGGAAGAAATTTTTTGTCATCATATATTATTTAGGAATATTAGTTTTGCACTACCGTCGTGGCAAAAAGTATATCGTCTGTCGAAATATCGCCATATATGGAAAACTACTCAGTTTCAAACTATGCAAAAATTATTTACGACTTAACTTAATGCTGCCGAATAATGTATTGAAATATATTTGTGAAAAAACCCTGATATCTTTTGGATTATGTGAAAATTATCAAAGCCAGAGGATGGCAGCTTGCAAAAAGTATAAATTCGTCTGCTGATTACATAATCTGAAAGAATAAGTAAACTGAGAAAGCATTTATCTCCGATTCTAGAAACGAATACATGTTTTATGGATAGATAATTGTTCTATTCTTGCTTATTTTTATACCATTCCGAGAAGATGATACTTATCAGAGACCTAACAAAGCAAAACACTAGATTTTGAGGATGCTGGTTACAATGGTGCTGAAATTGCACGAAAAGTTGTCAGATCGAATACTGTAGTTAGCCTCTTTCTCATTAATCCCGGTAGCTATGGCAGAAAAAGAACGAAAAGGAGGAACAGATTTAACAGATTTATTTCTTCAAAGCCAAAAAAACAGATCCAGAGGGTCGTCTTCATGCAAGAAATGCCTTTAGCGCAAATTAAAGATGTGATACAGTTGTCCTATACCAGATGAACAATAATAAATGCACCGCATAGAAATCCAAATTTTGTGCACCAGAAGTTGACATTTATAAGTAAATTCCTTTTCTAAGCGGCATATAGATTCACGTAAAATTTTGTCAGCAAATATTTAACGGCTATCAGCAACTGGAATGCTATGGTGTTTCGGACAAAAAAACGTTTTATTTAAATGAAGTTGACGGATTTAATTTTTACTGGTATGATCTGCATAAAGAACAACACATTTTTTCGAAACACCAATTGGAAGAAAGATCACTCGTGATTTTGGCAGCATTTGCAGCCGGCGGGGCAACTCAAAATGTTTCTGTCGAAAACTAAATGAATTCAGTTTTATATCAGAACAGGCAAATAGTTTGTTGTGGATTGCTTCTCTGATGGCATCAGAAGATCAGGACATTTCAAAGAGACAAAGCATCTATGCATATTTCATGCTCCAGGACAAAATCCTAGATGAATGCGAACGAGGTGAAAACTCTTTAATGGCCATTCCGACCTAAATGGAATAGAAAACCTTTGGGGCATTCTGGCTCGAGATGTTTACAATAATCAGTGGACAGTACAGGAGCGAGTTTCGGCTAAAAACCACAATCAGAAATTGATGAAACATAATTAACCCGGACACCTTCTGAATTATGTCTGGTTATATGAACCGATTAAGAATACAATTAATGGAAAAAGGAGGTTTCCACATCACTTACTAAAGATTAACCTTTAACTGCTGTGAAAATTGTTTTGGCATAACTAGTGTGAGCTGTCTCATAAACAACTTTTATAAAAACCCTTATAAATAGAAACTTTTATGCGTTTTTATGAAATGTTGTGAGTAAATTAGGCATATTTATGCAATTTTAATTCATATACTCAATTTTTAAATCATAAATCAATTAATTTTGAACAATTTCAATCATATAAAAGAATGATTATTTTTTTCATTTTAAGGACCAAAGCTGATAATTTTATTAAACATTCATAGAATTACACATGCCTTTATTAAGTATTGCTGACAATTATACCATAATTCTAGAAATATGAATTAAATTATATGGAATAAGATACATTTCGTGCAATGATAAATATAGGTTGGAATACAGTCAATACATATTTTTCGAAAGCACTGAAGACACTTTGACTCCTATCATTCCATGCATTTGTAAGCTGATTTCCTCTTCTTACTGAATGGACATAGACAGGATGTTTTTCTAATATTTCCTCTTGATTAAAAAAATAGTTTCTCATTTTCATTCAAGTTATTAGTATACATGAATTCATGCCAATTTTGATCAGAATTTTTCATTCCGCATTCCATAGTTTTTACATTAGTCAGTTTCACGACTGAGTTGATCACTCCTTCATCAAAACATGGTGCTCTGTTTCAAAGCGTATTTTTGCAGGATGTTCAAACCAAGAAGCTGGAGAATAATATTGTATGTACTTTGGTGAACTTACAGCCCGAAGTCGTTCTTTTTCATATACCACTTGAAATGATTTTTTCCATAAAATGTATCATCTTTTTCACAACTATTCGAATTCATTTTCTTCTAAAATTTGAAGCAATATTTATCACTTTTGCGAAAAATGAGCAACTGATAAATAGCGTCTATAACTTACAAAAAATGTTGATCTCCCAGAACGCACATAGCAGTTAAAGGTTGAGACATTTCGAGTCTATTCTTTTTTCAACTTCACCTGCGTGGTAATTCTGCTAATTTCTTATAAAATTTGAAATAACGTAATTAAACTTAAATGTTTTTTGCCTTGAATTCCTTATATCATGAAGTATTTAATCATTTCATAAAAATATGATACACATTTGTAGTCTTAATCGTCTTATTTTGAGACGTTATACTTTTTTCCACGACTTTTTTATTTCAATTTAGTATTTGTTTGATTTTAGAAAATTAAAAATAAAATTTTTTCTTTACTTTTTCAGACTGCGCATACAGTAGTTTCTAGAAAATATTTTATATAAGCATTTGCGTTTTCTGAAATAAAATAAAGAATAGGAAATCATCAAATTTCAAGCAAAAATCGGATAGAAGTAGAAGAAACTCCAGATATTTTCTCATTGCATTTTTCTTAGTAAATCTCAATTCGCCTTATTTGAGAACAGTGGTAAAGTGCAAAGTTTTACGTGATATTTCGTTATTTAAATGTGGAAATTTTTGTGATTTTTCCAATAGAATTCGTTGAGATTAAAAAATAATGAACAGTACATATTATTTTATAGACTTTTGTATATGATCACTTATATATAATAAAAAATAATATCTGAAAAAAAGTTAAATTATTAAACTGAGCATCTGCGCACAACCAAAAATGGAAATTGGTGAAATCTCAAATTTAAAATCAAAAGTAATTGAGGAAGAATTTTGCTCTCTATGGATCTGAATAAACCATTGTTTTTAAAGAAACTGTATAATCTTTCTAGAACGAAAGACATTATTTCAAGCGTATTCAAAGAAGAATTTAATTTAAAAGTTGCTTAAAAATTAATTTTCAATTGTCAAAATAACTAGTGTTAAAAACAATATTTCTAAAAATCTGGGTTTTTTTTGTTGTTGATTTAACTTATTATTCCTTTGTTGTTTCCCATGCATGTTCCCCAATGCTGAGAAAACCAAACTGAAAAGCATAAGAATTTATATCAGTTTTGGAGGAAGATAAATTTATACAACGTTTCTCAAAGACATGTTAATCTTATATATTTCCAACTACAAATCGAAAATTCTTAAACTTCAACCAAGAAACAAAATGTAATTGAAGAAATTCCGGAATTTATTCACATTCAACTGAAAACAAAATTCGAGGAATCAATGTGTTGAA
Source organism: Araneus ventricosus (assembly GCA_013235015.1). NCBI lineage: Eukaryota > Metazoa > Arthropoda > Arachnida > Araneae > Araneidae > Araneus > Araneus ventricosus. The sequence goes on along the minus strand of BGPR01000712.1, from coordinate 226,350 downwards.
TGAAACGATACATTAAGTCTGAAAGGAAACATAATACTTCAGATAAATTTAAATAAACGCTTCCCTTTAAAATGTATGGAAATACTTGAAACATCAAAGTAAGGAAATAACTGATCGAGGCTTTAACTGAAGAAAGCACCTAATAAATATTTATGAACCAATCAGCTTAAAAGCATTCTAATTTTAACTTTAGGTACATCAAGATTCAGGTGGCTGTTATTTTGGTCTGGAACTTAGTAATTAATATACTGAAAAAAGGAAACTTTAAAAAAAGTGATTGAAAATATATACTGGAAATTCTCTACATCTAAATAATTAAAGAAACATAGTTAGTGTTAGGTTTGAGTTCCTACAACCAGTCCTGGAAAAAAAGACATGTACAAAATGGCATTCAAAAATAAATATGATTCAGATACTTCTAGAAATGAAAAAAAGCAAGTGAATACTTGTTTTTTCCCACTGAGTTATTCGAATTTATAGTAAAAATTGTAAGGCAATAATTAAAATTGGTACAAGATATTCAGGAAATTAAAAAGCAACCCCATAGATATAAACATCGTCTGATTTTAAATTGAAACAATATTTATAATTAATATTTACTCAATAAATATTAATTATAAATAATTATAATACTTTTCACTGACGACTATTAGGCAATTGTTCTAATTAATAAGTATAGTTTATCATTGTTTTTACAGCTTTAAAACAACTTCTAAGCTTTCTCCGAATCTTTACTTGGTGTTTTTATAATTCCGTGAAGATGCCGAATAATAAAGAGATTTAAAAGGACATGGACATAAAGATTTTAGATTAAAAAGTTAAAGGAAAGCTTCTGAGAATTTCTGAGATTTTAAAGACCTCTATGGGTAGTATTTATAGAATTTTCTGAAAAGATGACAATAGTGTAATAAGAGAAGAACTGATTTTCAGAAGAAAATATCTCTATACGCATTGATTTTAGTATCCAGGAAGAATATGACATTGTAACGAACTGTATTAAAAACTGGGCTATGCAAAACACGATTCATAGAATAAGAGATTGTAATGAACAATTTTCATCCAAATGCTTTTGAGGCTAAATTTGAAAGGACACCATAAACAACATGACAGAACTTTACAAAGAAAATGGTGTTTAATTATGATAAATGCCTTTCAATAATATTTAGTGATGAGAAAAGTAGAATTTTGATAGATCCAATGCATATAAATTTTACTGGTATGATTTAAGAAGCGAATCAAAACGTTTTCCTTGCATTTAACAAAGTGGAAAATAAGTAGTGATTTCGAATGGTTATGGATTTAATGGACACATGTTCTTGGCTTTTTGCAATAAAACATTGAACTCTAAGAACTATCAGCAAATATGAGAGCATTATACGACTGCTCTATTGAACATACTGAACCGACCTGATTGTGGTTTTCAACAAGTCGGAGTATTAATTCACACGTCAAACACGAGAAAAATATGATTCCCCCAGAATACTATCTGTGTCATGGACTGACCTTAACTTAGTCCATATATTGATCCTACAGAGAACATGGAGGGAAAGATGGCACGGAATTTGTATTAAAATGGATGACAATATTTTTCGAGCAAGCAGCGTGCAGCAGCGATTGAGGGAACGCGGTATGATCAGTCCCCAGAATTCTTGCGAAACAGGAATTTCAATGGAAAATAAGGTATTTAGACTAACAAAAAGTAAAGCAAACAGTATTAAGTATGAGCAATTTTAAGTGCATTGTTAAACTTGAAAATTTCCCATAAAACAGTTTAGTCTCTATAATTATGGGTCTGCCTATTTTCTGAATTTTTTAAATAATTAATATATTTTTTAATCATCCAATAAATCAACTTTTAATGATATTTCCTATAGTGTTTATAATCCTACACATCATTATATTATATCCATTTTATACCTAGATATTTTGCGATGGCAATTTATTTTTCTGTCTATATTTTTAGGAGACGGAGTATTTTCCATTACAACATACTGTTAAACTTAGTTGCAAATAATGAAATTCTATCCTTGACATAAATTTAATTCTTATCTAGCGAAATATCAATAGATTGAAAGCATGTCTATAGTGCATTTTATCGCAAATAAGGAAACAAACTACGAAACAAACGACAAAGAAGAAATTTATTAAAACTCGCTAATCTTGCAAAGGCTACGATAGGCTATTATTTTTAGAAATTCAAATAAGAATTCTGATGGGATTTATCTTTAGATCCAATGAATTTAGAGCGTAATATACTTTTATTTTTCAGAATAGTTTCTACAATTTGTGAAAGCGGATAGGACTTGTACCAGCTGACTATAGTTATATTACGTCCAGAATAATATAACTTTTTCATCAATCTCTTGACATTTTCACTTAATCTATTAACCAGTTTAAAAGTCTTGTACCCGCAAAAATCTTATTTTATAAATATAGAATGTTCTTGAATCCACTTGTTTCCTCTCTAAAACTTAAATAGCGAAACAGCAGTATTTTCCTGAACCTAATACGATCCATTAGTTGAACAAAGAAAGCTGACGCGAGGACGCGTGCATTTAGAATAAAAAAATAAAATAATTCTTCTTAAAACACGTTCCGTCTATGGAATGTGACCTTCCAGGCAGATAGCATGAATTTGACTCATTTCAACTAAAGAGAAGTCAGTAGTTTTCACATTTTAAAGGGGATGGGGTGTCGGATATCCATTTGCGCGTCTTTGCGGGTCAAGGTTAATATACTTAATATTTAATATTGGTTTGTTTGGAAGACCATCTCATCCTTTCGAGCAATAGTTAGATAAGAATTACGGCGAAAGTTTGAAAAGATGAAATGATAATAAGAATTTGATTTTCCTTCAAAACGATAAAAATAATTTAAAACCAATTTCACAAAAGCAACTTTTTTGGTCTTGCTCAGATTAATATATAAACGACTGATTATTAAAGCATTATTTTACAAACAGTTAATCTCCACTTTTAACGACAAAATATTAATTCAGTTTATATACCAATTTCTGTCACAGAACAAAAGATGTTCTTTAATTATAAGTTAAAGAGATATCAAAAAAAGTTATTGACGTCTACAGAGAAAACGAAATAGCTTTCCCTCAAGTGACGTCAACTTTTAACTTTCGAAGGAAAAAAACAGGCTTTATAGATTTGTTCTGAAGAAATTAAGACGCCCCTATCGGAACTTTGTAGAAGTTTCCAATATTGTTGCATTTCGAAAACATTCCTTGCTTTCCTTAATTATAAACATGTGAAAAGTTCATTGTTGAGTTTTGATTAGAAATAAATAAGTATCAGCAAAATACATGTTGTTTAATACGTAGGCAGTTCACTTGAGATGATATAAGCTCGAATAAAGTTTTTCATAATTTAATTATTTTTGGGTATTCTTTAATATTTGCTTTCTTCCTGAAATGTAAAGAAATAAAAATATGCTTTCATGAAGGAAGCATTTATTGGCTTGTGTTTTTTAGTGGCGAGATCTCGTGTTCCAAATCGGCGGAACGCGGGTTCGCGATTCTCACACTTCCCACAGTTCAATCGAGAATAAATTTCCTTGAAGGTTCGCAGTGCACTTTTAATTAGTAAACGCTCAATCTAATCTCAAGGATCAAAATTTGTCATAATGAAGCTTGGAGGCAACAATCAGGTATCATCGGGTAATAATTACGATGTCCGTGGCTAAACAGCTGTAATGAAGTTTCATATATGAGGAATAATATAACACTTTAAATTTATGAACAATGCCAATAAAGCCGATATATTTTCGTTTTCCCCACAAAGTAACCAATTTCGACTAATTTCTACAAATCAGATATACGTTCATCCCCTCTATTGTGAAACTGAATATTTTTACTGAAGTATTCGATTTTTAAAATTGAAAAAAGTAATACTGTCTACTGAGTCCTTAAAAATTCTGTGTTTTCTTTCAAAGAATGTATTAATAAAGGGAATTATCCATTAAAGCAGAATTATGTTTTTAAAAATTGTGACTATATATTTTGATGTCTCAATAACTAAAATGTTAAAATTATAATTTGAAAATAGAGTATATGATTTCTTCCTGTGTTTTACAGTCTGCACTATTGTCAAGTGGCTACATAAGAAAAACGATTGTTGCAATTTTGCAACATTATGCATTCTAGATGAAAATACATTATTGTAATATTTTCATAAATAAATGATCTGCTAATTTAATTAAATGTCGATACCACACCAGTGTCACCACCTGGTTTTGAATTTCAGGAAACTCCATTTCAATAATCCATAGCCTTCATAATAATGAATTTAAAATAAAGAAAAGAAACAGAATATAATTAAAACTTTTTTCATACATTAATAAAGGCGTGTATATAAAATAATATATAATTCTTATCTGATGGTTAATAGAATTATTTTGGTCCATAATAATTTTTTAAAGCTTGACTATTAGAATAGCATGGAATATTTTTTTCGATATTATCCTAAAACTCCTTTCATTTTGATAAGCACTTACTTTTTCTTCCGAAATAGGAACACAAGCAAAAGAAGTTACATGAAATTTTCTTCCAGATGACCTCGCTAAACTCTTCAAACTTTGCTTTTGACTTGGATAAAAATAGACTATCTTTGCAAACACTCAGAAAAGAAAAACTCTCTTTTGAAAGTTATTGGACCATAGATAATATATATTATGTTATTATCTTTTTTTGCTTTTTATAAATTTCATAAAATCATGAAATAGAAAGGAAGAGGAAGAATTTTTATATCTATAAGGAGAACACATCTAGCCTTTCAAACTTTGCTTTAGAAAAATCGAATGGCGCATTTTGCATTGAGAATAGAGCTATGCTTAAAGTTTCGTTATTTATGAAACGAAATTGTACTAAAAATCACCTCATTATTTTTATAGATGTATTTGAATAAAAAATTATTTTAATTAGTTGAAACTTAATATAATTCTTTATTTTTTACTATAAACTGTGAAATAATTTCATAAAAGTAGTTTCAAATCTGTTTAGCTTGAAAAAAAAATTTATTTTTCATTTAACGAATTTATTAATTCTTACTAAAAATCCCTTAAATATTGAAAGCTCTCAAATTTGAAACTAATTTCGAGAGTTAGAAAGAAAAGTAATCGTAGTATGCTACTTTTCAGAAAAGTTCAATCTCGCTCTATAAACACACACTCTAGTTCTATAAACACGCACTCTCGCTCTGTAAACACACACTCTCGCTCTATAAACGCACACATAAAAAAAGGATAATTTTAAGAGTTAATTTTTATGAAATCCTAACGTGTTATGTTATTATTATACTATTTCAAGTGTAATAATAACATAACGTGTGTTTTCCTTATGTGTTTTATTACACTATTTCACGGGAATATACCTGTTGAAATTTATATAGGGGGAAGTCGGGTAAGATAGTGATCTTAAGCTTTGGGGATTTTTCTTGACCTCAATCTCCGTTGCAGCCGTTGATTTTTCGCCAAAAGCTTTTTCAACTCTTTATTTAAAAGTGTTACTTTTTTTATAATTTTTACGTTCAAATTTGACACCCCAAAATTTCATTTTAGAAAAATAAAAGTCATTTTCGTCATCTTACCCGCACATTCGGGTAAGATGACGAATACCTAATTTGCATAAACCTGAATAAAAAATTGCACATAACATGAAAAAACATAATATTAAACTAAATAAACAACATAAAACAAACTAAATAAACAACATAAAACANNCTAAATAAACAACATAAAACAAACTAAATAAACAACACAAAACAAACGAAATTTTAGATTTTATTTAAGAAATAAAATCAGTGACAAAAATTACATATCCATGAGCGATGTGTAGCTTGAATTTCATCCCAGCCAGTAGAAGCGGAATGGGTCTAGAGCTTGCACTTAAAACATTGGAACCACAATTCAGTTTTTCCTACTTCACCGCAAAGAATGCATGTTTTATCATCGGGGTTATCTGGATCTGGGTGAGATTCAGAAGATTTTAAGTCCGGCTGTAGCTTAGCGATTTTCTTCTTTTTTTGGGGCGATTTTTTGCAGGTTTGTTGATTTTAGTGTTCCTAATCTTAGCCTTCTTCAGCTGCCTTTGTTGTGATTGCTGTTCTTTTTCATCTTTCTTCTTCTGTTCAATGAGAAGCGCATTTTTCACTGGAGAACCAGTGAGGTGCATGGAGTACAATTTCTTTGTAGTCCTCATAGACCATTTTGTCCTTCGTAGTAGGAAACGGTGGAAAATCTGCATGAGGTGTGGGTGATTTAGGTACAGGATGATCAGACAAGAGACGAGCTAGTCGTGGTATAGATAAATCAGAAGTTGCATCAATCTCATTAGGATCATTATGAGACGAAGGGATTTCACCTTCAACTTTCTCATGACATATTTTAGTCGTTATCGAAAAGGTCTTAGTCGCTGTCGGTAAGCTGATGGACTCATGAATTAGTCGGGAAGATTTCGTGATCTTAGCCTCCATCCGATTCGACATCTTACCCGGCATTTCGGAAAAACATTGAAGGGCATCAGCTCATTATAAAATTTAAAATAATACATCATTGAACAGCTTTTGATTAGCACTGTGCGAATATGGCATGTATAAATTTAAAATACTTACACCTTGAACCCTTTCCCTTACGAAGCACTAACCAAAATTTCCATCTTAACAACTCTAAAACACATTTCCAGGTATTATTAATCACACAAATGACGGGATGGAATCTTTTGGCGTGATGAGTGTTTCGTCGCTAGAGGACTCTGATCTTACCCGACTTTCCCCTACACACTAGGACTACCTAATTACTTTTCCGACTTGAAGATTACATATATAATACGTGTACAAACAAAGTAACCATTATTAAGAGAAAAACCTTTCATATAGCACCATTTACATAGTCTGACAAAGAAAAACAGTAGTCAACAAGTCTTCACTGCAGGATTATGTGTATGATTATAACATCATCCGAATCTGATAATTTGAGCACATAAGTTCCACATATTATGCGCAAGATAATTGAGAAATTTTGTGTATAGCTGCTCGATAAGCATTTTTTTCAGCTGTTTCAAGTTCATCCCTGATGGGTACACTCCCAAAGCATGCCACATGAGCTCAATCGCATTTAACCAGTCTGTTCATCAATATCTGTATTTCTCAGCAATTGTTTCACTGTAAGAATTTTTAAAACCTGGCAGAAACGTCCATAAAAGGTAATAAGTTCCTTAAGTAAATTGTAATTCACACAAATGGGGACGGTTTACCCCCTGGCAATAGTTTTCATTGGTCCAAAATATCCAACAAAAATATAAATCTCAGTTCTCCCCATTCATCATAGTACCACACCACTCCGAAATTACTATGTTTTTCAAAACTAGGTCTCTCCATATGTTACCGGAGTAATACCCGATACACACTTTTTTATATACCATTTGAGGTCTTGCAATATGTTTCGCACTAAAATGGCTCTCATTTGTGCAGAGGCAGGATCCCATTGTTGATTCTTCAAACATCTACGATCTTAACACCATTGTCAACCCCGCCATAGATGTGCATGCGTCAATTATCATGCACTTTTAAGGACGATTGCTGAATAGGCCACGACTGCCCACTGTAAATAGTAATACTTGACACAAATTTCTCCCGTTTATTTCCAACACGCCATAAGGGAACCTGTTGAAGATTTTTTTTTCTTCGAAGCCACCTACAAATTTTCTCATTTCGGAACCAATGTTTTGGAGGTCTTTCTGTATGTACGAAGAACCATTCCATTAGTGAAATCAAACTTTTCCATTACACTCGTCACATTCCGCACCTTCTCCAGCCCAACACCTGAACAATACCAACATTATAACTCGCGTATATTTTCGAAATTTTTTTTACGCATCTTGCACTTTAAATGAACTAGGAATTGCAATGAAAGTCTTCAGTATCACCAATCATACTTATTTAAAAGTCTGCGCGAAAACAGGTAACTCAACTCAAGAATGAGCTCTCACATGATCTTTTTTTCACTGAAATTTGAAAATTCATCACTTTATATTTTCCGCTACATGCTTCCTGGTTGAATGACTATAAGCCAGATTTGCAAATTTCATGGCTGCATGCTTTTAAATATTGTTCTTCCTTAATTTTTACACTTTATTGCAATACATAAAACCGTGCTTCAAAAATATATAACGACTTAAGATACTCTTAGTTTTAATTTGAATAATTTCGATAATTTCAAATCACGTCCTCAATTAAAAAATAGCATTTTTTCATGATGAAAATACGGTTTGATATAATTGTTTTTTAGTTTTTCATTGTATTACTGAAAAAATGATTTTCTGCATGATGCTTTTATGTTTTTTCAACACCATTATTTAAGGCTATAAATTATCTGTAAATAAACTGGATCGTTCTGTCTACGGCATTTAAATGAGTAAACAGAAATATTATATATGTATGGTTTATATGATGTCTTTAAGTTAAAACCTTGGAAAGAAGAATCCATCTCATGTTGAATATTTTAGCTGCTGTTTAAAAATACTACTGAAACATACTTTGTGTTACCTTGAAGCTATTTACACCTCAGTAAGCACACTCACTTTTTCGAAACACTCTTCTACATGCATTTTATATGCAGGCATCCTGCGTAAAGTCTGCAGGGTCATTCTTGTCATGATGAAAGTTTAATATTTCGACAAACTCCTCGGAGAAATATCTGAAACATTTTGAATCATGGATTCTATATATATTTATTAATATACTGCTTTTATTTTTTAGGCTGATTTTTAGATTTTTGTAAGTTCCACACGCAGTAATATATTCTTGACGCTCATGAACGAGAAAAATATTTCATATGAATTTAGAAAATAACAACTTGAGACTGGGGTATTTATTGTTGCAGAAGATCAAAATGTTGTATGCTGGAGGGTTGAATTCATGGAATCTTATTTTGAAGCTACACATGAATTAGGGAAGAGAATTCTTAAACTTTCTTGTTGCAGTCGAAACAAAACCATGTTTTCCTGTTATTATTACAAAAACTGGTCTTCAATAAAATAATCAGATGCATACATGTTGCCAGTATATGGATAATGTTTGTTTTAGAGACATAGTGGGAAAAAATCAATAAGAGTGATTCGCCTTAAAAAATACCCTATATCTCTAAAAGGAAAAAATAATATTTATCATGGGAATAAATATTTTGATGAAATTGTGTACTTCTTATAGGATAATTGGATATTTGTTTCTATGAGCGTATAAGTAACATAAATATTCTAAACGTTTTATGGAATCAAATTCAAGGTATTTATATTTCATTTTCTATTCCTGGGATACTATGCAGCGTTATATTCGCAGCAATTGCGCCAATTACAAATGCCTCAAACTTTATTGTAAACATCTAGAGGGAGATAAAAGTTGACCTCAATACAGAGCGTAGGTTATTCTTTTATATACAATACATAACGATGCTTATCCTTTTATATGCGTACATAATATTTGCACTACGTGACTTCCCTATGTCACATGGGAAACACCCATGAGGAAGTCCATATCACGCTAGACCATGAAGCATGCTAGCAGCCACAGATGCGCGTTCGATAGCTATACTCATCATCTGTATAGGCTTTCTAAAATTACTTCTTGTATCTACGTTTCATTGGGATATGAAGTAGGCCCTGTTTTAAGGCCTCCTTTGCTTGCAACAGTGAAACGCCTAAGCTAAGTATAGAGAATGGGGGAGGGGCTGGTGTATGGTACAATTTGGGAGGAGGTGAGACGGTATACGCCAGGTTGTTTTCTCCACCCTCTGCTTCAAATTTCAACCCAATTTCCTTAGTTTATTACTTTAATATGTTAAGAAATCTTAACAGAGAGTGACGGGAAAATATAACACATAAAATAGAAAAAGAAAAATATATATTCGGCATATATAGAATAAACAAGTATCTCTCATGTAAGAACTCCAATTTTTCGTTTGTTGTGAATTGGTCACCAATTGTATAAAATGTCTGGTAGTTTTGATTGAAGGAGTCGAAAACTCCTCTCACTGAACCAAATTTATCAATTTTTCTCTGTGTACCCCTCTTCAGGAAGCACTAAAAATTTCTTTGCATACTTGGAGGGAAGACGTACTGAGTTCGTCGACGTGCCGCGAGCACAAAAAAATACCTAGAATGGAAGACTGAACGAGTCGGTTAGATTTATTGTACTCGGGGGATTTTCCTATTAGGTTAAAAGGGGGGGCCGAGAGTTTCTCAAGAAAGAACTGTCGAAAATTCACAGCAAGAAACCATTTATTAAAGTACTCCGTACGCTAGCCCCTCTTATTAAGGCTTAACTAAAGATTATCACAATGAGCAATGATTACATGCGCAAACAAAACTTTAGGCTTCCATTCGTATTGAGTTTAATTTATTATTTTTTTTTACTTTCTATCATAGTTTATAAGGAAGTTTCAGTCATTTATAATCTGTGCAAATGTTATAAATTACTTTGTATAACAGATAATGTCTAAAGCAATTTTAAAATTTCCTTTATGAAGACACTGATTTATTATAGATGAATATATGATTTTATCATTAATTTCACTTTTAGCCATTTGATTGTAATTACTGGCGGAAAATTACATCATTCAAAAAGCATAGTTAGCCACTTTATGAAAGCATTACAATCTAAAAGCAAAACATATTATGCAGAAAAATTTTAAGGCACTTGTATAATCCTCCCCCTCCACCCCAAAAAAAATCGAATTACAAATAAATGTCAGATCTTTGCTTGTATTTTATCCTATTGGAATGTTGAAATTGCAATTAAATATTTAGTATGATTGCAGTTCTTATAGTTAAAACGAGAGCAAGTGTGCCCTCCGTCTTTCATTCTCGTAACGCTCCTACGCCCCTATCAATTTATAATTGGGAACTATTCACCAGTACTATTTTACATTTAAAAAATTGATATGACCTGGGCTACGACGTATATCTGCCTAGTTACTACAGTATTAACAATTTTTATTTGAGACTTCATAATTACTATCAAAATAGCTGCAGGTTGGCGTTCATGTATTCGAGGAATAAAATTTTAAATGATTTTTAAGAAAGTCTTGTCGATCATTTAAAAATGACCAATAACAGCGATTTGTTGTAAAGGTATATTTTTTGCTCAGATTAGCACTGGAATACAATTCACGGTTTTTTTGTCCTCCAAAAATTTCACTTGCTGATTACGTCATTTCAATCAATCAGTAAATTCAACCATTAAAAACTCTTTATATTTTACTATAAAATATTAAATATTTGACGGTCATTGCATACTTATATTATAACATTTATGAGAGGATAATAAATATTCTGAACGCTCAAGTAACTCTTCATTCTAACGGCTTCATTCTTTCGGTTAACCATGCAACTGGTTTTTGCAAACAAATGTGACATGTAGAAAAAAGAATAATACGAAAATCAATTAAACTTCATATTCAGTAAAATCCGCCATCCACACCTGAACTTCTGAATGCCGAAAGCTATAACCACAAAGATCATGTGTCGACATGCCAAAGTAACTAAGCTGTGCTTTTGTAACTTAACTGTACATTTTTTGAGGAAATTACTTTTAGTACTTTCTAGCTCAGAAGTTAAGAGCAAGCATATCAATCTGAAACCCTCTATGAAATACAAAACAATTGGAAGTTAGGAGTTGAAAAATGGGACCGAAAAGACACATTTAGTTCGGAAAGACAGTTTGAACACATGAATGCGAAGAATGAAACTCCTACAACTCTCGTTTGCTATGCGTGATTCTCATCTTGTAAACCACAAAACGCGTCGGAAAAAGGGAACTACTTGTGACTAGTCGCATTTAACGTTGGTTGTCAATGTGCTTGCTGCCTTCTACAATATACAACTTGAAATGCCTTACGAATCTCACGTAATAAAATTTGTAGCATGGCAATTGGCAATCTCGCATAAACATAGGCTAAGCGATATGAGAAGTCCTATAATGCTGTCAGACAAATCTCAGAAATCTTTTGTTTGAAGTGGAACCGCAAAAAGAAGATTAATGACAAGATCCTATGAGCTGCACCTATTTTAGATGAATCCACTGCTCTAATTATTGTACTACCAATCCAGGACTAATAAAAGAGAAAACTATATTATCTCCTTTCTATTTCTTGATGTAACAGTGTTACAAATACGCATATCTTTCTTACCATTCATGTGCATAAGTTGTTTCTCTATGCAAAGCCAAAAATGCTGCAAAACACTGAAAATTTAATTTTCCGGAATCTCGAATAATGTTCGAAATTGGGTGATTAACTTCTGACTTCTGTGCTAAGAAGCTCTCTAACTTGTTTCATTGAATAACATAAAGCCACTTTTATATACCTTGACACCACTTTTATTATAATAGCTGTAAGTGTTCAGAAATAGAGAGACGGAGAAATATTTTTATTGGTCACCATGTGGAAATATGTTATTCACTATGCACTCCGAAATTGAAAAATATATTTTTCCTTTTAATCAAATGAACCAAATGCAAGAGCGTTTCGGGTTGAAAAGCTCATAACCTGTTATAAGTACCTCAGTTGAAACGTTTCTTTATTTGAAATATAACAGTGCCTTTTTTTAATGGCATGTTACTCGATATATTGACTTACTATGATACATGTTAGATGTTGCTTCTAAGAATATCAGAATTATGGTTATAATTTCCCTTGGAATTGCGTACAGAAAAGGATAATTTTTTTTCTTTAGGTAAATATGCAATTTATGTGCAGTAAAAATGAAACTCAGAAGAGGGAAAAGTAAACAATTTTGCTAAGGGTTTATTCTAAACGTTTAACACATTTTCTTAGACCAGTGCTTATTTGCTAAAATACTAGTCATATCGGCTTTAGAAACAATCATTTATGAAAAAAGATAAGTAGTACAAAAAATATCTTCCTTTATTCGCCTAGTTATTAGCGTAAGATTTCGTATGATATTATGCTATTCCTTTAGTCATAGAAGGAAAAAAATAATTAAAAGAACTTGCTTTTGATTCGAAAGATGATTTAGAAAAGGCTCCACTTTTTCCGTTTTACTAATTTTTTACTTACAGTGATACGAATTATTTTTTCATTTTTATATTGTCTGGAACTAGTCTAAAAGAATGGAGTTAAAGACAAATCTTGCCTATTATACGGATTGGGGTTATTATTGGGGTTACCAGATTATTTTTTCTGTTGAGAAACTGTTTATTTAGTCGGGTTCGTTTTAGAGCCATTATTTGTTCAACACGAGATCTAGTTCCATAACCTTTATCTTTCTAATATTATTCTATTCAATTCAGCCGTCGTATCTTCAGTATCAAATGATAGGAAATCCAAAAATGACTATGTAAATTCAGATACCCGAGACAGTATTCTTTTTCTTGTCTCGCAGAAGAAAAAGCCATCTTATTCGAAAAAAATTATATTGTTGACCATGTTTTATTATTACACTCACGTTCAGCGGAAATTAAGACAGGTTGATTTCATGGAATTGAACTTTTTTATGCTGATATGTATAAAAAATTAGATGAAGAATGTTTGGTTTCAAATATTTTATTCAATTGCAGTTTTAATAATTGCAAAAAAAGACTACTCTGCATGTTACATCTTAATTACGTTTTCACTGTCTCAGATTTCCTGCAATTTTGTAAAAAATAAAAATTCGTAAATTAAATTTGTCGTATTTTCCTACATTAAGGAAACTGTTATAAGAAAATGTAGCATTCACGACTTTTTTTGGCAAGAGTAAATGTAGGATTAGTTTAGTTATATTCGTGTTCCGTTTTGAAGTAACATGATGGAAAGTTTGAGACTGAACTTGTAATTTAGAACACCTTGTTTTCTTAAATTAATATTTTCTTGTTATTCATAAATAGTTTCAAAAACATTTTGTACAATATTAAAGACAGATTTCTTAAAACAGTCGGATAAGATGGCAATATTTGCTTTTAGAATTAGAAATTATTAATAATCCTCAGAATTAAGAGATAAATCTTACAAAGCGTTATCATTTTGGTAAAAGTAATTTTCAAAAACTTTCATTTTTCTAATTTTCAATAATTGATAAACCATTTATTCTGAAATTGGTTCGATTTTTCATACATACTACGTTTTATTCTTACATTTTGAGCACATCTTTTTCCGAATGGAAGTCCTCAATCTTAAGGCTTATATTTATTTCTTTGAAAATTATTTCTTTTTTTAACAAAACAAATTTGTTAAGTTTACATTTTAAAAATTTACTGTTTCTTTTTGCGCATTTATATGAAATACGATAACATTTAATTTTCACCTTAAGATTATTTTTCTGAAAGAAATAACATTGTAACGTTTCTTCTTTTGTCGAATATGATGGTACCTTAACATACTCTTTTCTGCTATTCCCAATGGCATATATTCAAAATATTTATCCATTTAAAATAGAATTCGGGTTTCTTCAAGATTTAATCACCTGATAATATAGATTCTATAAGTCTTCTTTGAGAAATAACGGAAAAATCAATATGTTGGACCAGGCAACTATTCAGAGAATAATGCATAAAGTCGAGATGTCTGTCATTTAAAGCATCATTTATTATCACGTAAGAAATTTTATTAAAATGCGTTGAGATATTTTTTCAATTTTCAACCATAATTTCCTTTAAAAAAGTATAAGCAGCATGAATTATTTTAAAATTTACTACCCAAAACTTATATAACAAACTTGCTCACGAAATCAAAACAACAATTCTTTATTTGCTTCCTTTTTTTCTTTAGAATTCATAACTTATGATGCACTGCTGTTGTGTTATCCGAGGAACATTGAGAAAAAACAAATGATAAATTGACTTCGAGAGCTAATTGGAGTTAATTTCATTCTAAAATTGTCTGTTTAAGATAAAAAAATAATTAACATTTTTTTAGTTTTCCACAGACTTATTCAGCTGTTTGGTAATTGGGAAAAGAGACAGGACCCTTGCCTCACAACGCAGAGGTAATTTAATAACTGCAATTATTCCCACTTATATTACTGAAGTAGAATTTTGCGCATCAATATTGTCGAAAGATATGTTGAAAAATACTGAGAATTTATGGCTTCTTTTAGGCTTTTAAAATGAAGAATGAATTTTGCAGTAGACTAATACAAGATGTAGACATGAATAATGAAGCAACATGAAATTAAGCATTAAATTAAAAATATATAAAAGTATTTGGTACAAAACAGTTTGAAAAGTCATTAGCAAATAATATTAACTTAATATCATAAATTGATTTGCGAATTATAATTCGAATATCAACTCACGAGTTTAGTTGATCAACTAGATCAGAAATTTGTTATTTCCTTCCTTTCTTCCTTACTCAACCAGAAGTCTTCGGTTTGCTCATTTAGACAAAAAATAAACTTTTTATTTTAAATATGGTTTCCATTTCCAAATAATTTCACAAATTTATCTCCTTCATAAAATATTTACTCAAGTGTTTAATATTGCATTAACTAAAAACTGAACAATAGAGATTTCCTATCATTCTTAACATATATATTTTTGTTAGTCTTTTAAAATAATTGAAATATTTTTCATTACATAAGCGATTGGAAGGGATTTCGCTTGACGGATTCTGTAATTACAGTATTTACAGAAAATTTGACTTAATAAATCAAAACACATTTTTTAAAAAATTTCAACAAAATTGTGCATAATTTTGATTACTTCAATTTTTAAATATTGTTAATAGAATCATCAAGATTTAATCACTTATCATTATTTCACAAGTATGTTTCAAAACACTCTACTTAAACTTTCGTCTTGATGTTATGACAAAGATATTAGTAAATATGCAGTATTTAATTTAAGATGATCTTTAGTCCTACAAATCATTTAGTGTAATGACGCAAAATATATTTTTTGCTTGTTCTTTCGTAACGATTTTCTTTCTAGAAATGCATTCCACTGAGGAAACATTCGCCATTTTTCTTCTCTTATCCTATCTCTTTTCCTATTCTTATTTTATTCATTTCACTTGAGACTTCAACTACGGCATTCACATTCGTTCTAAGGTACCTGAAATACACGCATGATATCTGAAAATGGGAAATTCATTTTTAATTTATACCTATATTATCAGAAGTCGACAAGAGACTTCAGAAGAACGGCCCTGCTGTGTACATTTACTCCATGGCTTTTAATAAAATTTTTCTGGATAAAAAATTTATTCTTTATTTAGGAAAACTCAATTTTAGAAAAGGTAGATTGCCTCGTTGTTAATTGGTAGCATAATTAATTTAGATTGACATTATTGGCATTTAGTTTAGATTAAAAATATTTTTGGATTGGGTTGACAAGTAAATAATGTCAGATTATCTCAACTAATAGTAAGAGAGTCTCAAATAAATCGAAGACAGTTTATTCCTAGGATGGAATAACTCTTTTTCATTATCATATTGTACATTTTTACTCTAATATTTAGTAAAATTTTGTAATCCTGCATTCATAAAACAATTTTTTTTGCTGGAAAAGTCTTGAACAAGTGCAATTCGACTTCATCATCTTTTTTAAAATTTTTACCACTGCAGAAATTTTGCAGAAAATGATATAAGTGTTAATCTGATGGATCCAGGTCAGAACCTTGTGTTCGATATGGCAATGCGGTCCAATAAAGCTCAAATAAATTTTACAGAGAGACAAATCCTGTTTGTGAAATCGCAGTGTCATAGTCGAACACAACATTGCTTCGATTTGTTAATGCAGATGGTCTTTCTTTCATTGCATTGCTCATTTCTTGGAGATTTGCAACTAAGTTGTTGATCGCAGAGTTGCGAGATAAAATTTCAGTGAATCTAGTTGCAATAACACCAGTTCATAAAATTACTTTCCATCGGTAAAGATCAGATTTGGATTTTTGCTGGTTCATATTGTTTGCTCCACTATCTTTTTCAGTTGGCTTCGTGCAACCGGTACATCCAGTAATCAATCGCTTCAAATATAGATAACTTTCATTGCATTTTGTGAGTAAATCCCAGATATCCACGCGTTTCGTAAATATAACACGTTTCAAATTGAATCCATAAAATTTTTGTATAGAAGTTTGCTTAAAACAAATGCTAGCATGGGAGACGGAGTTTCGATATGATATCATGCGCTACCCTATTACGATCTGCATCGATTATTTTCGTGATGTTGTCTTCATCAACTTCAATTAAACCACAAGGACGTTGCTCATTTGTAAGTGAAAAATATTTGGAAGAACAATTCGCAAACAAAATTTGGTATTGGGATTCTTAAAGCATTCGTTTCCATACACAGTAGATAAATTTTTACGAGCTTGTGCTTCGTTTTTTTTCTTTGCGAAAATAAAAAAATAAAAACCTAATGCAAATTTTCTTTCTGCTCTTCCATTTTCTTCGTCTACACCAAACAAAAAATATAACCCGGCCAATACAAGATCTGTATGCCAGTTGTAGTATCAGCCGTGAAACTAAAATAGATTTCATTTTTAGAAAGCATCAATATACATAAAACAATCTCTCCATCGATAAATTAAAACTCCAGTTACTTAATTGCTAATCGAATGATATCTTGTATGACTCAAAACATTTCTAAAAAACTATATTTTTTTTTCATTTTTATAAAATATTTGTTTTGTTTATCTATTTAATGCCGTTCTGTGAATCTTCCTATTTATACTGCTTACAGCATTTGTTTTATAACATTTTACCTTATATAGATATAAATACGAATTAAGGGAAGAGTTAATTGTGAAAGAAGTAAAAATATAATAATATTAACAAAGAGAGAATGAAAAAGAACGAGGAGGGATAAGAATCTGGTGGATATCATCAGAGGACTTCATCCATGCAGATAAAAAATTAATGCAATGTGCAATGTGTCATTATTCTAACTACTACAATGCTTTCGTCTTGGAACAGTGAATTTTTAAAGCTACAGAGAAACAATTACTACACATGCAGACATTTTCAGTTATATGATACAACAGGCGTATTATGTATTAGAAAATACGGAAAAAAAACTTTATCTGTATTATCTTCACAATTTCTACATTTTGAATTAGAAATCCAAGTAATGCACCATGATATGCTATACAAAGCCATGATGTTAAAAATAACCCTTAAATTACAAATAGTTTCCAGTTTTCGATAGATACTTTGTTGCACAACAATAGCATCAATTCACTGTTTGTAATGAAATATGTTTTGCGAAACAACTTGTTTTCCACCAGTTAGAAATTCCGTAATTCGATTAAATGGATACAATAGGATGGTTTAGCAAAACGTGTTATTCTCAGAATCTTGTTTGCCAATTTACTGGTGTGTCATTTTCATTTTATAGATTAAAATATTATGAATAATAAATGAATTCCTTATAGATTCATTAAATTCCGAGTATTTGTTATAAAACGTGAGCGTATTAAGAGTCATTATCGGAAAATTTTCTGTATAAAGTAACAAAAGTAAGAAATGAGCATACCTAAAACAAGTAATATAAAAAAAAATTAAGTCAATTCCTACTTAGGTCAGCGATCTACACGCTTCGTCACTGACGGCATTTATTCCTAAATTTATATCCTGATAAATATCTTATATATATAGGGAGAGTGTGAACTAATAGTAGGAATTGAAAAACTTCATAAAGTCTTTTTTAACATATCCAATAGAGAGAATAAAGAAAGTAATCAACATTACCCTCTAACAAAATACATGAAAAAATGACGCCTTCGTGAACATACCAGAAAACAAAGGATATTAGGTCTAGAAGCTGGCAAACCTAGCTCCATCTATTGAGAAAAATTCGAATCAAACGACTCAAGGCAACATATGCTTTCTCCCATATAAAACTAAAATTAATTAATTAAATACAATTAAGGAATTAATATTTGAAAAAACTGTATTAACATCAAGTGTCATCCACTACAAGTTTTAAAAATGTATTTGAACTTGAGTGGATGAATAAAAAGTATTTTAATAACGATTGAAAATTTGAACCAGAAAACAAAGGATATTAGGTCTAGAAACTGGCAAACCTAGCTCCATCTATTGAGAAAAATTCGAACCAACCGACTCAAGGAGATATATGCTTTCTCCCATATAAAACTAAAATTAATTAATTAAATTTAATAAATTAATTAATATTTGAAAAAACTATATTAACATCAAGTGTCATCCACTACAAGTTTTAAAAAATGTATTTGAACTGGAGTGGATGAATAAAAAGTATTTTATTTACGATTGAAAATTTGAACAAGATATATAAATATATATAGGGAGAGTGTGAACTAATAGTAGGAAATGAAAAAAGAATAGTATTTCTATGTATTAAAACAACGTCCAGAGTTAAGAAAACCAATTTTACCTCACTTCATTGTCACGTACATTAAAAAATAATTATATCACTCATTTTGTTGCTAGATACAATAATCAGATATCAGTTGTGTTTTTAATGACATTACACTATTTTAATACTTTCAGAATTTAATTGTAAATTAATGGCTTAATTTAAATAAATTTCAATTCTTTGCATGTGATCCCACCTGGTAGCAAACTTGAGAAAAAATTAATTCCGAAACTCAATATTTATAACGATGAAATATAAATAAAATCCTAATAGTTAAAATCTAATTTTACTACATTCTTAAAACCGTGTTTTATTAAATTTGTTTCTAATTTTGGTTATTTGAATTAAATTGCAATTTCCTTATTAACACAGAAAATGCACCTCTTTACAATCGGAAACCGAAACTTTGGTATGAAAATAATCCCAGTGGGTATCTCAATATCGTTCATAACAAAATAACTACTATTTAATTTCATTATTATAATCGATCTTTCTCGAAACCCAATTAGTCTCTGCAACTTAATTTATGTCAGCTAAAACTACCGTATCTTATTTTAAGGTTCCCTGGTGGACTCGAAGCTTATTTGATGTATCAGATTAGCAATCGAAAGATGGAATTAAAAAATTTGTTAAGAATGGAAATGCAGAGGAGTTAAGTCCTTATTAATACTAGATTTAAAATTAAGATCCCGATAATAATCCAAACTCTTTTGTAAACTCCTTCTGGGTATAATTTATCCATGGGATTATTTTTGACTACTGAGACTTTGGGATTTCTCTTAATTATTAGAAAAGAAATGTTTATCTAATTAAAAGTTAAAAGTGCTTTAATCTCCTAAAATGCAATTTTATAGAGATAAAATGAAAGGCATTAATGATGATTAAATAACGTTGGATGTAATTAGTGTGATGTTTCAAAGGAATCGATTTGTTTCTAAAAATAATTTATGCACTGTGGCTTTTCTTGTAATTACTTGGAGGAAGCAATATCTCTATAAATAATGTATTTCGCTCCCTGATTACATCCCAAGGTAGATTTCAGTCGATTCTAAAAGAGAAATAGATTTCAAATAAACAATACTTGAATTTTAATGTGCATGTATTAAAACATTATTTTTATTCCAGTTAATTTATGCTGAATTTTTGACTAAATAAAAGTATTGCTTAGTTTCCCAACAACTTTAGTTGATAATTTAGAGAACATAAAGTACGCAATAATGTAAATATTTGAATTCTATTTTCATTACCTTATGTTCATTATTACTCATCATTTAGTTCTGGTAATTGTTACTTTGTGTTAGTAATGATATTAAATTAGTCTATGTAGTTAAGATGTATTTCATAATGCAGAAATATTCATTTTACTTCGAAAAGATAGTGTGTAATTAGGTGGCTAAAAGCATTCAATTAAGAGGCCAAGAAATTTATGACTTAAAATTTAGTTCCGAAGCGAATTTCTGACTTTATTTAAAAATGTGCTTCTTTATTGATCGTTTCTCTTAGATTAAGAAAAGCTCAGTTTTCAGATATAATTTTGAAATAAAAATTTTGTATTTTAATAACAGCATTCCTGATGATGTAATGAATTAACACGATGATGAAACTGGAATTTTAAGGCTAAAAGCTGTGAAGTATGGATGAAGACATCTAATTAGTATGTCATACTTGCATTTTATGAAAGAAAATACATATTGTCCAATAGCATGCCTTTGAGAAATATTTACTACTATAAATACAAAATTAATTTTATGCTACTTTCAAAGTAGCTTATGAAGTGCAACGGCGTCATTTACAGCTTCACGAAAATAAGCCTTTTCCAAGATGATTATCATTTCATTCCGAAATTTTTAGGTTTCAGGATTTTTTTGCTTTTATTTAAATTAATTGTTTTATAAGTCGCACTGAAAACTTTCTTTTGTTAAATGTTTCTCTAGATAAGTAAATTAAATATAATTTCGCAGAAAGTAATTCATTACGTAACTCCACAACACGCAAAAGGAATGATATTTTAATTTCAATTTTGTAAATAAATTTTTCAAGGAGGCAAAACGCACTAATTTGCAAAGACCATTGTGTATATACCTATACGACATCCCTAGTTTTTAATTTCTCTGTCTCGGAATCTCTGTTCTTGGAAATGCAGATTCCTTATCTTTTGAACATTTGCTATATTATAATTCTGAAATTAATAACAAACGACATATTATGACAGCAACGCATTTAAATTTTATTCCAATGCATTTCGAAATCATTTAAGGAAGTGAATTAAAATTTTATGTAAATATTTTTTTCCTAAGCATTTGAAGCATATTGCTCTAAGTTATGATTCGACTCCCCCTCCAAGTGGGCCTCCCGGAGAAACATCTTTTTCTAGTGTTCCGGGATTCACGACCCCGAGGTACCCTAGCGTCTGGTCTCCTTTCATTTTTCCTCCCTTAGTTTTGGCTAGGCGAGGGAGCTCTCCATGAGAAGCTGCAACCATTTTGTTTGCTGCCTGCTTCTCATGGAAAGAAAAATTTTCCCACGTGTTGACCGTGCTTGGCGACCCATTAGACGGGTGGTGCACTGTGTTCCTCGGTGTATCAATAGGCCGGTATCTACCCGCCTTTGTTGTTAGTCTGCCAGGGATCAAGCTAAGGAGGCATTTTCTTGCGCTTGGCGTTATGGGTGGTCACTGTCCCCCGGGGGTGGCCCCGAGCATATAGGTCCCGATTAGCACTATCGTAAGCACCAAGGCTAGGGGTACCCAGAGCCGGTGGCTGCCCTCCCTTGTTGGACTCCGTGGTGAGAGGTGCTGTCGGTCCTGAAGCTCTATCAATTTCGTATGGGCAAACGCAAACCTCATACCTTCAGTGGACAACAAATTATATCGAACTCTTCAACAGAAACAAATTTTTCAAACTTTTTTTCTGATTAAAAGAATTTCTACTAGTAAATTTCATTCCGTGTCACATTTCTTAGTCGAAAAAGAAATTACCAGTATTATCGGTGAAATAAAATGCACTGAAAAGATTCGATCTTGCGACCTACTGGTCGAAGTTCAATCTCGAAAACAATCGCAACAAATAGTGAAACTGAAAACATTTTCCAATATTACGATAACTGTCTCCCCACATGCATCTTTGAATTCCTACAAGGGAATTATCACCTGCGGATAATTCTTAAATGTTCCAATGGAAGAAATCCTTAAATAATTGCAAGGTCAGGGGTGAGCCATGTACGGAATATATCAATACGTTAGGGATAATCAGCTACTACAGACAAAGCTCTTAATACTAACTTTTGACTCCGCCAAATTATCAGAACATATTAAGGCAGGATATATGCGCCTTTCTGTTAAGGTATATACCCAACCCACCCCGCTGTTTCAAGCGCCAACGTTTCGGACATTCGAAAACTTCTTGCGCGGGACACTAACCTAAGCCCGTTGTGCACAAGTCGGAGATGAAAGTACTGATTGCACTCTTACAAAAAAAGTGCGTTAATTGTAAGCGGGAGCGCACTTCGTTTTCTCGAAACTGTTTTGCATGGAAACTCACATCAAGAAGCAAGGAAACGTGTAAAATCCTTGACACCTACATCCAGAAATAGTTACGTTTCTGTAGCAAACAAAATCATCTGCACAATCCGTCCAAAAAAATCCGATATATCTGACATTTCTTGTTCTAAACTACTTGATTCTATTGCAAGAGCATCTCTTCCAATAACCAACTTGACAATGTATTCCTCACCATTTGTTGCTCCTGTCAGTGAAGAAGCTTTGAATTTTCCTGACTTCACTGATTTTAAACTTGTTACGAACAAAAGTAGCTGAAAAAGGACTTTCCTATTAAAACAAATATACCATCGCCAAAGCTAAGAAGATCTCAAAATTTTACACAACCTCTCACCGTGAAGTTCCCAATACTATTCCAACAAAGGATAACACCTGTACTCATCAATCTGCATTAAAACCTTTTGAAACCACCAAACCCATTTCTGTTGACACTCAGCTTCTACCTACGGAACAAAATTGGAACAAAGACACTTACAATCTCGGGAATATGATGCTGATGCCGAGATGAGCTCATCCTCTTTATCAGAAGAGCATTCCTTAGAGTATAACACGTCCGAGGACTTGGAAGACTCAACTGCAGTTAGCAGTCCTTCACCCTCTTCCAAACCTGAAAAGGAAGGCAAATAAAAAATCAGGTAGGATTATTGTTTCTTTGTTTTGAACATTTTTAATTTTTTCTTTGAAACCAACAAATGACCTGAGCTGTATAGTTTTCTTTAAACTAAATTGTTTACTAATTTAATATTTTTAACATTTTATCTATAAAGTTTTTGTCCTTGCACTTTTACTTATTATTTGGCCACCATGTGATGTTTTCGACATATTTTTCTTTTAATATTTTAAAACTTGCATTTTTGATCTTCTTTCGTCGTTCATCCATCCATTTTTGGCAACATACTTTTAACCTTTTATATGAAACTATTAGTAATTGCAAAGAGATTTTAGAATTGTATCTGCCTCTTTTACTTTTACACCATATATTTTATCACTGTGATCCTGTTTATCTACCATACGTTTCGCGCAGTATAGCCAAAGAAAGCTTTTGTACGAATAAACCCAACGTCCAACCAACCCCCTCCAAATGGGCTAAGGAAATGAAGTATTTTCGAAAGAGAATTAAATTCAAAAACCCTTCCTACAAAAATGGAAAAGTACTATGTCAAATTTAACTCTATCGCACTTTTATCGAGAGCAGAATTATTGAATTCAATTTTCAACACCGCGGGATCACATTTCATTCTTTATTTTACTTAAAGTAGAAATGGATGCGAGGAAAACTGTGAGTGCAAGTGCAAATCATAATACTACTGCGCTCAAGAAATTCCGGGACTTCTTAAATATTTTCAAAATATAAATTGATTATGCCCTTTCCCGCTGAATAAGCGATGTATCATGTGACCGACTATTCAGAACCATTTTATTCTAGTTCAAGTAAGTACAGCTTAGAAAATTTCCCTAGGAGTAAAAAGATGTCGAATTTCGGAGAGCGTTCAAATGCCAAATTTTGTTTGTTGTTAGGATATTTTCTTCCTAAACCTTCCAAATCATTAAGTCAGCGTACTGTGAAATAGCAACTAGTCGAACTAGAGTTTATGAGTGGAGTCGATTGTTTAAAAAGGGCCGATAGAGTATCGAGTCTGATGAGTGTTCATTCCAACATCAGTATTCCTAACCAACGAACAAATCACCATTATCAAGGAAAGTGAGAAAAATTCCAGGCGAAAGACTGTTACTGAGATAACATAACGTTCAGGCATTTCATTTAGAAGTTGTCTTGCTATTTTAACAGAAAAATTGAATATGCATTACGTATGCCATAAAATGTTTCCCGAAATGAATGGCCTAATGCAAATTTGCAGGGTTTCTGTTGATTAAGATCTGGACATGTTGAATCGATTTATAACTGGTGATTAAATTTGGTACTTTCTGTTCGACCACCGATCTAGCAGACAAGCAAAAGTGTGGAATCAACACATCCAAAAAAGTTCAAGGCTCATGATTACGAAGGAAATATATTTATGACAGTATTCTTCGTTTCCAAGGGTATTGTACTCAAGGAGTTCCTTTAACATTATCTCACAGTCCGTTGTAAAATTACGTATAAGTCCTTAAATGCCTGAATTATTCGGTGAGCTGCAAGCGACCAGAATATTGGAAGACCAATTCATGAGTGATTCATTACCATAAATAGGCAGTATGGATTACGAAAATGCCACATTTCGATTCTCCCGGACAAAATATATCATGATCTGAAAACAGGCGACTGAATAGCATTGCGAAAGCTCTCGTATTTTTAAGCTCGTATATCGCTCGAAAGCCAACTAGTTGTTATTTTAACTATATTTTAAAACAAACTTATGTGTTTTAACGCAAACTGAGTGTGCTATACCAGAAGTCGAGAAAAATTCTTATTTACTGATACCTTATTCATCTGTGTAGGATTTATAACTGTTGAGAAAAATCTATGTTGATAAAAGAAATTATATATATATATCAAAAACAAACAAGAAACAAAAGACAAAAATTCAAAAATATACAAGATACATATATATATATATATATATATATATATATATATGATCACAGAATTTTCGTCTTAATTAAGGAACATTCCATATTACTTTAAAATGCCTATTATTTTCTAAAAACTGTAATCCGAAACTTATTACTTTTCTTCTCTTTCAATCTTTACATCCGAAATGGCTAATTAGGATAATTAGTGGATAATTTTTAAAAATGTAGGAATAAAAATTCAAACTGAAAATGGAAAACTAAAATTAGATTCGATAACTTTAGTTTAAGAAAGTAAAGTAAAAATCGACAGGTCTGTCGTTATTTTAAGCGTTTTATATGCTTTAATTTGTTTTCTTTATTTCAGAACGAGAAAGAAATAAAATTGTTTGTTCTGCTCGGGTAAAATAGTTACTCCTGTATTCCGTGTTGACGAATTTACTTCCAAAAATATGTTTCCTTTCATTAAAGATTTAGCAATTCCCGCTGCCGTATTTATACTGTACGTTCGTGACTACAGATAAGTCCCTCCTAAAGTTTCGAAGACGAAGATAAATTGTACCATTTGTTTTCTTTTATTTCAGCCAATTTTCTAACTCTTGCCTATTTATCACACACTTTCTCTGAGTGAGATTGATCTGCCGAAAGACTGCGGTAAATGCGGACTACAAAGCGAAAGTTTAGATCACTGAAAAACAAAGAAAAGAATTAAAATAATGTCCTTCACAACTTTTTATCCCCCGGATCCTAAGAGCATGTATGTTTATGACGTTAGGTCCGCTAAATCATGACTTAACGACTATTTCAGTCGAAACGCTTACTGCAGTTTTTAAGATGAAACTTTTATTTTCAAGGGCTTTCATATATTTAAGAAAGCCATCTCTTACCGATATTTTGAAATTAACGTTTTAAGTCTCGGTGCATCGACATCTATTTAGCAGCCT
The DNA here is from genome assembly GCA_013235015.1 of Araneus ventricosus. Taxonomy (NCBI): domain Eukaryota; kingdom Metazoa; phylum Arthropoda; class Arachnida; order Araneae; family Araneidae; genus Araneus; species Araneus ventricosus. The sequence continues at coordinate 200,002 of BGPR01000712.1, read as the reverse complement.
CAGTTCCATGCTTACAACCGTCGTATTAGTGGGTTGAATATTCTGCATCGTCTAAAGCTTAAACAGCCTACTTCAAAATGTTGTAGGCATAAACAGCCTACAACAACTGGTATTATGGTGCAGACTCTATGTACATTTCTCCTCATTTCATAATGTCTCAAAACAGCGACCATCGCTCACATTTACCCTCATTTACTTAGCGTCTCTTCCAAATAGGAGGCCATTTAATAAATTTTGGCTACCATAATTTAAATAAGCAACACTGATAGCTATGTAGAATGTGTATATAATAAGCTAAATGATTTTATAAAGTATTCTGCATAAAGAATTCATGACTGGATAACTCCTCGATGAAATTGTCAAGATTGTTGGCATCCTACCTGGAATTTTATTTTCACGCATAAACTAAAACAATATATTTTCCTAAAAGTGTAGTATTCATTAATTCACTAAAAATTAATTAGTCATATTTTCCTGCAAATAAATAATTAATTCTTTCAACCATAAACATTTATTAACTTCAAGAATCCTCTATTAGTACTTAGATAGAAAAAATTATAATTATTAATTTTGAAAAGGATATCCATGCATATGTATAGTTGTCTCACACATATGCATTTATTTTATAAATTATTACATCGTAAATACGTGCTCATGTCTTCTTTCGAATTTCTAATAACTATTACTTGAATAAAAAACTAAATGAATAGGACTTTTTAGGAAACTATGGTTTCTTTGACTTTTTGATTGTTTTTCTCAATCTCTCTCTAACTGATAACAGCGCATACAACAAGGAAAAGCAGCTAAAATTTTTAAATGTTTTTCTAAGTGAAGGAAAATTTCTTTTGAAAATGTTACGAATTAAATTATTATACATATGCATTCTTTATTTAAATTATTACACAATACGTATTCTTTATATTAAATTATTACACAATACGTATTCTTTATTAAAATATTATACATACGTATTCTTTATTTTATCTAAATGAAACAGAGTGAAGAACTTAAAATAATTTTCAGTTAGAAACATTTAGTGAGGACTAGTGAAAAACATTTTTTTCCGGTTTTTTTTAATCTTTTCTCCTTTCAAAATCAGCTTACCTAGAATATACTCCCCTTTCCTCCGGAAAAATATTAAAGCTTTGATAAGTTCTTGCAAATTATTCATTTAACTTGTCATTAACTAGACGTTTCTGCATGAATTGCTGTTTGAAAGTCAGTGAAATTTTTAAATCATCAACTTTTAAATACTGCAGGCCATGAACCTTCAAACAACGATTTCATCCATATTGTATCGACCTTTTCAGACATGATATGGAATTATTCAGGAAATATAGAGATACATTATTGTCAACATGGTGGAAAGCATCGCATATCCATGAAGTACCGACAGATTACTCAAGTGGATAATGGTCTCAACATCTGATCAATCGATACATCACGAAATGGAAGTAATTCCCTGAGTAATTTTCGTAAACAAATTGATAAAAGAATTTTACACCATTGCTTTTCGTTAATTTTTTTATCAATTTGCTGCCTTGACAGATTAGAAAATGTGCTCCGACTTAAACGTGACTTGAGAATTGTTTGAGTTCGGTATTCTCAGTTTATGATCCAGTTTCCCTTTTTGTTTCAGGTTTCTCCTCGTTGAAAAATTTAGATTTATATAGAAATCTGCTTTATGCGTATTTGCTTAATTTCCATAAATAATTATTAAAAGGAATAAACATCAAGCATCCTTGCTAATTAATCCGTTCTTGTTTTATGAGTTACTTGCCTGGAAGGATTGGGGCAAACGAAAATGTGCTTCGACTTAAAGAGAATGAAGAAGCGTTTGATATCATTACTCTTGGGTTGCGATCAAATTTGCTTTCAAGAATCTAGCTATTTCAACTTTGAAAAAATTTATAATTATCTAGAGCTTCAAAAAAATCAATAAATAGGATGAAAATGAAAGAGAAAACATGATGTATTATATATTTATTTATGCTTCATATCATATAAATATTTGGAATGCTTTTTTTATAAATATTTGATGTCATTTATTCTGTGGAAAGTTTTAAGAAACAAATGTGAGAATTTAAAATACTGTAAATTAGATACAAACTATATAGTTTTGATTCCTGTGTGTTAATGGGGAAATGATTTAAAACTGAGAATTATGTAGCTCGATGTTGGTTTTCACTTGAAGTAACAATTGGTCTTATTAACGTTTTGACTGCGGAATTTTTAAATCACAATTTAGATGCAATGTTTGCAAACGTGTTCAAATTCTGTTGAGCCAAGCGAGTTGTTAGTTATATGCAAAACTTGATTACTATAATATGAGTCAAAGCTATAAAAGTGCAATGTAAACACAAATTTCACAAGCCTGTGAAAATCGAAGGATGAAGCAGACAATACACTTGCTTCCAACTCACGAAAATAGCTGGATGTGCAGTCAGAGGTTTGACATATAACCACTCAAAAGTGAGTTACCCCTGCCCTTCCGAATCATTTGTGGCGAACTCAATGAGTGTCATCACGACAGCAAACGAATACTGAGGGTATAGTCCTAAAAGCCGGCTAAGCCCGAAACACTTCAATAGGAGGTACGTCCCTACATCAGAGTGAAGGTAAATCAGCACCACACCATTTATCTACCCTTTTGGGAAGCATGAACTGGCTTACTTATCCAGCGGCTTCTTTCCACCCCGGTGGTGCCCCAGGTGTGAGTTTATGGTTAATTCATAAATTCTAGAAATCACTTCCCTGATCATCAAACACAATTATCTATCATCTGCCCAATATTATTCCTGAGTGTATTAATGCACACTAATCCAATCACATAACCGTTCAGATGAATAATATATTCAAGAAGACGTTATCTTAAAATTACATAATTATAGCTGAACCAAAATATCTATCTATATATTTAAAATAATTTGGTAAATACACTTTGACAGAGTCCGTCAGCCTCAACCACTTGACCGATTTTGACAATTGTTGTTTCATATGAAAGCTTATCACGTCAAGATATGTCATCAATGGTCATTCGCACTCCACCAGCCCCATTTTCGAACGAAATCGAAAAACTCTTTCCCACTGTACATTCTCTATAGCGAAATCCTTTGGACATTTCGCGAGCAACAACCACCCTACGGATTCGACACGACTTCTACACCATACATTCTCCTTTTTTCGGTTTCGTTCGAAAATGGAGGGGGGAATAGACGACCATTGATGACATATCTAGACGTCATAACCTTTCAAATGAAAAAAAAGTCGAAATCGGTCTGGTGATTGGGGCGGGTGAATCTCTGAGGGTTTTACCACATTATTTTGAAAGCTGTGCTGAATGAAATGGAGACCTTAGGTGTATCGGCGTTGTATCAAATCCCAGTGAGTTAATGTGCTAAACGATCGATGGCGTGGTGGTATTCCCAGTTGCACCTGCGTAGTTAACGCCTTCGCATCAATATCCTCATTTCTAGAGAGTTGCTTCCGCAGTTTGTTGCATGATGGATTCCTCCAGATCAGTTATCCAAATTCTTCGCGCAGAAGGGGGGCATGCTTCTCAAATTTATCGCAGGATGAAAGAGGTGTACGGAGAGCAGTTTTCCGCACGGTGGACCTTATTCCGGTGGTGTCAGGGTTATAAAGCGGGACGCGTAAACATCTAAGACTTGCCACGCCCTCGGCAGGCGCGCCAACCAGGCGTGTGACCAATACTGCCACGATTTCAGATGTGGAAGAGCTCATACACCAGAATTGTTAGATCACCACACGTGAAATTTCTGTTGAACTCAACAATACGTCACGAGTGCAATAATCAAAATGATTAATCAAGTTCAATTGAACATTTTGTATTCAAATTCCTAATGTTAATTAATGACCATTTTATTTTTGAAGTATTTTGTTGCAACTATATTGCATTTTCTTATTTTTTTCTATGGTTGCAACTATATACATAATTAAATAATTTTTAAAAGCTAAGTTTTGGTTTTATTTGATATGGTAAATAAATATGTGTTTAACAATGGGGTCACTGAATGACTCCACATGGCCTTTAATGTTTCAAATTTCCACCATTTTTATAATGAAAATTTCTTCTCGTTTCGTTCTAAATTGATACGTCAGCATCATTTATTTCCCCCATTAATTTGGACCACATATGACTATATCAAAAGCAATTTCAAATCTGCTTTCACATAAAATCTTTTTTTGGAAACCAATCTCTTTCCAACTACTAACTGTTATGTTTAAATTATTTGATGTGTTTCTGAAAGCGCCACTATCCTTTAAAAATCAATCATAAACAGTTTCAGCTACCCTGTTAAATAGCTATTGACTACGTTTAAATGCTTTTGTAATTTTTGAAAAGTAATTTATTTCAGCGTTCAGAGACATTGCCAAATACTGTTATAGCATTGACACATTATGGAATTAACATTTTTTACTAAATTTCCACAGAATCTGGCTGTTTTTTGTGGCAGGTTAATAGTGACGCTTCGAAATACCAAAATGTAATCAAATATAGGTAAATAAACAAAAGGAGCGTGAAAGAACTCGTGTTTAATGCATTGAATTACTGATGTAAAATAGTTACAACAGCTTGACTTAAAGAGTCGTTTCAGTGCAATGCCAATACACTTTTTCTCAACTTAAGTGTGAAACGGGACCTTCTGAAAACCTAGAAAATTTAACTCAAGAGCATTTTAATTTTGACTACAAAATACCTTAAGAGAATGTTTAGGAGTGAGTTGGAAAATGTTTGACTAATTTTGAGGTTGCAGTAAAAGACTCCAAACACAAGGTCGATAAGGAAAGGAACTGTGCATCACATAATCCACAAAAAGCTTGGTTATGGCAAAGTTTGTGCACAGTGGGTGCCTAAGCATCTGTCAAAGAATCAGAAGAGGGCAAGAATGGGTGCTTGCCTGACCCTGCAGTTTTTACACTGTAGCCATCCACTCCCTTCCTACGCTCTGGGACCAACGCCGATGGCGATTATTTAAAGTTGCACTGTTCCTCATGAACTGTATTTAGAATATTGTCATTAAAATTTCGTTTCATAGAATTGTAGTCTCCTTTTCATTTCTGCACACCTTAAAGATCCCAACAGATCCACCACAATGGATTGTCGAAAATATTGTGAAATATCTATTGTAGGTTGTGGAAACTGTTTAGTTAGGACGATTTCACTCTGTATTTATGGATGTGAAGACTTTTATGCCGACATTCGTGAAAACTTTATACAAAACATTACAACTAGATGAGGTTTATTGAAAGATTTTACAGTTTTAAAGGAATCTGTTGTCTAAAAAGAATATGAAATCTACTATAGTTTTATGGCCTGTTTCACTGATTTCCATGCTGAAGTGAAAAAAAGTAGTGGCTGATAACCTCGAAGCAGCGAGGTGGCAGGGTTAGTTCTGTGCAAAGTGAGTGCTGGCCGCGGGTGAGAGCGGCTTGTAAATTTAATATTTCATTTATTTTACAAAAATATAACTGATCAGAGTTGAAGCATCATAGGTTTGGAAGAGACCTTATTCCTAGAAATATATACTATAGGCTGTTATGAACTGAAAGAAATTGTAAATGGTGAAGGTGGAAAAGAAAGAGAAATTCTGGGACATTATTTCAGAGTTGAAAATGGAGAAATGATGTCTCAACATCTAAGGGAAGTGACCTACATTTTCTGTGGAAGTGCATCATTTCAGATCGAATTTTCGACTTTGTTTCAAAATATATGACCTATATTTATTTCTGACTCCTTTCTTTCCATTTCTTGATACAAATCTCTTATTTTGACAAGTTTTTCTCTTCTTGTTTTTTTATGCTGAATTTGGTCACAAGAAAGAGAAAAATAAAAACATCTTTGTCAGAATAATGATATCAGTGTGCTAAACGTTTTCGAGCATCAGTGTGACATTAAAATATTATTTAACTGCTTGGTCATTGATCAAGAATACTGTAAAAAACTGATAAATTGTTATATAAATAATTTTGAAACTAAAAATAGAAATATTATAATATAGTATACTGAAATTTGAAACTTTAAGGTTTCGTCCCGATAAAGATCTTATTTGAGACCTGAGTCGTTAAATTCCCACATCTCTCTGAAGTTAATACAATTATAAATTTGTGAGGAACGTTTTCAATTTATGAAATCTGTGAAAAGTTAGCATCAAATTATATAATTACCGATAAGACAGATTTTAATAGATAGAGGATTCAACTGCTCTTTGTATGAATTGCATATCCTATGAGATTTGATATGCTTGGATATCATCCACAATGTTTAAAGGAATATCCACTACTCCGCAAATCATTGTTTACTTGCGAAATCTTAACTGAAGATGGAATTCAAGAATGAAGTTTCAATTGAAAATAATTCACAAAATGCTCAAGGGGATACAGTAGGTCGAATGAGATGTCCAACTTTATTGTTGTTTTCTTCTACTTATACTTTTCTCTATCCAGTATGAATAAGAGCGTTATCGTATTTAAAGTGTTGTCGCCTCTCCAGGGAATAAAAATCCAAAAAAGGATGGATAGTCACGATAATTTGATTTGCTCATACAAATTAATAATAGGATCAATATCACGCTAAGGTATTGCAAAACGAAGCTGTTTCTACAGGGAGGAGCTACGATTCTTCGCAATCTACAAGACGTAATCGGGAGTAAACTTTTCTTTGGGTTTTCTTCAGACGTTAATAAACCTGGTGGTCTGAAATATTGTAAAAGTTGTTGTATTAGTCAATGTGATATTTTGCCACCTGTTTGGGACTGATCTCTTGTCACCTCTGAAATATAGGCAAATTGTTTTGTTAGTTTATTTCTCAATCTGGTATAAACGGAGTTGCTCTTTGATTTTCGTGGATAAAAGACTTTGGTAATGGCTTTTCATTTCGATTGTTATCTGGGATAGCAACTGCTTGCTCTTTAGGACCTTTCAGATTCTCGACAACTCCTTCTCCTCATAAATGAACGTTAGCTTTCGTCTATTGCTTTATTTTGAAAAACGCCCCCCTCTCAACGACCTTCAATAACTCTGTTATAATTGCTGAACCGTACTCTTAGCATGCTATGCCCTTAAAGAATATTCGATTTTCATCTCTGAGTCTCTAGGTAAACGAGCTGAAACAATCATACATTTTGGAAGTCTAAGCTGCAACAGTCATGCCTTTCAAAAGTCTAAACTGCAACAATCATGCCTTTAAGAAGTCTATCAGATCTTATATTGCTGCGTTTCTCAGAGGGTATGCAGAGCTCATGTAGTAAGAGGTGACAGATTTTGAGAGACATAAATATAATCTTTCATGCCCACCCCTGTGTCTGGGGACTATATTCCAATTATTTACTGTTCAGAATACTTTTTATTAGGTCGTATTGATTTTATTTCTTAACGACTAGGATGGATCGAATTTTTTTTTTCAGAATTTCAAATCCTACCTATACAGAAAAGATGTTCTATGGTATATAGATAAATGAAAAAATAAAGTAAAAAATTAAATTTTAGGTTAAGAACCGCCGCAAGGGGGTTGAATTTTTGAAAAAAATGGAAAAATACCTAATTTTGATAACACGATTTTTTAAAAAAAATTATTATTAATTAAAACCTACCTATACGGAAAAGATGTTCTATGGTATGGAGATTAAGGGAAAAATAACAAAACAATTTAAATTCAAAATTTAATACTGCCGCAAGGGGGTTGAATTTTCAAAAAAAAATGGAAATAAACTTAATTTTGATTATTGATTGTACGATTTTAGATTCAATATAATTATTTTTTTGCAATATAAATAACCGAATAAAGTAGTGAGTAGTATAACGTACATTGCAACGTTTTATGACAACTATTCTAAACAACTGGAACAGTAGGCAATCCCATCTTTTTCCTGTCTCCTGCTTTATCCTCCCACGCCTCCATAAGTCGGAAGTGGTATTTCATGGAATCTTCCCCCCAGTCACACCTGTAGTGACAGAACGCCGCCCCGTGTCCCCGTGCCTGATGCCATGACAGCAACTGTGCCGGTTGGGTGGACACAGGACTACCTGTAGTGAAAAAAGTTTTAGCTGCAGTTAGAACATTGGACCGATTTGGTATTTCCGACCGAGCAGGCGCTGCCATCGTGTCAGCTGCTCTTCAAGATGTGGGCATTATCTCAGAAAGCAATGTTCTGAACGTTGTTGACAGAAATAAAATTCGGCGTGGAAGGACAAAGGCAAGAACCACTCTATTGTCTCAGGTCATAAAAGATTATGACCATGACCAGTTTGGTTTATACTTCGATGGGCTTAAAGACAGGACTCTATAAATGGAAGACAACAGAAGAAAAGTCATAATAGAAGAACGCATAAGCTTGGTAAAAGAACCTGGCTCTGAGTACATCGGCCAAGTGTCTGTAAGTTTCGGGAGAGCGCAAATTATTGGAAATAACATATATAGTTTTTTTTGTCATGCGTTGACAATGACATAGATGTAACAATGTTGGTTGCGACGGAACATCTGTCAACACAGGTGTCAAAGGAGGTATTATACGTAACATGGAACTGATCCTGAATCGTTCACTACAATGGTTTGTGTGCCAGTTACACGCCAACGAGCTTCCACTACGCCATCTTTTCGCGCACGTGGATAAAACCACAACAGGGCCCAAAAGCCTGACTGGCGAAATAAGAAAATCGTTGGCCGGATGCGAGAATCTATCTGTAGTTTCATCCACGCCAATAGAAAACACGCTATGTGGAATTACTAACAAGAAAGACTTAAGTACTAATCAACTGTACTTAATGGAAATTTGCGAAGTCATAAACTGCTGACATTGCAGAGGAAGTCTGTCGAAGATAAATCCTGGAAAAGTTTGCCACTCAAGGTGGTTTAGAATCGCGAAAAGAATTCTCAGGTTCAATGTAGCTCACGAAAATTCATCCGAGGCTTTATTGACATTAACGACATTCATTACAAAAGTCTATGCGTCTATGTGGTTCAAGATCAAAACGAAACCATAATTTATGAGGCACAGCATTTGCATCAATCAATCGTTCTATCGCGTTATTTATCGAATGATTTGAAGGATGTCATAGACCCTGCTATTAAAAGAAACCGATTTTTTGGCCATCCAGAAAATGTCCTGATATCAATGCTAGCTGACGACAGAGATCACATAAGGGAATTAGCCCTTCGAAGAATTCTGAAAGCACGCAAAGTCATTGCCTACTGCTCTAGTTGTTTAACCGGACTCATTTGACGGTGTGGGGAGGGGGAGCTGAGTCATAAAATGTTGCAATGCACATTATACTACTCACTACTCATTAATCATCACTTTTGGTTATTTATATTGCAAAAAAACAATTATTTGGAATCTACAATCGTATAATCAATAATCAAAATTCAGTATTTTTCCATTTTTTTCGAAAATTCAACCCCCTTTAGGCAGTATTAAATTTTGAATTAAATTTTTTTTATTATTTTTCTCTTAATCTCCATACCATAGAACATCTTTTCCGCAGAGGTAGGTTTTGAATAATAATAATTTTTTTTCCTCCATAGATGAGCGATCCACCCTATTAACCACGTCTGTGTAAGTAAAAGTGAACTTTCAATTTATTAAGTGCTAGCCGCTTTCGGCGGTTAACTTGTTTGCCGGGAATACGATTTCAATTGAATCTTGCATCATTTTATATTCATGGTTCCTTTATCGACGCAATTTCAAGATTAAGATTGTGGTAGATATGTTCTCATGTTCTTTTATTGTCCTTGCACTTGTCCTGTTCATTGTCTACATAAATGCCCCTAATGGAGTAAAATAAACGTCTATTTCATGTAACATTTAATTTCACGTTGTCGGTGGCATCTTCGCTTTCCTATTCCTCTTGCAAAATATGCATTCAATTTCAACATTAAAAGTGTGCAGAACATTTTATGGCCAGCAGCACTGGATTAAAACCTGCTGAAAAAAATGAAAGCATAGCAACCATAACCATTCTGTTTACTTTATTAAATAATAACAATTATTTTTTATAATAATTATTATTATTAGTAATTATTATTATTTATTATTAAGCATCAATTTATTAAGTATGGAATACTGTCCTAAGATAATTATCTGCTAAATTTCTGAAATTATATCCCACAGACAGTTTTAATAATTATAAAGTTTGGCATCAAATTTTTATGTTGTTCTTAAGAAAAAAAAAGTTAAGACTGAATTTAATCTATTTTCAAATTGTTTTTCCTTATTGTTGACGATTTTTTGAAAACAAATTGGTATTAAACGAACATAATTTTTGCTTTCATTTCAGTATATGTCATTAAAGCTCAAAATGGTTTATAATTTTAAAACCGTATACATTTGTTCAAATGTAAAAGAAAAAAAATTTGATAGCTTCTTTTCGTTCTTGAAATGCTTTCCACTTTTATAGTGAAGAAAGAATACTCTGAATTTTAACATTAAATTTAAAATAATATTTTGAGCACATTTTATGTTTCTATTCCTTAAAAAATCATTTTACGTGAGATTACTAATGCTCGTAGTTTGTTTTGCAGAAACCAGTGTAATAGTCTGAAACAACCTTAAAATACCTCTAAAACAAACATAATCTACATTTAACAAAAACATTGTTAAAATTACTAATCAATACTTCGATGTACTTTAAGCACATAAGAATATCAAAAATATTTGGCGCTTACATTTTAAAAACTTCAATGAGATTCTAAAGGCTTTTAAATTATTAATATAAGTAGTTCAAACAAAAAAAAATTCAACTGAAATGCATTTGTGGTTTGCATCACTTAAAATTTTTTATACCTCATTAAAGGTAGAAAACACAAATATTGTTAGAAATCTGGAAATCCATCTTTGAGTGCATATCAGAAACATGAAAAATTAGAAAGGTTTTAATTTATTCAATATTTGAACTGTATTGTGTTATCGATATATTAAAAAAGGACATTCTAAGTGTCTTCACTTTAAAAATGAACAAGAGTTTTGATGATTCTAATGAATCATCAAAACTCTTGTTCATTTTTAAAGTTTGGTATTTGGTAAAGTATGCTTTATTTCTCTGTAGCTTGAAAGTGCAAAATCATTAAAGTATCCAACTCATCTTCTTGTTTTAATTATTCTATAGAATTTTGAGCTTTTCATGAGATAAAGAAAATTTCTTTTTCAAAAACTGTTCATGTTTTATTCATTTATAATAATCAATAAGCTCTATGTGGTTTGGTTCACAAAAAGATTTTTAAACTTTTAGGTAAAACATATGCACTTAACGGTCTTTATTTGTATAAGTATCAGCAAATAAAATAAAATGGAAAATGGAGATTTTCTAGAATTTATTTGATTAGAGCAAATATTCAACTAGCTGATTTATTCCTTAAAAGAATATGGGACTGATATATATTCTATTAAATATGTTACAGACTCTTTTTCAAATCACTGAAATCTAGAAGCATTGATTTAAAAAAGAGTGAAATATATTACAACTAAAAATATCTAGAAACACCTTTGTGAAAATTGCTACTCCGTCTCTAAAATTTTATGTTACTAGCCGTTGTACCCGCGGCTTCTCACATGTTTATTTATTTGTTCTACATGTATGAAAGAAAAAGAAAAAGATATTAACTTTCACGTCCTACAGTTCTTGAGTCCTAATATTCAACCCCTTAAGAGGTTTTAGGATGCTCAACCCCCTAATTAATTACTACTCTAAACCTTTCGTACGAGCGACATTTATAGTCTCGCCGTTTGGATCATATATGAAAACATTGCTTGGAGTTACCACTCCAGCACATACAACAGATAATTGGCCATGGTAGAACCTGGAGTTTCTAAGTTGATACCGGTTAGGTCTGTTTGTTCAGACAAAATGATAAGTTTGCATGCCACGCCTTACCATACCTTTTCCTTATAATGAATAGCAGACTCTCTGTTGGAGCTAAGTTCAAAGGTAACTGCGCTGAATGAACTGTGAGGCCAGAAGTGTGGTATTATTTCTGATTAAGCAATGGCAAGAGCTATTTGAAATTTAGATCGAATTTCAGCATGGATCAAAATAATTAAAAAGATTTATTTCAGCTCCACCTGGGGATTAAAGGAAGAATTTGACACTATTCCCTCCAGCAATCAAATTCATCATCACTTCATAAGTTGTTCGTTGAATATCTATTTGTCGAGGTTTATTTCCTCCTAAAATATCTTATTACGTTCACATCGCATTTGTTTCCGCTAACAATTCTCTCTTCAAGGCATTATGGTTGTCTTGCACCACTCCAATATGCTGCTATAAAAGCCCAAAAATTTCGTTGCTGAAAGCACTCGTCACTTTCCAATACACGGCCATTTTCTTTTTGAATTCCAATAATTACAAAATTCAGATAGCGCGTAAGTAAATTATATTCATGTATCCAGAAGCAAAGTGCACTGAGCGGAATGCCAACGCCTATATTTCTTAAAAATATTTTTGACTGGGCTCATACTTTTTAACAAAACATAAAAAAATATATTGTGCGTTCCGTTCAGATTTTGTGATACATTTTCAGTTGGATATAATTACAGCTTTCATATCCAAGGTTTCTTAAATATTTAATGAAAAATTAAAATATAATATTTGGATTTTAAGCTATGACGATAAGTATGGCAGTAATAGTTTATGAAACGCGAAGCATAGATACTACGAAGGTAAAAAAAGAGACCATAAGCCTTTAGTTAAGAAATTCAAAGGTAAAAATACAACATGGAATAGGTTTTTGTCCTTTGGTAAGTTTTAATATGTATGATTTTGAAGATGGTGCGAAAAAATAGACAAAGCAATAAAAACTAACAAACTTATGAAGTGAATTATGATAGTATTCCAAAAGATCAAATAATAAAACCCAGTAATTTAAAAGACATGATATGCCAAATAAGAATATCAAAAAATTAAAAGTGCTAAAATCCGATACAAAATTCAGGTAAACAATAAAATAAATTGCAACGATTTAAAAAAGCAATGTTTAAAGGTGACCTTAAAACCCTCATCTTGTCTTGGCACCCGGAGACAATGAATGGCAGCCGCTGCAATAGCTCGAGTACCGAGGCTGGTGTCCTAATACCCTATCACCAAGGCACGGCCCGACCCCTCCCGAAGGAGATATGTACTATCACTGATAGGAGGTAAATCGACTCCCGCATTGTACACCCCATAGGAAACAAGTGCCCACTCAATTATCCGGCAGCCACTTGTCTGATAACTCGCGGTGCCCCACCAAGGAATATCTTGAAGATAAATTACAGCGCGCATATTAAAAGCGGCGATATGCCTGAAGAAAGCAACTATAACATGGGCAAAAGCTTGCGAGATGTGTTTAGGTTTAAGATTCCAATAAACGAACGCATTGTTACTAACATTTTGGAAATAACTTTTTAAAGTTGATTAAAAATAAGAGAAAAAGTCGTAGGGAATTGGAACAGGTGTCGCTAAAAGCTAATTTTAAGTTTGTGTAAAAATAAGTTTTGTGCGTTGACATGTTCCAAAGTTATGTCGAGAAAACGTTAAAATTTCCCATTTTAATTAACCTTTCACTCCCTTTAGGGGGAGCTTTCAAATTGTTAATAGCTCAGTTAATCCTTCCAGGTGCTAAGGATCCTGTGTGCCAGATATCATTCGAATATGTCACGATATGTGGAATTGTATAGGGTTCAAACAAGCAGACGTTAAATATTTATAGATATTCATTAAGATCACGTAAGAAAAAGGCATTTAAAAGACATATGATATGCCAAATGAGCACATCATAAAATCTAATTTATGTTATTATTACAGTTACAATTCTATTACTGATGCTAAAATTTGAGACAAAATTCAGGTAAACAATAAAATAAATTGCAACGATTTTAAAAAACAATGTTTAAAGGTAAATTACAGCTCGCACATATCAAAATCTGTGATATTCTGCGCGCGAAAGTGAAAATGTCTGATAAAAGCAACTTATCTATAACATTGCCAGAAGCACGCGAGATGTGATTAGGTTTAAGATTCCAACAAACGAAAGCGTTGATGCAAATTGTTTTTAAATTAATTTTAGAAGTTGATTCAAAATAAGAAAAAAGTCGTAGAGAAACGGAACACGTGTCGCTGAGATGCTAATTTTTTTTTTTAATTTTAAGAGGGTGTAAAAAAGATTCCTGTGCGATGATACGTTTCAAAGCTATGGCAGCAAAACGTTAAAGCTTTTAATCCCCCCTTTCACACCTTTTAGTGGAGCTAGCAATTTTTTAATTCCGTAGTTAATCCTTCTAGGTGCTAAGGAACGTGTGTAGAATTGTATAAGTTCAAAAACACAAACAAACGAACAAACAAACAGACATCGAATTTTATATATATGAATTATATTTCCGAAGTCTGAAAAATTTCTTAAATTCAATAGATCAAGAGGAAGGATAAGGAAATTCTTAAGCTTATTTCAGAAGAAAACATCTAGCTTCTGAATCAGTAGTATAATATGAATCTATGGTATGGAGATCAGACGATTTATAAGGCAGCCGAAATTATTTTGGCGAGATCGCATTTCATGGCAAGAAGCATCTGATAATTCTATTTAAGCTTAACAATTACAAGCGAGTTTATCAAGTTCTTTAAATTGGTTTCTGCGCCATATAATGTATAAAAGAAATGGTTTAGATGGTGAATGAGTTTAAATATAAATTTAGAATTAAAAGAAAGCCAAAGATTATGAACATAGATTACATTTATTTAACAAATGCGGTTAACGATACATAGTTTTAAGCGAACTGTGTTTATTTACAACTCGGATGTTATAATCTTAATGTTAGGTTGCCACTCCCTCTTTTATTACCAATTAATATAATAATTATATATAAATAAAATAATTATTTTTTCACCGAATTAAAATAATAAGAAATGTAACATATAATTCGTTTTCTGTTGCTTTAAGAAATATTTCTGCCAAATGTGAAGGAAACTGAACCACGCATTTAGTCGTAATCGCGTAACAAACAAATTTACAGACAGAAAAATGACAAATTCTGGAGTAAATACGTAGACCTCCCCTCTCTGGGTCAAAAACACGCATTTATCTACCATATGAAATAAAACCCAAAAATTAGATTTTAAAATCCTTTAATAATTTATATAAGAGTTACACCCATATAAAAAATAGAAAATTCAATATAGTTGCAAGAAAATACTTCAAAAATAAAATGATGATTAATTCAAATCAGGATTAGGAATTCGAATACAAAATGTTCAATTGAACTTAATTAATCATTTTGATTATTGCACTCATGACATATTGCTGTTGTCATTATATTATTTTATTTATTATTGAACATTACATACTCCTCGTGCGCCACAAAATTGTTCTTATGATATTGACATGTTTTTTGCGTAGGAATCGATTGCACTTACCATACTTGTTAGTTTTTTTGTCGAGTGTTCTAGGACACACACGCACCGACTACGCTTGGCAGAAGGTAATGCAATTTTTTATTTATTTATTTTTTCATGAGAGAAGCGGTAACATCAAAATTCGCAATAAAATAATGTAAAATTCAGATATAAAAATAATGAAAGAACTGCAGATTTTTCAAATTAAATATTCAGTAGAAATTCGCATTGGTGTCATTTTATGAACCCACTTTGTCATGCAAAGGTTAACTTATTTTGTTTGGTAACCGCGAACTGATTCTTACAACCTTAAAATTCATTCACAAAAAAGATCAAAAAGTTTTTATTCAAAAAGTCTATACACAGTATTATTCTAGAAGAAAAATTTAAATAATTTAATTTTAAAACCTCTTATGATTTGGACGAGTATCTTGAAGTAGGTTTGCGAATTCAGATATTAAATTCAGAATATGATATTTATTAACTCCAAAATATCAATATCTTACACATGTTATTCTATATTGATGTAATTATTAAAATTTTTTATCGCATATAAAATTACAGATATAATGTTTGCTTAGTGTATTTATGAAATGAATTGTTAATTCAACAAGGAATTCCATATTTTCTGAACGATATATTTAAAAATAAAGATGAAATGTTCAATCCCAATGTTAGTTTCAAAAGTTTGGAAATAAAGATATCAAGACGTGGTAAAGTAATTTCGCAGTTATTTCTTACCGAAATCTAATTTTTAAAACAAAAAATCTATCATAAATATCCTGAACAACCTTTTATTAATGCAAATCCTTTCTATGTATTGCCCTCCATACTGAAATAGTTTTTTCTCAAATATAACGATAAAAGAATTAAGTAATTCCGCGTATTGGACATTTTTAATGCCAAAATATATATTTCCAAGAATTTTTCGTTCAATGCAATCATATAAAATTATTTTTAATCTCAAACTAATCAGATTTCTGAAGAAATATCTCTCTTACAAAATTATATTTCCTACTGAATTCTATTTCAAGTCTTAAAAATTTTTATCCTCCTCCAAAGAAAGGAATATAATGGTGCTTTCTTCCAAGCATTTCTTGAAAGAGAAGCAGGAGGAATTCAGTGCAAATTCTAGTGTCTATTATTAATTATTAAAAGAAAGTAGGAAAAACCACAGTTTTCTGCTAGAAAAATTTAATGTTTCACTGTTTTGTAAATAACATTGGATATTTATAAAAATATATAAAATGTCCTTGGAAGAAATCAACTTCAGAATTGGCCTTAAGATATCAAATCTTTTAGTTACAAAAATGTATTCTCTCTCAAGTAAACAAGGGAATCCTGTTCCAGTTAAAAACAAACAAAACATACTGAAATCACATTTTCCGTTGTCGGAAGTATTGAAAGCTGTAAACACAATCCATTTTTTAGAGATATTAAGAATACTGTGAAATTTTCCAACGAACTTATTATGCCTGTTTTGCGTCAAGAAGTTTCACAAGTCTATTTTTCGCAATTTTAATTGGATATTTTTGCAATAAAGAGCAATTTTAATCTATTGAGTCTCTCCAAAACACAATGATTAGTCTGTGAGTAGTTAACACGTGTAAGATAATTACTTTTTATACACTGAATAGTCTTGGTTCAGCTTAGGCAATGTATCTCGACGTACATTCATATGGACAGAACCATGATTGCGTTAACTCTCCTCCAAAATTTCAGAATCTGATCGATAGCAGAAGTTTTGTAGTGTAAGAAGGCACCAGGTTGATTGGGCGCACAAACCTTTATCTCTTTGTCAGATGTTCTGTGACTGTTTTCAGATATAGGTATGATATCTTGGAATCGTGTGTTAATTTTTCTGAGTGCCACGTAGCCTGATTTTCATTTCATGGAGAAAGAGACTCGTTCGCATGAGATTCACAGGGTCCATAAATATCAGAAAAGTGAGGATATTTACTTAATGTATAAGTCATACCTCCAAAAATAAACCTATAACGAATATATGGGAAGTTCTTGTTACTTTATTCTGAACTCCCTTACATTTCCCTGACTCATCTAGGATCTGATAAGAAATTAAAAATCTTCCATTAAATGGCAATATGGAGTAATATTAGTTAATCGTCCAATTTATAAACAAAGGAAGAGAAGTTCCTAGCTGAGGGCTCTGTCACATTTCCAGTTTAAAGACAAGCAATCTAGTCAAATCAAATTCATTACTCTGGATTGTTTCACTTTTGTCAACTAAAGAATTTCATCTGTGATAATAAAGATAATACATAGATGATTTTATTTTTCTTAAATCGGAGTTGTTAACAGGCTTTTATGATGAATACTTTGCCATGAAAATAAAAATTCCTACGAGTATCTTTTTTCGCCTTGAAGCTATGTTCGCTTTCTCAAGCATATTAGCGTTTTCGGAAATAAAAAAGAAAAACTTTCTGATATAGGATTTTTATCGAGACAACCTGGGTAAAGTCTGCCACATTTTTCTTACCGTGGATAAAAATAGACTACACTGGCACATATTAAGAAAAAAAACCTCATTGATGTTTCTTTATCGTGTGTGTGGATCCATATATTTGCTCTATATTTATCATTCCTTTTCTCGAATATATTTTCAAGTTATAACTCTGGGTTTTAATATATTGAAAGGTATTTAGAAATTAAAACGAATTCATTTATTTAATTATTTATGTGAAATCTGAGACACATTTAATGTTCTCAGATATACGATAATGCAATTTAAATCATTCTTTGTGCATTAGCGGAAACAACCTAATATAGTATCAACTGTAATAAGCACGAATATAAAATAAACTGCAGATATTAATTTATAAGAAGTGAATACAATAAAAAAAAAATAAACCAACTGAAGAGGAATGAACTGAGAGAGCTTCCATTTTCAACACGATTACACTTCTCTTATCGTTCTGTAACTTCTAAAACTTTGATTCAAGAACGAATCGACTTTATTATTAAAGTCGAAACGTTCTTGAATGAAATTATTTTATTGCAATATTTGGTCCTTTATAAGTGCTTTCAATATAGGTTTTTAGAGCAATTCTCTAAATATTCAAACATACTGTCGTTCTTTAGAATCCACCAAGATTCAATTACGGTTTTTCATACCTTTTGATAAAATAGTATTTCCACGTTATTTTTTTACAAAATATTTGGTCGTTGCTGTTTCAGTTTTAAGAAAAGAACCTCTCCTCTATTGAAACCAAGATGAAAATTATCAGGATTGTTGCAGGTTTGTGCCTCAAAAGATGGGTGAAATGGAGGTGCAGGTATTTTGGAGAACTCGAGAGTGTTACCTGGTTAGCTCGCACCGGCCCTTTCCACGCAAAAGTTTCTGATGGAATTGAGAACGGAACCAGACTCCCCATCACAATAACGAGCATTTTATAACTAACAGGCAACAAATTTCGAATAACACAAAAAAGGAATAAAGATTTTTTTTTATATGCAGCTATTGAATTGTGAAAATTATTGACTGAAAAGGCACTTTTAAAATGTTAATATGTATTATGTGCAATAGAGCAGCTCTTTAAAGAATGTGATTTTATGCTGACTATCGTTTAGTCTCTAACACATTGAGTTTTTTTTTCTTTACGTGCTTCCGGCAAAGGTGTGGACTAAAAGTTTTGTACAATTTTTTTTTTATTAAAAAATGATTTGCGTCAGAATCTTCTCTTTGCTTCATTTATAATTGCAGCTTTTCTTGAAATTGAAACTTTGAAAATTTTATTCCTCTTTAAAGCAAATATGTATTGACATTTAATACGATTAGTCATTAGTTAACAGCGATGGATTTTTTGTTTCATAATAATTTTAATTTACTAATTAAATTCATATATGGTATATACAACCTCTGAAAGAATGTTGTTCTCGTTCTAAGAAAATGACATCGTTTACGGCTATATTATTATTATTTCACGATCCATTTGACAACATTAGAAACAGTAGTGGTCCATAATCTGTACAAGATTAATCAGCATTTCAGCTTCTAGCATGTTAGAAGTTTGAAGTTACCATTCACCATAAGATTAAGAGTAGGTGAAATATCGAACTAATCTTTATTCTTGTAATTCTTTCTATCTTTTTTATTAAGCTATTATAGAATAATGACCCGTGAGGACACATATTCTTGTCATTCAACTTAAGCAATAAATTCAACTATATATATATATATAGTTAATAAAAACATCAAATATTAATTTAACAATTTACATTAACGTTGACTATATTTGCAATATGCATAATTATTAGAATTAAATTAAATTATCCTATCCAAAATCATACACTGAAGAACCAAAAAAATACTTGACATAAAACTATTAGCACTAATAATTAACCAAACATGAAAAAGACAATCCTTATTTGAAATTCCAGCAATCAAAGTGTCTATTTCTTAGTAGTTGCCAAGGCAATTAACTTCGATATTGGCGAGCATTTGCCGACTTTGATGACAAAATGAGGGTTCTAGAAAATGAAAGAATTATGGCCGTACCTCTTTTAGAAACCGAGATCTGGAGAACCGCATTTGCCGTCACGCCCTATAAATACTCGAGGGGCTCAAATGAGTTAATCCCACTTTGGAGTTTTGTTCCCCGTGCGAGTTGATAAGCTGATAGTCTTAGAGCGCTATTGATAGTATTGCTACTGTTATTTATTAGTGATTTGCTGTTTGCTTGTGCTATGAATTTCTACAAGTGTTGTTTGTTTGAACACCGTGTTTTCTAGAATATAAGTGGAATGAAGCGTTGTTTTCCATTATCCAGCTTGTTAGAATGTATTCATCATACAGCTACTAGACGGTTTTTTTTAACAATATCTATCTACACGGTGTCTAGACAGCACAGAAATTCATGCCATGAGAGGGCAGTGAAATTATAACGATTTCGCTGTACAGGCCGCATATTATCAAATCAATTCTGCTAGTACAGTGCCTATACCACCAGTAAGACTGCTGGGAATTCAGTGCGTGCCATCAGTGGCGTTACACCGGCATGAACTCTTTCATCAGAAAATTTAAAATTTTCAAGAGAGGTACCTGACCTAAGTCAGGGAGTGCATAATTTCGTTGACAGTGCTGGGTGCTTAGCTTTGCTGTTGAAAAGAAGAAGCCAAAAGTGGGGAAAGGTAATGCAGTGCTCTGAGAGACATATGTCGCGCAACCCCACCAACAGAAAGACTTGAAATGATGTATTCAAACGGAGGCAATAACTATACCAGTATTTAATCTGGATAATGAGGAACATTCTTTTGTGCTATTTTAAACTCAATAAATTTTATATATCGTGTATTATTGTATATAAGGGAAAGCAATTTTTTGTTATATTTCGTTTGTATCAGGAATACAATGACAGTAGCATATAATAGGTCACAAAAAATTCCTATTATCTGCTCTCTGGCTTCAGGCTGGAGTGTAATAAAATAAAATTCAAGAGAGTTAAGTTTTGAAATAAATTTTCTTGAATGGAAGTTTGTCAAAGATATTTTTCACAATGCATTTATTAAAAACTATTTATGATTATTTCTTTCATTTATTGAGCAGCAACAATGATAAGTAGAGCATGATAATATGTAGGTAATGGAGCCGTAAATTTTATGGGATGCTGCCAGTTTGCAAAGTGGGAAAAGTCGAATTTATTCGTAAAAAACGGAAGGCTTAGATAATACACAGTAGTTAAAAATATTAATTATAGATAAACATCATAAAAATTGCAACAAAATTTGCATTTCTGAATTCAAGAATTTATAAAAATAAATAAATACCTTTATTTGCATCTAACGAGTAGCCTTGAACGCAACGCTAAGTTACAACCATTATAAATGACAGTTTATTCTCCTTCTTAAAACTTATAAAGAACAAATTGCAGTAAAGACTTAATCAAGAAGTGAAACACAAGACTTTTCTTTCTTTGAGAAAAATTATATTGAGACAAGTGACTATTATATTTACATTTCTTAACATTCTTTATTTCCATGTACGTAACAGCAAAAGAGTTCAGCTTGATGAAATAAACCACCCTTACTTCACCGACAACGTGAGTGTAATAAGACACGGCCAAAAATATTTTTCTTCCAATTCATTTTTCCTGTTGCGAAATCAAGCAAACGACGATTTCAAGTATTTGACTTTACACAGTCAATTTTTAGGTTCCCGATCATTTGATACCGAGGATACACAAGCCGAACCAAATAGAATAGTATTAGAAAGATAAAGATTGAGGAACTAGATCTCATGCTGAACAAATAAAGGTTTTAAAGTGACTACGACTTGCAAACTATTCTTCAAAAGAAAAAAGTATTTTTATGCTTTCCAATGTACACACTGTGTTCTAGATGTTTTAGTAGTTTGATATTTCTAGAGTTGCTTCAGACGATTAAGAGCAAAAATTAAATATTATATGATCGGTAAAATAAATAAATATTATGAGAAACTCTTTGATCAAATACATTTCCGAACTGAAAAAAATTTCGTTTTTCTTCCCATTTTGAAAGTTGACATATGTTTCACTCATTTGAGACCAAATTTTGAACCCATATTGCTTTAAATTTTACTGACATTATTTATAATTATTTTTTCTAAAATAAAAAAGAAGGCATGCATTCAAATAAAATTATTTATTTTATTACTGAGTAAATAAAAGTCGTTCACACATCATATTTTTCTACTTGGTCCACTTGGAATTAGCTTGAAGTTTCGGAAAGAATCTTTAATAAAATACCATCCTTATCATTATTTTGCATATCGTTACACTCATCGTGCTTTAGTTATTAACCTCATGTAGTATTCTGAAGTGATATGAAGTTACTGAAAATTGCATACATACCACCTTCCTACCGAAATAGAGTTCGTTTTTCCCAGTTACATTAGCCACTTTCAGAAACTCCATGTTTATATGCTTTTAAAATTTGTCCGTCTTAAATTTTGTAGATTTAATTTTTACTGCCTTACATTGCTTTTTTTTATCAAATTTAATAACTACTAGCCGCTCTCGCCGTCCACCGGGCGGGTTTTCTGTGCTCAGCATTTACCCTTTCACCTCAATAAAAACTAAATTATAGAGATATTTTAACAAAATCGTCTGCTATTAAAAACAAATCAAGTTGCAATGCAATGCAACAGAACTTCATGCAATTGAAAAATCTATATATTTAAAATAATTTGGTGAAAAAACCTTTAACGAATCCGCCAGCTTGAACCATTCGACCGATTTCGGCAATTTTTTATCATTTGCAAGGTTATGATGTCTAGATATGTTATCAAGGGTCGACTGGCCCCCACCACCCCCTGTTTTCGAACGAAATAAAAAAAAATGATCCTCTGTATATTGTCTATGGGTAAACCTTGTAAAAATCCACCAGCCATAACCACCTCACAGATTCCGACAATAGTTTTTCATTTGAAAGGTAATGGCGTCTATATATATGTCATGAAGGGTCGACTCTCCCCCATCACTTCCATTTTCGAATGAAATAAAAAAAACACTTATCCACCATACATTCTGTATATGTGTCTTCAATTTTGTTCAAAAATGGGGGATGGTGGGGGGAAGGGAAAAAAAGATTGTCGAAATCCATCGAGTTGTAGGGGTTGGCGAATTGTCTGAAAGTTTTACCATATTAAACATATAGAGAATGTATGGTGGATAAATGTTTTTTCGATTTCGTTCGAAAATGGAGAGGTGGGGGACAGAAGTGTCTTGATGACATATCTAGACGTTAAAAGCTTTTATATGAAATAAAAATCATCGAAATCCGTCGAGTGCTTGGAGCTGGCGAACTGTCTGAAGGTTTTACCATATTATTTTAAATATATAGACAACCGCTCTCGCCACTCCCCGGGGATTTTCGCAGCCAGCACCCACTTTACTCAGCAATACCCCAGGCACCTCGCTGCTCCGAGGCTATCAGCGCTACTTTTTTCAGTTCATCATGAAGCTCAGTAGAACAGACCATGTTGCACAAGCAATCAAGCAGAAATCCGAAAAGGAACTGCTGTGAACTGTGCTGAATATTTAAATGATTTTCGAGATAAATTAACTATTCTTCCATGTGGAAGATATAAGGTTGGATTACCTTGGAAATCCGATTCTAGAAATCTCCCAGACAATAAAGAATTGAGTTGGGAGCGTCATGAGAAAATGGTTAAGCGCATGAAAGTTCACGGATTCCTTTGTGAGTACCAAGAGGTTTCTGACGATTGGGAAAGACTGAAAATAATCGAACGTGTCCCAGAAAACGAATTAAAAAATGAAAAATTTCATTATTTGCCACATCGTCCCATGATAAAAATGCAAAGCAAAACCACGAAGATACGCCCTGTTTTCGACGCTTATGCCTGTGAGAAAGGAAAACCTTCCTTGAATCATTGCTTGTTTAAGGGAATTAATCTTATAGAACTTATCCTCGATGTAATTGATAGATTTAGAACATATCCTATTGGTTTAAGTGGAGACATCGAGAAAGCCTTTTTAATGCTGTCTGTTGCTAATCAATATCGAGAATTTTTAAGATTTTTTTTTACCCATGTGATGAAGAATTAGTATATAGGCAACGTAGAGTGGTTTTCTGGGTATCTTGTAGACCTTTTCTTTTGAATGCTTCAATTTTATATCTTTTGGATAATTCCCCACCTGAATTTCATGATATGGTGGAAAAGTTAAACGGTTCCTTTTACGTTGATAATTGTCAAACAGGAGTAAATGATCCTTGTGATCAGGCATCTTTCATTGAGAGGACACATACGTTGATGTCAATGGAGGTTTCAACCTGAGAGGTTGGGTGAGTAATGTGGCTTGCGAATTTATCTCGAAACATTCTGGTGGTGCTTCTGTTTTGTGCCTTTTATGGAATTTGGATGGTGATAAATTGAGATGCTGCAACATTGATTTTGAAGTTCTGTCTTGTGAAACTGTAATTTCTAAGAGATTAATATTGTCTTTAGTACAAAAGATTTTCAACCCAATAGAAATATTGTGTGCTGTCACTTTGCCACTCAAAATACTGTTACAGGACACTCGGAAATTAAAAGTAGGCTGGGATATTACATTGAGACCTGATGTATCTAAGAAATTTTTTAAATGGGTGAATGAATTGTATTTATTGAAAGAAGTGTGTCTGCCCCGATTCATGCCTTTTAATGAGGGTTCTGAATCGCATGTTTTTGTTGATGCAAGCCGGGTTTCTTATTATGCATGTGTTTTTGTCAGAACTGTGCTTGAAGCAGTAACTAGTGTCTCACTTATTCGTGCAAAGACTAGAGTAGCACCTCTAAAACCTTTGACCATTCTGAGGTTGGAGTTAATGGCCTGCTTCATAGGTGCAAGACTTGTCAATTCGATTCGTGATGCACTTAATTTGCCGAATATAAAGGTGACATTTTGGTCAGATTCCGAGGTTGCACTATGGTGGATCAGGGAACACGATGATTGGTCGGTGAACACGGTGCTTGTAACTAACCGTATTCAAGAGATCAGGCAGTTAACGCAATTTCAGTTATGGAGACATGTTCCCGGTGTTCTAAACGTAGCTTATATGCTGTATAAGGGGATGTTCTGCTCGCCGGTTGTTGGATTCAGGTTGTGGGATGGTCCCACATGGTTAAAAGATGCACCTGAAAACTGGCCAAAAGGTGAAATTTGTTGTGAACCCCTGGCTGTTCATACTGAAATTAAAAAGTCTGAATTGGTTAATTTGAATGTAGATAATGATTGTTTTCCTTGGTATTGTCTACAGATGTCTAATTATAATAGAATGATTAATGTGTTTGCATATATTTTGCGCTTTGTAAATAACTGCCAGAAGAATTGTACTTCTTTTAATGATTATATGCTTTCTTTCGAAGAACTTGAAACTGTTATGTATGTGAATCTGTTGTTAATTCTAGACCTTTGACTAATATTTTAGAAGAGTCAAGGGAATTAGTGCCTCTCACTCCTTCCATGTTTCTAATCGAAAATTGTTGTTCGGATGTTACGGATTTTGAGGCGATTGATCAAGGTCATTTTCAAAATAGAATTAGGTTTCGTTCAAAACTTTTGAATGATTTGAGGTAACGCTTTAGGCGTGAATATCTTGGCCAATTCGTTCAACGGAACAAAGACAAAAATTGTGTCCGAGAACCTCGGCTCGGCGAAATCGTTCTGGTTAGCGACGATACAAAGAAACGTTTATTGTGGCGTCTGGCTAAAATCATTGAGCTGATTCGAGGAAAAGATGGTAAGGTCTGGAAGATGTATTAAAACACCCTTAATATTAGATCTTTTAAATTGTCTGAGTTACAGGTTTGAGTATCTCATCGACCCTCAAAGGGGAGAAGAATGTTGGACAAACAATCAAGCAGAAATCCGAAAAGGAACTGCTGTGAACTGAGTACTGAATGATGTGGGCAGTTCGGCAGCGTTGGTGTATCGTGATGATTTGAAAATAATTGTAACGTTTTTACTGTATGGTGTCTTTTACGTTCATGTTTTGTGCTTGTGTCAAATAAAGCAAGTATTTTAAATGAAGTGTCTGCTTGAACTAATTCAAAGTGCTAGAGCAGCTGGTAGATGCTAAGAATCTTTACATAACAGACCATACCACCTGAGTACATTTCATATTCTTTGTAGACAACAGATTCCTTTAAAATTGTAAAATCTTTCAATACGCCTCATCTAGTTGTAATGTTTTGTAAAAGTTTATCCTGAATTTCGGCATGAAATTTTTTCAGATCCATAAATACACAATGATAACACCCTAAATAAAGAGTTTATATCACCTACAATAGGCATTTTACAATATTTTTGACACGCCCTTGTGATGGAACTGTTGGGATCTATATATTTAAAAGAATATGGTAAAACCCTCAGAGATTCGCCAGCCCCAATCACCAGACCGATTTCAACATTTTTTTCATTTGAAAGGTTATGACGTCTAGATATGACATGAAGGGTCGCCTGTCCACCACCACCTCCTATTTTGAAATGAAATCGAAAAAGCTCTTTCCTACTGTACATTCTCTATTACCTTTGGACAGTTCGCCAGCAACAACTACCCGACGGAATTTTACAATGTTTATTTCATATGAAGGCTTATGACGTCTCAATGTGTTATCAAAGGTCGTCTGCCCCCCACCAACTCCTATTTTCTAACGAAATCGACTAAACATATAGAGAATGTACGGTAGAGAATTGTTTTTCTATTTCGGTCAAAAACGAAGAGGGGGGGGGGAGGAACGCGACCCATGATGACGTATCTAGACCACATAACCTTTCAATTAAAAAAATAAATTGTCGAAATCCGTAGGGTGGTTGATACTAGCGAACTGTCCAAATGTTTTTCCCCTTAGAGAATGTACAGTGGGAAAGATTTTTTTCGATTTCGTTCAAAACTGAGGGGTTGTCGTGGGCAGGTGACCCTTGATGACGTATCTAGACGTCAGAAGCTTTTATGTGGAACAAAAATTGTCAAAGTCGGTCGGGTGGTGGAGGATGAGGATGGCGGACTCGGTGAAGAATTTTTTCTATGTGGAAAAACATTTGGACAGTTCGCCAGCCTCAACCACTCATCGATTTTGCCATATTTCGTTTCATATAAAAGCGTATGACGTCTAAATATGCCATCAAAGGTCGTCTGTCTCCCACAAATCCCCATTTTTGAACGATATCAAAAAAGCGTATAGAGAATGTATGGTGGAAAATTGCTTTTTCTATTTCGTTCAAAACTGTGGGGTGGTAGAGGACAGGCGACTCCTGATAATATATAGAGGCGTCATAACCTTTCAATTAAAAAAGAGTGTCGAAATCCGTCGGGTGGTTGTTGTTGGCGAGCTGTCCAAAGGTTAGAATGTACAGTGGGAAACAGTTTTTTCGATTTCGTTAGAAAATGGGGGGAGGTGTGGGACAGAAGACCCTTAACGATATATGTAGACATCATAAGCTTTTATATGAAATCAAAGTTATCGAAATCCATCGAGTGGTTGGATTGGTTAGTTATTTTAAAGAAATGACGTAAAAAACTGGCAACATTTGTCTAGTTTTTTGAGGCTCAGGATCTCAATGCTATTTTGAAATAACTCTCAGTTTTTCCCACTCATATATTCCGTTTATTTTTCACTATCTGACGAAAATTATGGTGCTGTTGGCAGACGACCCTTAATGGTATATCTAGACGTCATAAAGACCGCGGTTCAAAATTACGAGGTCAGTCCCTAAATAGCCCTCGTGTTGCTTCAAAACGGGACGTTAATATAACCTAACCTAACCTAGATGTCATAAGCTTACAAATGAAATAAAAATTGTCGAAATCGGTCTAATGGTTGAGGCTGGGGAACTCTGTGAATGGGTTTACCAAATTATTTTAAATATATAGACAATTTTTATCAATATGCGTACATGAGATATATGTTTAGCGAGTTCTTTTTGGGAACATCTTAACGAGAATTTGTTTTATCAATACTTTACTTCCATTATTTGTTAATATATAACTTTCAATTTTGTCAAAAATTATCTGAGCTCTTCAAAACATTATTTAGAATCTGCAATATATAAATCAGACAAAATTAATTTTAGTTTTATTTCACTATGATACTAATACTTGAAAATTAATAAGAAATTGCCTCCCTATTTGGAAATAAATAACCTTCATATTAAATATTTCACGAATCAGTCCCCACCTAATTCCCCTCTGTAAATCTTTCTTTTTCAATACAGGAAAAGTTAAGATTAAGAGATTTACCCAAAGATAATTAACCTGTTTTTTCCTAAATAAATCTAATTCTGTTATCATGTTCATATACTTTCCCTTCATTAAATGTGGGACATCAATTACTGTGTCATTTTCAGCTGTTACATAATTGATTAGGATACTCAGTACTGTGTAAGTATTTGGAGGAGACTTCTACGTTAATTTGATAACAATAGGTTCAGACAAATTCTTTTTGGATATTTGTGAAGCTACTTCTTCATTAAATCACGCTTTAAGTATCAGATATATTTTCTTGCACTGGAGACAACTGTGGAGAGGACTGCATTTTTAAGTATCACTTACATAGTTTAGATCCAAAATTACAAATTTTGATGAGAAAAAATTGTAAATCTCAGGTTGCAAAACTGGTTGAAATATGGAAATTAAATACTAATTACGCAAAAGGCTTTTGTATAAAATTTCTATTCTCGCATATTTTCTATTTCATTATGCTTCAACTTAAGGATTGAAATTTCACATGGGATATTAGAATTCCTCTGCTGGGAAAACGTTTTGACGAATCGCAGGCAGATATTTTGTTCCGTCACATGGGTAATTTAAATAATAGGTATAATACGAAATAAAAATCAATCTGAATTGCAGCAAAATGCTCATAATTTTTATTTAAGAAATAAATGTCCTTATCAGATTCATTTTTGGAATTGTTTTTATTCGAAATTAATTTTTTGAGATGTTTGTAAAGTTAATTGATAATGGCGAATAAAAATAAGCAAAAATAAAATTTTAAATTTTGAAAAATTAATTTAGTGATTCAATTTTATCATATTCGATATTAGAATATTGCATACTTGTTCTTTGCCAAATTAAATATTTCTAGTCTAAATTTTGAACTTAATCAGTCTGATATCTGTATCAACTTGATTGAGGACGAACCGTAACCAGCTGCGGCTTGTCAAGCATATCGATTACATCTGGCTTAACCATAGCACAAATGCCAAGGCTTGCGTGTTTCAATGAATATATAATTTTTTTTTATAATATCTCTCCCCAAAATGGCTGTTATTTTCTTGTTTTTAAATTTAAAAATTATTCGTCCAAATATCGCCACTCACCAATGCGATGAGTGTCAGTTACAATCTCAATAGAGAGATTGTAACTGCACTCAAGAAATTTCATGTACAATCCATAAAATTTCGCACAACACAAAAATATTAATTTTATGAAGAACTTTTAAAACGCCTTGTGAGAATTCAGGAAATTTTCAATTTTTACCCTCTGATTCCTACGACCATTAGAATAGAGGGACCATAAAATACGGGAACGCCCGAGTTCCTCTTTCAAAGGTAAGGGAAATTTACTTCCGCCCTCAGAAACCAGAATGACAGCTGGCACTGTCCGAATTTTAACCCTCTCATACCGAGTGAGGCGGTCTAAAAATTTCCTCTTAACAGAGCCGAGGGTTGGTCTGAGGCGGTTGGTTTCTTTTGAGGGGAGGTGAGGTTCTGAGTGCTCCTTAAGGGAATGTTACAGCAGGGGTGGGGGTGGGGAAAATGGCAGCCCCAGGTCGGGAGAGTTCAATTCATGTCGTTTCCTCCCAAAAAATCCCGATTTTATAGGAGCTAGAAGAAAAAAGTCTCCTCGGGATCACAGAGTTAAGACTCGTCCCTTTTTCCCTTACCCATCTGGAGGAGCCACGCTAAGGAAGAAAACGTACGCCGTGGGTGTGAAATCAATGACACTTAACGAAAGGGGGTGGAAATTTTACAGTGATAATCGGACAGCCGCCGCCTTTTGCTTGAAGGGACGTTTCGGATCTTCTCGTATCGATAGAGTTAAATGATTTTCAGATGAATTGGCATTATCTAGAGTGAACCAACCTCTGAAATTTCGCTAAACTGAGATAAACATTATGTTTTAAAAACACTGAAAAGTAATCCATTTAAAAAAATGCTGCCATTGAATAGGGGAAACCGAAGTTAGTTGTTACACGGGTCCAGTGGTTATATTCGAATTTTAACCACTGGTAGAAAATCGTAGCATTCATTCATGCCTCTTCTTCGCCAAACTTTGGAGTGCCTGCAATAAATAGCTGGGAGAATTATTTTGGTAATATTGATTTTTGCGTCTGTTAGTAATTTTTCGTTTAAATTTAATAATTTTTTTCTTGAGACTGACCTCTTGGAGACAGCTGTGTAATGTCTGTTCCACGAGATTGCCTAGATTTCGGATAAGTATTGTTATATTTTAAAAATCTGTACATTTGTAATACACGTATCAAAATACAAAATAGCGTCACATGGGGCAACTCGTTACAGTTTAACAACATGCACAGAGTAAGTTTTAACTGTACAGAATATGTTTTCTCTAAAGTTGATGTGATGAACTATTAAATAAAGACAGGTAGGAGTACAACGGGAGTAAAGTAGACAGGTTGTTCATTGCGAAAGGTAGCTGGTAAATATGCAATTAATTTCATGACACTCTAGAGATACTGAAGTAAAATGAAAACTGCTAGTGATTGTAAGTTGAATTTCTGATTAACTATAATTTAGTTAATTTAAGCTTCATTAAATGAAATTAAAGTCATAATTAAATGCATTTAAATATTATAAAAAATATTAATTTTTAAAGATATTACTTGGAGATTCTGCAAAGAAGTTACATAAATGAGCACTTTTTATGTTTCAGATCCAGAATTAACTGTAACTATGATATTTATAAATAAAGTACTTCTGCAGGTCTTCATAGATGAACAAGAGACGAAACTTCAACAGCACGCAGACAGGGCTTCGAAGCCTTTCTACTAAGAAAGTTACATAATTTTCACATCACTATGCAATTAGAAATGAAATAAAACCCAGTGGGATGAGTAAATGTAAAAGTGCTACAAGTGACTGGCAGTCAACTTTTCTAAAGCATAAGAAGTCTGTTTCTTTCCGCACTCCGCAAGCGACTAGCCTGAGTAGGGTTACGAATTTCAATAGGAAAAATGCTGTAACCTTCTTCACCAATGTTGCTAGTATTTACGACCAATTCAAATTCAAGTGTCCAGATATCTACAATGTTGACGAGACGGGAGTAACAACGGCTCAAAATCCAAGAAAGACAATTGCCAATAAAGGTAACAAACAGGTTGGAGCCGTGACAACTCTTGAGCCAGGTAATTTAGTTACCATGACTCATGCTGTTAGTGCTAAAGGCAATTCAGTTTCAACTTTTTTTGTTTTTCCTAGGCAAAGCTTTAAATGTGACTTCGATTCAGATGCATCACAAGGAGACTCAGGGTTATGAAACAAATCTTAATGGATGATTGGGCATGATTTTCAGAGCTTCATGAGACATTTTATAAAGCCCACCAGACTCATCACCTGTCCTACTTATTCTGGACAATCATTAATCTCATATCGACTTAACAACATTGTATTTGACCAAAGAAAACGGAGTGATTCTTTTGTATATCTAGATTATATATGTGTAAAAAATGTAATTCAGATAATGATCATGACGATAACTCATCAGGATAATTTATGAAATTAAGTGAATTTATGAAGAAAAGTGAGTATACGCCTATCGTTACTTTATCGAGATTATAAATAATAACATACTAAAAGCAAAAAAATATTATATTTGTTTTTATTTATTAACATATTCCCGTAACAATTAACCCCATCTAGTGCAACAAAATACTCCATTGTTGTGAATTTGTTACCATGTACATATATGTATAAAACTTTTAAAACCTTTATCTAATCGTTTTTAAAAATATGACATGGATCTTTAATAATCAGAGTAAATTTTAAAATGCGTTTCGCAAAGATACTTGCAATAGGTTATTTCAGAAAAATGTTAAAAAAATACTGTTACAACTATCACCGGTCTCCCCTATAGGGACACTGAAACTCTATTGATATTCTAAGGCAACATGCTATTTATTTCAATATTTAGTTCAGTTTAGGAAAAACTAATTGTAGATTAGTTCCATTCTTTGTTTTCCAATACCTTAATTATCTTCAACGAATTTAATTGTTCAACAATTTGTACATTGCGGCACTTCGTTTTCAATAACTAGACGTAGTCCAGGGATGTATATTGTGGCAAACTTACCAACGAATTTCTAAACGCATCTCGGAATATATGGAATCGACATTTTCGAGGCAAAAAGTGCATGCTAATATTTTTGCGAACCCCAAAATGTCGAAACATTTTTTAAATGGAAAGAATTGCTAAAATTCAATAAAATATTTCTAGAATTCCATCGATTATTAAAAATTCGTGACTAGAAACTTGTTTGTTCGACAGGTAGTTAAGTATTTTTATTAATAAATTTGCTCTCTCTAAAATTATTTAAAAGCAAAATTAGGAAAAAATCACAATTAAACAGATAAATAAAGAATGGTCGATGTAAAGTGTTTCTTTTAAAAAGAAGCGCAATGCCGTTAATTGCTTTTCTTACAAAAATATTTATCACCCTAAATATAATCTGTATAGCATGTCATTTAAAATTCTCAGATCGGAAAATAGCCATTATACCTTTCACGAACACACGTGAGTTACTTTTCTTGAAGTGTTATGACTTATTTCGTCATTGTATTGCGACAATCATATATGTTTTCCTGAAGAAAATAAAGAAATCAGCTGTACCCACAAAAATCTCTCGGCGGGGTGGGAGCATTGTAAGTACGTGGATCAGAAGTCGCCAGATAAGTTAGCGGGTTCCGATTCTTCTAGGGGTATAGTAATGGTATGGGGTTAATTAATCCCCTCTTCGATAACGAAATATACCTTTTAGGTTGATTTGTGTTGAGGTGTTGATCTAGCCAGTGATAGTTAGGACTCCGACCTCATGTTCCGTCTGTTGTTGTGGCGACCATTCGGAATAGCTCATTTGTAAGAAAACTCACAAAAACTCAGGAAACGCCTTTGGGCACTATATTGGTGGTATATATATGATTTTAAAGAGTATCGACGTAAAATTCTCTGTTTTTTTAAAAAAAAACAGCCATTAATTTTTCATAATTTTTCTACCTATAGCCACAAAAACTCAGGAAACGTCTTTCTGCACTATATTGGTGGTGTATACATATAAAGAGTAGTCAACGTAAAGTGTGTTGTTTTAGAAAAGCACAATGCCATTATTTTTTCCACTAAATATTTATTGTTCGAAAAAATCAGCATAACATGATATTTTCAAATTCTTAAACTCAGAAAATAATATCAATCACACCATGATAATTTTCACGAACACACATGTGTAACTGTTCTCGAAATGTTATGTTTGATATCTTCAGTTCATTTCGTCGTTCATGTATGTTTCCCTGAGAAAAAACAAAGGACTCATTTATATCTACAAAAACACAGAAAACGCCTTTCAGCACATAATTGGTGGTCATCAGATTGCATAATATCTGAATTCTGGATATTATCCGAGTCAGAAATTTATCGATATCTACACTCACTTCCAAAAGTTAAGCACAATTCTTAAGATGTGAAAAAATTGGATTTAATATGTTACTATGGTTCGCAATCAGTTGCAGAGAATCGTGGGACATACTATCGTCATAACTCACATTTTACAGTGAAGATTCGGTCACAGTGCATTTAGGAGGGCCACCAGAAAGGGATGAAGGCGAAAATGGAGTTTGACTCATTCTGATTCACAGAAAGTTGATAACGAGATGTAACTTTTATCAATGGTTATGGTTTAATGTGCATAATATTTACTTGCATTTTTGTAAACACAGCACAAATATTCGGGAAGATATAAAGGTTTTCTTAAATAATCCCAAATTTTTCCACATGTTTTTTGTTATAACATGCAGAGGTTTCACCCAAATTGTACGAAACTTTCAGAATACTTGACAATATGTAAAAGAAGCATCGTATTAAACTTGAATTAAAAACCTTTAATATTACAGGAAATATAAGCATTTGTAGTAAATATTTTTTTACTGCGCATGTGCGAAACGTAGCGTAATTTTTCTTTCATATCTTTAGAGCCAACAATATAAGGCAACTTATATAAAAATTCCAGTTACATACCATTACTATTCGTAAAGATATCGGCATGGAAACTTGGGGAATTTCGGTACAATCTAAGAGAAGCTAAATGATAAGGGTTCATGCACAAACTGATATTTTTTTAAACTGAATCTTCAAACAGTAATATTGAATTTTATGAAAGTTGAATATTCTGAATACTCATGTTACTTATAAGTTAAATACGTAATTTAAAGTACAGTCCGACGATTACTATTCGAAGATTCAAGCTTAAAAAATATCAATTTGTGCAAGAACCCTCGTCATCTTTCTGAATACTTATGGTATTGAACTG
This sequence comes from Araneus ventricosus, assembly GCA_013235015.1. Classification (NCBI taxonomy): domain Eukaryota; kingdom Metazoa; phylum Arthropoda; class Arachnida; order Araneae; family Araneidae; genus Araneus; species Araneus ventricosus. The sequence goes on along the minus strand of BGPR01000712.1, from coordinate 165,585 downwards.
TAATTTTTATATAAGTTGCCCTATGTCTCTGGCTCTAAAGATATGAAAGAAAAATTCGCTACGTTTCGCACATGCGCAGTAAAAAATTATATACTACAAATGCTTATATTTCCTGTAATATTAAAATTTTTTAATTCAAATTTTAATACAATGCTTCTTTTACATATTGTCAAGTATTCTGAAAGTTTCGTACAATTTGGTTGAACACTCTGCATGTTATAACAAAAAACATAAGAAAAAATTTGGGTTTATTTAAGAAAACCTTTATATCTTCCCGAATATTTGTGCTGTGTTTACAAAAATGCAAGTAAATATTATGCACATTAAACCATAACCATTGATAAAAGTTACATCTCGTTATCAACTTTCTGTGAAACAGGATGAGTCACAAACTCTATTTTCGTCTTCATCCCTTTCTGGTGGCCCTCCTAATTGCCCTGTGACCGAATCTTCACTGTAAAATATGAGTTATGACGATAGTATGTCCCACGATTCTCCGCAACTGATTGCGAACCATAGTATTCATATTAACACCTATTTTTTCGCATCTTAAGAATTGTGTTTAACTTTTGGAAGAGAGTGTATTATTCAAGCCATCATTTAAAAAAGATTTATGGAAATTTCTCAAGATAATTTATTACTTTTTGCCATATTGTAATTGTCAGCATTATTAAATTTACTGTCATGAATTTTATAATCAAACTTTCTTAATTAAATTTTAACATAAGTGCTCAGGAAATTAGCGCAAAATTTCTAAATTGCTTTTTTGCTATTAGCATTTATGAATTATCATTCATTATTGTTGTTATTTGAGTAACTGAATGACAAAACAGATGATAAATTGTTCTCAAAAGAAAATTAGAATCATTTAAATCTTTTAAAAATGTACATTAATGGATGAATCTTTTGCGCCTCCTTAGATTTCTCAAAATTTATTTAATTGTTAGATAATTGGAAACGCAGACAACGAAAACAATCTTATTGTCGAGCCGCTGTCTAATTATTGTAACTCGTTCCACTTATATTTCTGAAAGAGATTTTTATATATAAATATTCTATGAATGCTTCGAATAATTCGGTATTTCTGACTTTTTGAAGTCCTGAGCAGCGAGAAATCGTAATTGAATTCTCGTGTAGATTAACAGAAAAATGTAGTTTTGCATAATAAAATAAAACGAGAGGAAGTATCAGAGTAAAAATATTAAAGGAATTTCCGAGTCTATAATGCACAAAATAGAGAGCAAATGAAAGTAAGTTAATAATATTTTGATAAGCATTTGAAAATTGCATTACCTGTATCTACGTTTAATGGCCAACTAAGGGAAATATTCTAACTTTTTCCAACATCAATTTAGCGAATGTCTTTTGTCTATCTGTTTCTTACTAAGCTAGTACGTATCTTTAAAAAAGACAACTTTGAAAGACGCCCTTTTAATTAGGCCTTTTAACTTGAGGGAAGACCTGGTAGAAATTAGTTAAAATCTTGCTATTGTTGCAAAAGGTCTCTCTGTGGTGTATGGTGTAAACAGTCCAACACGCAGGATAATGGAGAATGAAGGTTTATTTACAAATACGCAGAAAAACACGTAACACAGGTACAGGAAACAATAGTCCTTGCTCAGATTACCAAAGTAAATAGACAACAATTCACGGGTAATGACAGTTCAGCACTTTGATATCTAACAGCACAAACAGTCAGCAAATAACTAGTAAAGACAATAGCAGCTCAGCTCACCAGCTGATTAGTTCACACAGCGGATAGAACTCCGAAGACGTTCGCACTTCAAAGAGAAGTAACCAGTCGATAAAGACGCTGTTGTGGTCCAAACGCGGTCTTATATACTCTCCCCGTTAGGCCGTGACGTCACATAGAATTTTCATGAAAATCCTAGATCTCGGCCCCTAATAGAAATATCGAGAAAAGGGTTGCATTTTCGAGAATAATCTATTTGTCGCCAAGGTCGCCAAATTTGTCGCCAAGTCGCCAAAATGGTCGCCAAGTTTGTCGCCAAGGTCATGCGTGCCACGAGAGTCGCTGAGGTCACTCCATGCTTCACCTTGTAAAACCCTCTTCCCAACCATAAGACCTGCATTGCTGGGAAGCGACTTTCCATGACTGTAACACTATTAATTAAAAATCTTTCTTTTACAATTGCTTAGAAACGTCAATCTTTGACTTTCTATTCGACATTTCCAGGGGAGAAAGGAGGAAAAAAGTACTGTTGCTCCTTAAAATGTCGAAAATGAGAAATCGAACATTATTTAACTTAGCAATTTCAAATGTCCTTTGCCATTTTTTTGCAGGTAAAGAAGAATTAATGCGTTGTTGAAAGTCAGTTCAAATGACGAAACGGTAGGTAATTTGGATGCGTCTTTATGCGGACTTAAAATATGGTAGAAGGTCCTTTTAAGAGGCGGTACAAATTCATAAAATATTTCTGTATACTATGTACTGAGAAATAAAATGAACATGAAGTATATTCACTTTTCAAATTTTTCCTCTTCTAGTTTCCTAAAACTATTTTATTTGTCATTGTAAAGCCTCCAAATATAAGACATAGATATAAATGTTTATGGAACTTTATATAATTTTTATCACTTCTTTGAAATTTGGGGAAATACTTCCAATTTCATAGTTACTTTCTTTCTTCGTTTCGAAAAGGCTTTGCTAGTTAAAATGTTCATTAAAACCCACATAAAAAGAATTAAAGACGACCATTGAACAGTAGATCATTATATATTTATCAATTAGTTAATAGAAAGCATTGGGCAGTTTCTCACGAAGTTCATTACCTCTCGTAATAAGAATTCAACGTCTATTAATCCGGAAACATTTTGCACAGAAAAAACGAAAATCATATAACATAGCATATTCATAATGACTCATTAATGAAGTTTATTAACTCAGAGAATAAAATTTCCCTAAATTAAAGGACTTAGAGTTCTAGAACTTTGAGCAAATAGTGCCATTCATATCATCTCTTCATTTGAATAATAAGAAATAATATTTTTCTGCAAGTGTTTGTGCACAATATGGAGATTAAAAGCCTTGGAAAATGAGGTTCCTTGGTGTGAATTAGAAGAACAAAGTTTTGTCATAATTCTTTCCTCGGCAAATTAATCCAAATATCTTTCCCTAAATAAAAGGTTGAAAAGAACATTGGGTTGAAAACCTTTTGATTAAGTCCAATTTCAGTGATAGAAAATAATATTTCATTCTGTCGAAAAATTTTCTAATTTTTCCAATTGTTAATGATTAATGCATTCAATGATCATTAACGCGTGTCAATAGTTTTAAAAATAAATCCCCCTTTTTCAGCATCTTATCTAATAAATATATTTAAAAAATGCAAGCAATACAATGCATTTAATTAAAAAATGCATGTGGTCTTTAAAGACAGTTAATGAAAAGAATCGAAAATACATTCTCGCTAAACAATCGTAAAGATTAGTTTCCGAGAAAATATATTCCACTCAGGAAACATCCTCCGTTTCTCCCCGACATTCATATCTCTCTTACCTCACAAGATACTTGAAATCTACACTTTTTACTTCTGAAAATAGTCAATTAATCTTTTATTTATGCTGTATATTATGACTAGACGGCAAGGGACTGCGGAATTGCAAATTTGCTGAGTGCTATAATTTATTCTATATACTCTATAATTAATATACTCTATAATTTCTTTGAAGTAATCTGTTAGTATGAGTTTTAATTTTATAGTACTTCGCTTAAAAAACAGAGTATTGTTTCTTACTAACACTTTTTTTCATATTATCTGAAATACTTTGTTAATATTATTTAGTTTAAACTAACAGATTACTTGGTGTAGCCAAATTTCATTCTTACGGAAACAAATTCGGGAGAAAGGAACCCTACCAGCCCAAGATTCTCTGAAAAATTCCTGCGACATCTTCACGATATGGAAACGACATTCAGAATAACAAACAACACTGTGGAAATATCTTACAATTATTTATGCTAATAAGGAAAATATCTATTTAATATAACTTCGTTATATAAAAAGGAATTTCAAATTAATTTATATTATTTTATTGGCGAATCATATCTCAAACTCACAGTACAATATTTTCTTTCATTTGTATAAGCAATCTACTGCATTTTATACTTGTGTTGACATTGTTAGCCCATTTTGCAACATCCTCAATTTTTGGAACCCTATGTTTGGAATTGTTATTCTAATTCGTCCATTTATTAAGTATCTTTTAATACCTCTTCCACACTGAACCCATGGCAATGAGTCACTGTGCGTCTGTCATTTCAGTGTTTTTATTTGAACAATGAAAAATATATTTATTAAATTTCATCAAAATTATTCCAGTAGTTTTGAACGAAAATCTCTTCATGAATTCAGTTCCACCCTAGCCGGAAGGAGTGGATTGAAATTGGTGATCATCCTATGATTTCATTTGAAAACAATTAATCCTATTATATTTTCAATTTGACAGGCTGAAAATTGAGAATCAATCGCTATTGAAATTCATTTTGCAAATCAAAGTCTTCATTTCATTTAAAATACCGTTTTTATGACGGAAATAAACAACTTCACACCAATTTTTGTTCAAAATTCTATCTATTTTAGCTTATCAACTGTAGAAATAGAGAAAAAAATAGTGTGAGGGATTGTGCATTTTCTTACATGAAGATATAAAAGGGAATTTGCATTGAAAACTAGATTTCGGCAGCGGTTTTAGTTACACAAAAATAAAACGCTAATGAACTCTTCAATTTTGCTTCAGTAATTATAATAAAAAAAGTGTACAAAAATCACCTCAGATTTTGGCATAGTGCCATCTATTTCCAATTTTTTTTTTATCTTGGTGACTTCTTTCTTGGTTGTTTCTTATTTTTTACTTTTTCTTCTCTTTTTAACCTTTCTCTTCTTTTTCATAAGTTTTCATAGAACGCATCACTTGTACTACAATCTAGTGATTTTTTTCTTTTATCGCCATAGAACATACTCTAGAGCCTTCTGAATAGGTGAAATTTAATTATAACAATCCTGCATTTCATTATTTTCAATCAACTAGAAACTCTACAAGGAAATGATGTCTATATCGGCTCAGAACGTACTCGTCTTACTTACAAAATTTTCTTTTAAGTATTTAAAGCTAATATTTTTTTCATAGTAGACGGTTTTTAAATTAAAATGTATCTATGTGGATTTCTGATGTCAAAGTATGTTCGAAATTCTGACAAGTCTCCACAGAATGGGGCTGAAATAGAAGCGGGATGTTGGAATACACATTTCATGTCAAAAAATATATTCAAGAAAACATTTTTTAAATACATCAGTTATGATTTGTGAATAAACTTTTTCTTCTATATAACCGTTATAATTATGTCACATAAATAGTGGATGCAAGAATATTTTCTTTGGACGATATTTCGTAGTTGTAACGCTACTTTTCGTTCATTTCGGTTGTATTACTTATTCTGTAGTGTCTTTCAATTCAATTAGAGGTGCCTCGAGAATTTTCAGACTTGAGTCAGCTTTATAACATTTCGCTACTGGTAAAACTCGACACTTTAAGTTTCAATCAATCAGTAGAAGAAATAGAAGAGTTTCGGATTAAAGAATTATCATTAATGCTGTATACAGACAGACACAGTTAAAATTTCAAAACATTCTGGGAGGAATAAATTAAGTAAAACTAAATTCAATAAGTAACTCGACTAATTTTGTTGTAAAAAGTTGTAAAAACATGTAGACTGATTCTGCAGTTGGGGACCTGATTACTGCTTTAAACTATTTTTTAACGAAATTTATCTTTGAAAATTGTTCTAAATAGCGAATTCAGTTTATCCATTTATCTAAATGCATTTGGTAAGTCAATAAGGTTGAATTGAAAAAATTGTAGAGTATTATTTCACAACAAGAGAAGCACATTTTTTGACTAATTCCGTTGAGAATGTTAGTTTTTCATTATTATATACACGGCCATCAAAAGTGTCGTTGTTTTCATATTAATTAGTTACAAGCCTAAATACAGCTTTCTGGAAATATGTAAGCAGAAAAACACTCACTAAAATTATTATGCATATTACGCATAACAACAAAACAAATTACAAATTTCAGAAATGTTTTTAGTTATTTTTATATTAAGATAAAAGCGTTAAAGCTTCCTTTATGCTAAGCAATTAAAATATCCTTATACCAGTTAGTAATTTTTCTTTTTTGTAGGGTTTGAATATATTTGGTGAAAACAGTTGAACTCAAGTAATTAAGTGTCTAAGATAAGAATGATTTTTAAAATTATTTATTTTTCTCATTTGCATTTTTAGTTTAGCAGATATATGTACAAAATAGCAATAAATTAAGCAAATGAACTTCTATTTTAATTTCATGTAATAACATAGGTTTGCTATTTGAAAAATATTACGAATATATTTTGCGAACTCCAAAATTATATAATGTTTGCTCATGAGTTCTGATAAATAGGCCATCAGAAAGTGGAAATTTAAACAATGTTATTCATCACAATCATTGAAAATATACTTTCCAGGGTACCTGAAGAAAATTCAGAAAATGAAAACTGGTATATGTTGATGTAAACATATACTCTGTTAGTGAAAACCAAGATTTCATCGAAATATCTGCTAAATTTAATTAATATTTCACCTTTCCTTTGAAAGGAAAATTGTTCAAGATGTTAATTCAAAAGATTTAAGCAAACATACCTCTGAGTCCCTGACTCAACGGAAAGTAGTTGCAATGAAGAAATAATGCCGCTTTTACAAAACTGATAATAGACATTTATTTACAAACGCATTATCCATGAATTTTTACATCGGAACTAAAATTGAATGGAAAATGTCAGGCTCAAAATTTGTTAAAACAAAAAAAAATATAAGTACAGCAATGCGCGTTTTACCAGTGCTGTCTCTTGTGTGAACCCAACATCCTCCTTTTTATTTCAACAGACACGTTCTTGAAGAAGGGAAGAGTGCTGTTTAACATAAACAAATTGAACAAAATTAAGAGTTTTTTTAAGATATTAGATGATACATAATTTTGAGACAAAACTTTCGGATTTCAATGACTGCTTCGGAAAAGCAGCTTATCCTTAACTTTAATAAATATTATTATTATTTTATGAATACTTTTATGATATTATCTTACTTTCAAAATTAATTTTAAATTTATTACAAGACAACAAGCAAAAGATACAGCTGTTGAATTCAAAAGGAAACTATGTGAATTGCAAATACTGTTCAGTTAACATGAAGGTTACGATATGCATATTGACAAAGCAGGAGTTGCAAAATAATCGCTCTTGAATTTATTATTATCTGCTTTAAAGAACAGCTTAGTGAAATGAAAGTTTCTGAATTGTTTTAGTTGAGAATCAATAGTTTCAGAATGAATGTAGTGCGTGAACTTGTTAAGAAACCCGCACGCGATCTGCTGCAATGTAAACAAGAGAACTTTTAACCTGAGAAAATTTTGTACGGTGTTAAGTTTACAGCTTGTCGCTGAACAAGAATTCTAGAGACTTATTCCTGAGGATTTTGAGAACAGCGTCGCTATCATTTTAAGAAATAAACCAGTTAAGAAACTTTTCTGAATGTTAACTTATGAGGAAATGAAAGGCATAAAGTTTTTAAATCTCATTTTCATCTACATATTTATTTTAAATTCCTATCCGAAAGAGAAATAACCTACCAAATAATTAGTTGGCATTTATTTTTGAAAAGTAATCAATAAATTTTGAAATCAAATACATATTAGCGGTGTAAAACGAAGTTTGCGTAGCAAGTAGGCCCCAATACTCCGCTGGGTGATACTGGACGGACGCAATAAGCTTCGAAGTAAATAAACTTCGTTATATAATCTACCAACTTCTTTCAGGTCACATTTATGATTTTTAGCATTAACGCACTCAGATAAAGAATACGGAGTTTAAAAATTATTGATTTGTGGAAAACCCCTGATTATTCTGTTTCCCTTAAAAAGCATTAGAAATTCTGCTTGCTGCAATGCCGATATCTTTCTAAATCTAAAATTATTAAAATTATTTACTACAAGTTCTCATATTTCCTTTAATGTTGAAGGTATTTCATTCAAAGTTTACTGGGACACTTCTCTATTACATAGTCACGTATTCTTTAAGTTTCGTATTATTTGGTTTAATTCTACATATGTTATAAATAAAAAAAACATGCGGAAAAATGTGGGAGTTTTTGGAGAAACCTTTATATCTTCCCGAACATACAAACTAATTTTACAATAATGTATATACTATGTGATGCACATAGGAAACAAAACCATCGATGGAAGTTCCAAATCATTATTAGTTTTCTATAAAGCTGGGTTAGAGGAAAACCTTTTCGTCTTCATGAATTTCTAAACGGTCCCCTAAATGCCCTCGTGATAAAATATTCATTGCAAAATGTGAGTGCTAATGATTGTACGTCCCACGATTATCCACAATTGATTGTGAACCATTATATGTGAATGATTGTCTTTTTACCAATCTTACAATGCTTTTGACAGTGGAGTAAGTTAAGCTTTAAATTTCATTTGTTTAGACTCTACAGGCGAGCATGATTTCCTTCAATTTTGAAAGCGTATAGAAATGTCCATTTATTTCAAGCAACATAGTGGGCAAATGAAACTATTGAAGAAGTCTATCATGTTGTTTAGATTACAGTTTCTGAGCACGAAAACTGATCTTTCTCCAGATCTTTTTCCGGATTGTAGCCTCAGTCACCCTCCTGCAACGTGTTAAGAGTCTAAATTGCATATGGAGAAGTGGCGGCACGTCCATTTGGGCTGCAGATATGCAGCACTCCCTGAAATTTTTTTGAACTTGTATTTTCGTTTTTAATCTTATTAGCTTACTTTTTCACTCGCAGAGTTCCATGACTTATGAAAATGCAAAAGCAGAAATGAAAAATTGAAAAGAAGAAAATGAATCAACAAGTAAGAGAGAAGCAGGTTTGAGCTACAAAGTACTCTGCCCCCCTCCAAAAAAAATCGTTCACTGCACAAAAAATCGGGAGAGAAAACGCAACCCTTTCTCCCTTTAACTTAGACGGGCTTTGGGCTGACGGCCAGCAGCTCCGGATGGCCCGGATCCAACTGAAAGAAGAAAAAGATGCCTTTTTTAATTTGCTTTTCTTTCTTCCGTCATTCCCACACAAAGTGGCAATCTCGATGGATGTTTATGGGTTTCGGTTTGTGTTGCGTCGACAGAAACACATCTGGTTGATTGATTATTTGCTTTCTCTTGATAGAAGGCTAGATTTATTTTTAAGAAGATATTCATTTTTGGAAGAGTGTTATCGAGTGAAGTGAGCGAGGAGGAAAGTGAGTTTGTGGAGCTCTGATTTTTTTTCTTTCGTCAGCAGAATCATCACATCAATATTCACTTAACTATCGGTTAGTAAAAATAGTAGTAAATGTCATATATTCTGGTTATTTAATTTGTTTGCAAACCAGGGAATTTCATATCTGGTTTTGGAATTAAAAAAATTGGCCTACTGAAAGTTAAAGTAGCTTTTTAAAAATGTAATAACTTGAAAAATATTATCTTGCAGCCCTCCTAGTTTCTGGGCTCAGTAGTCACAGATATGGAGAAACATCGATGATAATATTTTATTCTTGTAAAGGAAACTTATTTCCATTATATAAGTTTATATATATCTAAAAAGATGCTTAATTACTGATATGGAGAAACATCGATGGTAATATTTCATTCATGTAAAAGAAATTTATTTCTATTATATAAGTGAACATATATCTAAAAAAGATGCTTAATACTTAAAATCCTCTTAAATATGTTTTAACTAATTATCATTTAGAAAATAATTTTAATGATATTTATTTTCGATTTTAAGTCAATCATGCTTTGAATATGTACTATCACAGATTCCTATAAAGTATCTTTGCAAAGCCGATAAAAGTTCAAACTTAAAATGTAAGTTAAGAAACTGTTTGCACCCTGAAAATCTTCAATCAGAATGGCCACTAAATCCTAACTGCATGAACTACTTCATCATGATTGACGGACTCTAGCAGAACATCAATGGACGAGAAGGAAGATGAACACAAAAGCTTACTGGTATATTATATTTATTGCACACACTTCTTAGCTTTCATACTCATACAATGATGAAATGGAGAGTATTTATACAGAAGAGAGTTTACAAAGCGCCGTCTACTGAACATAACATAAATCTCTTGACAAAAACAGATGAAAGAAATATTTATTTGAAAGATAATAGCAACCTGTTTATAACCAACAAAATCTTATTTCCTTTTATAACTTATCCAAACTTATAGATCCGAAACATTTTTAGAGACTTCTTCTGCAAGCATTTTCAGTATGTCTGAAATTTTGTAGTGTGGGAAGACAAATATTCGGAGCTATTCTTTCTTTCAAAAGTTGTTGCCCAATGATACTGCGTAATATAATTCTTAGAAACTGTTACATTTTCTACCTTTAAAGAGCGAATCTGTGTTTCATTTTACAGATGAGTAGAAATTTCGTTGCTGCTTATTCTGTTTGTGTATATATATTAATGCCAATGAGATTAATAGCTAATTATTAATATTAATCGTCAGATATTGTTATTAATAGTCTGAAAGTTTGTGCGGTTATTATTAATAATGGCCGGCAAATATTATTAATAACAAAAGATTAATCACATTGACAGTAACATGTATATTGAATTAGAAAAAATCGATTACAATTCCTGCAGAAAAGATTCACAAAATATGAAATATTCTGAAAAGTTCTCAAAAGGCATACTTAATATTACAGCAAAATAAGAGAAAATTTCCCAATTCTGACCGATCAAAAAATGTTCTTATGTATCCACAAAGAATCCAAACACACATTTCTTAATGCTTTCCTGTGCAGGACATCATTTGCTTCGTTTATTTCATATTTACATCTATGTTTCAAAAATTTCTTTCCAGGATTATAAAGAGAGCCTCTTCTCTTCCATCGGAATCGTCCGCACAGATATCAAGGTTTATTATTAGTCTTCATGACAAATATAAGCTTATTTATTACTAAAAATGATAATTTTGCGTAGCAGCCGTATCGTATTTCAGTTGGTTGGTAATTAACTTCTTATTAATTAGGTTAATTGGTTGGTTGAATTAACATATTCTTTAATATTTCATTTGCATAAATTCAGGTACCAGTGGTACAGACAGAAGAATATTTAACGCACAGGGTTGAACAAATGATGTACCACTAAACAATTCACTACTCACCGTCCATTGGAATTAAATTAACTAATAATTTCTCAAATTATCATCTAAATTATTTACCAGTCTCTATAATCACGTATTCATAAGTCCTATTGTATGAATCAATGCGAAATGCCTAGTTTTTTGCTATTGTAGGTAAACAAAAAATATAAGTAAGCTAATAGGCGGTCAAAATGGCCAGACATATTTCCTTAAAAAGATATAAAATTGGCAAAAACAACTTTCCGGTTTCTTTGGCAGAATCCTTGTTTAAAAAATGTATTTAAGATTTCTCATACGGTAATTTGAAATTTTTTTTAGATAAAAGAAATAATTTTGCCTTTAATGTAAGGGAATGTTGGATTAGATGGCGACCTTAAGCTTTGGGGATTTTTTCTGACCTCAATATTCATTGCAGGAGCATTATTATTTCGGCCAAATCTTTGTGAAACTTTTTACTTTAAAATGATATTTTTTTTGAAACTTTTATTTTGAAATTTGAGACCCCAAAATTTCATTTGAGGAAAAAAACAATTTTAGATTCAAGCGTTAAGAAATGAAACCAATTACAAAAATCACATCGCTATGGGCTTGAATTTTGTCCCAGTACAGAGTTTCCACATAAAACATTGCAATCCCAATTCTGTTCTCCTTTACTCACTGCAAATGATGTATTCTTCATTATCCAGGTCCTCTTGGCCCAGATTGTCATCAGCGTTAACGGAAGGAAATTGAAATGAATGAGTTGAATCTTCAGACTCAGATCTTTAGAAATCGAGGTGTCGCTTAGCTAATTTCTTCTTCTTTGTAGAATTTTTGGCAAGTTTGTTGCTTTTAGCTTAATTAAATTCAGCCTTCTTCAACTGTCACAGTTTTCATTTATCATCTTTTTTCCTCTTTCCCCTTTTATAATGAGATGTTCATTTTTTACGGGAGTTCCATAAGGTGGATGAAAGCCAATTGGAAGTCAGGTAGCATGACGAGCTCATGAATTAACGCGGAGGGTTTCGTCATCTTATCTTCCCCCCAATTTGTCATCTTACATAGCTTCGCCTTTTTATTAAAAAAAACTTGAAAAACATCAGCTCATCAGAAAAAATAAAATAATTATCTCATTGAACATGTTTTGAGTAGCTATTTACGAATATATATATATCAAAAACATGTACTCCGTGAATGCTATCCCTTACCAAGCAGCAACCAAAAGTTGCGTAGGAACAATCTTAAAGACAATACCACGTACTGCGAATCACACTAATATCGGGGTGGAATCTTTTGGTGTGACACGGGTAGCTAGTCACTATATTCATTTAGGGTAATTTTCGAGAAAAATCCTTTTCGTCATTTTACACTCTTCGTCGTCTTACCCGACTTTCCCTTACATATCCATAAATTAAAATGGTCAGACATTAAAAACGATCGAATATTTTATTTGAAGAAAAAACGACCCTCAGTGTTCTGCAATTTTATCCATAAAGAAAGGGAGAAACTTTCGAAAGACTGTCGCAAGACTCGCTCAGTACATCGAGAGACTTTTTTCTATTCGACGTGTATTATTTTTCAAGATGTTCTGTTTAGTCTTCCTGAAGGTTAAGATAAAATTTTTAGAGGAATGAGGCAAGCATTCCTTGTAGAATTTTGCATAGAATATTATGCAAGGGGTTGAAGGTGTTGTACATAAAAAACTGCGGACACATTAGACCATTGCCGTAGATCGATGTCAGGATAATTTTTATAATAAAGCGCGACATTTTATTGCATCTTCACTTCTTTTTTCTTTGGTGTTTTTCTCTCCTCTGTGTATATTCATTGCACTATAGAGGATCCCATTTCTTCACTACTTTCGACAAGGGTTATCACGGAATCCTTCTTTCATTCGTCTTCTTTAATCTTCTTACTAAGCTTGGAGCTATCCCGTTTGTTAGATAAGGCTATAGATAATCCGTTGTATTACTAGTTTAAATAGAATCACCTTCAACTATACGGTGTGATCATGATTAAAATTCTATTACAGAATCAGTCCGTCGTCATATGCGCAGCAATGTGACATACACAGTCTTTTTCCTTTGTAGCATCATAAATCTTTGCTAAATATAATTTTACTCGATATTATCGTTTAATGTATGACATTATTTCTAGGTATTATAATAATCTCTATTTGCCATCTTATGTAAAAAAAGTCCCCTTTTCAATCTTGTAAAACACAGAATTGACTAATAATTTATGCATAAACATAATTAATGGGAAATATCTTAGGTTTGACATAAAGCGATTCCACAACAACCCTGACTCTATGTATATTAATCTCTGTGATATAGGAACTGCAGAATATTGTGACATTAAATATTCCTGGAGCGATATATTTAAAAATTAGAATTAGAGCTGAACGGGCTGTAAATAGTCCTGATACTGATTTTTTAAAAAAATTTATTGATTTATAATGTTAAAAAACTATTAAGTTCTGAGATTCGTTCTATTATGATACGTTCAGTGTTCGAAAAAAATAGCTCTAGGGATTAAGTAGTCTATTTCATGGTGAAAAGTGTATTATATTATTTTAGTAGTATATTATCTAATGATATTCACCTAAAAGTTTCAAAATTCTCAAAGTATGTAATTATGTTTTAAAGGTTTTTTTTTATAACCACAATCAAAGACTCTTTTAGAGCTAACATTTATGCAACAAGTCTCCGAATTCTTTGATTTAATCATAAATAAAATATGTGGCACTTTAACTATTTTTTTATAATTATATATTCGAAGAAGAATGAAAAATATTTCTTTTGCTAGGAATCGTAGTTACGGCCAAATAAATTAATTTGGTAATTTTTTTAAAATCATCTTTAACATCTAAATAAATTTGATATTAAAATTGTTAGTGCATTAGAGATGCTTGAATTATTAAAATGCATTAATTGAAATATTCTTCAAAAATTACTTTCCAAACATTAAGAATCGTAAAGAAATGTGGCTTTTATAAAAATGTCGGATTTGAATAAATTGTTTACAATATTTCTAGTATATTTCTTAAAAGTGCGTAATTATATCGTTTCTTATGAAAACTAGAAATCCAACTATTTGTTAACATTATTTCTAATGCATTTCTTAAAAATTTCAAAAATATCTGAAAATAATAAACATTTCTAAATGCTTTTAATTATTCAAACTCTACAGAAAACATATTTTAGAATATCAAATTCTGAAAGAAAAATTATTTTTCTAATGAAGAAACATGGAATTAAAAAAAAAAAAATATTATCTAAATGTTCTTTTTTGTGAAAATGGGAGCACTTTGCTAAATGATTTGGATGGAAAACTTAAAAAAAATGTTTCTTTTTAAATTAGTGTTTTCTAAAACTTATTTTTTTTTAAAAAAAAAAGCAAGAAAATAGACATGCTGATGCGAACATTTTCGGGATGGAAAAGTATTAATATTTATGAATTTTTCACAGAACTTCAGGAAATTCAAGGTTAGTTAACGTATAAATTGAATAAAAGTAACTGCTAAATGAAAATTCCGTTATCATTTAATTTGGTTTCGTTTTAGTAAATAGGAATAAGCATTAATTTCTTTACTCGTGGAAATGTTTCTATAAACGTCTTCTTCATTTAAATATGTATGACGGTTTATTTTGTAATTTTATGTTTATCGATTGAAATACAAACAAATATTTTATTAAATATCTAATTTCTAATTATTCACATACTATTGTGTTTAATTAGAAAAAAGTCAATAATAATTAATAATTAGAAAAATCAGTTCGGGAAAAAAGACATCACTTTTCTTTGCTATTTTATTCTGAAACCTATGTAATGCACCCAGACAAATACAATGTAAAGCAAGATAACAATATAAAAGGAAGCAGTTTTCAATCAACTACAAAATATCTTAATTCTAAACAACTCATTCAAAGTTTGTAATAAAAGCCGCCTTACGAAACATCTTGTGTCTGTTGTCATCAGTTAAAAATTTCGTAAATTGATGGGAGTAGTACAATACAGATATTCAATAGAACTTGCTATTTTTGGAGTGTTTCACAATGTATTATTTTCATATAATGGGTTGCGATATGTTTAATGGTTAAAATTGATTTCAAAAGGGATTTACAGGGAAACTGAGTATAATTCAATTACTTCAAATGGAAAAGATTTTTCTAGAATTTTCTTGCTTCGGATTTATTTCTAAAAATAAAATGTGTAAGTTCGTAAAATATTCTTGCAATACTTCTGAATCAGAGCTTTTAAGATTTTTTTATAGCAAATAGATGGATAATATGTTATTCTAAGAAAATTGATACTAAAACTACTTTTTATAGAACTACATCTCATTGAATAAAAATTGTATTCACCAATGTATATTTTCTGAAGTTCCTACTTCTTTAATCTGTCTTTTGAGGCATAATTGAGGCTTGACATAAGTATATTAAGTTTATCCTTTTTATTGTTGGTAGAAATTTTGAAGACTTTTTCAACTAGGCTCAAATTTTTACATATTACTTAAGTGTAAATCAATAGGAAGATAATTTATCTTTTTAAAGAAAATGCACAGTACAGATAATGTTTTTTTTTAAATATAATACTGCTATTCGCTTAAAGTTTGACATTTTAGAAAATATATAAGGAGACCAAAACTTCATATTAAATATAATACGCTTGATTTTTTAAAAAATGAAAAAGTTATCTAGATTTTATCGCTTTTCTGTGTACTTTGGTGTTTCATTAACAAAGAACAATCCATAATTATTCTTGGATACATCTGCTCTATTCTTTCTTTATAAAGAAGAATGCAGCGGATGCCAGCATTTTTTTCTTTAAATACCCCTTAATAAGTCCTTTTCTTTTTGAACACCTCCTGCTGTCATACCTCGCTGCCCCCCCAGACGATTCCTTCTAGAAAAAAAATATTTTTATTAATTTTAATTTATTAAGTTAAACAATAACATCTCTAAGATTTATTTCCGATTTTATATTCATTCCATTTTTTGAAATATTACTAGTGAAACGCCGTTCACAATGAAACCGCTGGAATTCGATAACACCTTGGAAATCAGGCGTGAACCCTTAAATCCATCGGGTCTTAAAGGGTCAGAATGAGAGAAGCAGGCGTTGTTTGCTCATTCAATCTCTGAGCAGAGCTTCTTTGGAAGATTCCGGTATTGCTGGCTGTTGCCTGTGCGGTGAGATGGTTCTTTGCTTTGATCTATTATTTGTTTGTACAGTTTATTTTAGCATTTAATTTATTTGAATTAATTAACGTGATGAATTAAGATGTTTACGTACAATAGCTGATATACACGGCCTTGCTCGGGATTAAATTAATTTTATGTCTAATATTTTTTTATTTATATTTTCATGTCTACTATTTTTAAAAAAATGATATATGTTATGTATAGCTGATATACCCGGCGTTGCTCAGGGTTAAAATACTATGATATAAAATATTATAATACACAAAATCCTTTTATCGTGTGAAACGTCTTTGAATTATAATGAGAACATGAATTGAAGCAAACAATTTTTAAACAACACTGAAAACAAATTCTCTCCGTAATATTTGTAATATAAGAACTTCGATTTTTTTTCGCAAATACTGAAGTATAAGAAAGGTTTTAATGGACTTTTGGGCACGATAAATTACTTTTTGATTAATAAAGCTCATGAAGCTGAGTTTCATGTTCTAATGAAAACAAGTATAATCTGATGCCTGAAACCCAATCAGACTTATTGCCATATATTTTACTCATATATGAAAAAGACGAGAACGTTCTTTCTACAATTTCTGTGTTCGTGAAAGGTATTAAATATTTTATTGGTTTAGCGCTGATTTTTTGGACTTTTTCTATCCCTGCTACTGAACAGGTTTCAGGATTTACATAATTTTCGCTTCACACTTTAACGTGGGGATCTAAAACTTTATAACTTCTTCATTTCAATGCCTTGTGTTCAGTGCCATTACTATAATTACTTTCTTATTCCCTAACTGGTTCTTTGCTTATCCACTCGGGTACGCTTACCATAGGTTTGGAACCTCTGGTCTAGAGCAATACACATGAAGACATTTCTTTAAAATTATACAACTTCCCAACTCTACCAGAATAAAGTTATCATTTCTATCCGCTTTTCTCAAAATAAAATGCATTGCATTTCAAATAGAAAATCATTATTTATGACCTTTGCTGACATTTCTGTCCCCAAGAATTATCAATCACTCTAGACGAACTTGCTGTAACCTATGTTTACGAAAATTTATGGGATCGGATTGATTTTTTGAGATACTTACTTCAGATTTATAAGCCCTTCAAATAATATATCCTGGGAGTCATATTTTGACTTCTTTTATAATCTGAAGTTGTATTTTTATTCTATGATATCAAAATCGTATTATTTTTCATTAAATGTCACTGAAAATTCATATAAAATAATTTATAGCTGCATTAAAGATACTCGAAAATATTAATCTAAACAACATAAAAATAGTTTTTCACGATAATTCGTTTTCAGATACTCTAGTTCGGTTATGAATTAAATGGTTGGAAGTTTAGTTTGCTAATTAAACCATGTTAACGCCCATCGTCCTATTTATAGGACAATTACATTTCACTTCCGTGGCTGAATCGAATGCATTCCGTTGCTTCTTTTTCCTTTTTCTATTAAGTCAATAGGTATTATCAAACTCCTAAACAGTTTTCAGCAGGTATATACCGCCAGTTAGCCAGATTTTGAATTCAAAGTGACATCATTCTGAAATTTTTTGATTTTTCCTTATTTATTTTTGAGGTAATGCAAGAAAATATAAAGTGTTTTTTATTTATTAATATTTACTATATTTGAAAAATATTTAATATTTATGCACAAAAGTTTTTAAAAATGATTTTTTGCCTATTTTTAATTTTTGTTCTAAAGAATTTTTTTAAAAAGTGAAAAATTCTCCTATTAATTTTACTTCAAAGTTAACATAGTCTTGGCGTTTTAAACGTACTTTAAAAGAAATTTATCGAAATCTATGCTTTAAATTAATTTGGGCGTTAAAGGTTAAAACATGATATCATTTTTTAAAGTAGCTTGCAGAAATAAAAATTTATTTCATCAGTGTTTATATTCCTTGTCGGTTGCATATAAACTATTTTATAATTAAAAAATATCAGGTTATAGTTTTTAAAAGTTTAATCATTGTATAACTTAGATTAAAATATTTTTGTTTTGTAATTCACTGTTTCCTAGTCATTGAGATAGATACTTTTTCATATTTAAACATTTCAATTTTTAGTTTTAATTCTTTTTTGTTTAATGTGATTTCTTCCATGCGTACATTTTCAGACTTCGATACCAGTTTATTCTTCTTATCTGCTGATAGTTTATCTTGTCCGGGACGTTTGGCTTCTTTTGAGAGAAGATGAGGTTCTAAGATCGTTTAGGAGGTAAGCGCGGTAGGCGATCCAATTATCCTTGCCCATTTCCGTGCGCATTATAGCAGGGGGTTGGATGATGAGGTAAATGACCACCCAGATTGGGAGAATCCAATCCATGTCGAATTCTCCCCAAAACTCCCGTCGTTAAAGGAACTAGGTGAAAAAGTCGCCTTGGGATTAAAGAGTTAAAGATGAAAAAACACGTGTATAGCAGGTCAAAAATACACTGGGGTGCAAAAATTAAGGAGCGTTCCGTAAAATGCGAGAAATTTGCAATTAATACGAAAACTATGGTTCGAAATCAATTGTGCAGATTTACACATTTTACACCGGAGGTTCAGACACGAGGGCATTTATCGGACCAAAAAGAAATTGATGAAGACGAAAAGGGGTTTCGGCTCACTCCGTTTCGCAAAAAGCTGATGATTATTAAAACTTTCATTAAAGGTTTTATTTGCTATGCTCACTGCTTCCATGCATTTTCGTAAAAATAGCATGTATATTCCAGATGATATAAGGGTTTCTTTAAAAATATCCAAAATTTTTCCGCATGTTTTTTGTTTATAATATGCAGAGTTTTCGTTCAAAGTATATGAAACGTACAGAACACTTGCCTCTATGTTGCAGGAGTATTGTATTGAAATTTGAAGTAAATACGTTGAATATTATCGGAAATATGAGTATTTGTGCTAAGTAATTTTTTACTGCGCGTGTGCGAGACGGAACATAATTTTTCTTTTATAAATTCAAAGCCAGATATATAAAGTGAGCCAGAGAAATTTGCACACCAGTGTATGTCTTCTAAAATATTATATATTAAATAATTTATATTTGATTGGATATAAAAGTTCGCTTAGAAATTAAATGCTGAAAATTTGATTTGCTAATAAAAGATCGGCATAACTTTATAAAGCTGTCTGCAGTAATAAAAATGTATGATATATTGTGATATATTGCTTGTAAGTAACATATTAATCATGTTATACATTCCATTATTGTATAACTTAAAGTTGATTTTCTTATATCACTTAGTGTTTCTTTGTCAATGGGAAAGATATTTTTGATATTTAAACTTTTCGTTCTGAGTTAATTTTTTTTGTTTAAAGTTCTTGCCTTTACAGATTTCGATAACATTTAACTTGTGTTATCTCTCAATCGTTTAATTTGCTCGGGACTTTCTGCCAATGCGTCCGGATTTAACGGTGACAAGACTCTCATGAAGTGGATCAAAAATATATCTTTTAAACCTTTTCACTGATCCTCATGAGGTTTGAATGTTATTTCTTTTTTACTGTTTTCATCCAGATTGTTAGCTTTGGAGTTAACACCTGGAAAACAAATTTGAAGAATGGCAAATTCAAACTGCAAACCGCAAACGAAAATTGTCTATGAAGAAAATCAATATGAAATTAAACTAAACTGAAGCTACTAATTAGCAAATCGAAATATTTTAATACTATTTTTCTGAATCAATTGTATCTTGAAACACCAGTGCTGTTTGCATCTTAATCTATTTTACAGGAAAATACCATATCAGACTTTCCAATTACTAGAAGCTTATTTGATATATATGATTAGGGAGAGAAAAATGGAATTAAAAATTAAGTTATAAATCAATAGGCAGGAATTATTGCTGAAACAAGATTAAAATTCTAGATCCTGCTTAAAATGTGAGCTCTTTCGTAAAATTCATTTGAGAATAATTTAACACTAAAATTATGTTTTAATACTCTGATGGATTAGGATTTCTCCTAATTAGTAGAAAATTAATTTTTATAGAATTAAAAGTTTAAAGAATTTTAATCTCTCCAATTGAAATATCATTAATGACGATTAAATGACAGTGTATCTGATTCATTTTATTTTAAGAAAGAATTGATTTATGTGTAAAAATAACCTGTAGCATGTCACTTGGATTGTTATTTACTGATGTAAGAATTTTTTTCTTATTAATATATATTGTTTTCAGATTCCATTCTGAGGAAGGTTCTATCTGACAGCAAAACAGAAATGTATGTATTTATGCAAACAATACTAGGTTAGAGTCACCGAATTTTGACCTCCTGGACATTTTTTAATGATCAGTGATAGATATGTAATTTTAATGAAAAACAAGTAGCCTAATTTTTTGTAGCTATTTTTTCTTCAGAATAACGTAATTGAATTTCACGAAATACATATATTGTCGAGAAAAATAGCTTAAAATATTGTGTTATCGATCCAATCAAGGAAGCTTGTTGGCCAAATTGACCCACCAGTTTCTTTGAGCATAATTAAAGCACAAATAGTTTTTATCCTTAAATTCACACCTGTCACAAAATGCTGGAAGTATAACATTTTATGCACTAAAATCACTCTCTCCCTCTGTTTCCTCACAAATGATACGTATCCTTAGTTTTTATAATTTTTGATCCAACATTCAAGGGCATTAGTATACTTTTATTATTATTATTTTGCTGTGGCTCTTTCCACATTCAATTTTGAGGTGGTGCTAACAGCTTTCTGAGCTATATTTGTAGTTTCAGATAATAATCCCACTGATTTAAACAGTCCAATTTAGGTCATTGAATCCAATATAAGTAACTTTTGGACAACAATAACAAAAAAATACACCTAAACTAACTTTTAAAATATTTAATAAAATAGTCATAGCAAATTGTAGCCAAACATATTTCCTCTCTGAGAATAGAATAACATAATTTCTTACTCACTTTAAAACAGAGTAAGGGGTTCTTGTCTTGTGTTAAAATAATTAATTGAGTATACCAAATCTAAGCTCTTCGTTCTCTAACTGTAACCACGTAGAATTTTCGATTTAATATGAATTCACATAGCCCATTTAAATTGTTATAATATGATATGTATATTTTATGACCCAAATATTTAATAGAATTTAAGTTATGATATCGGTTGAATCTAGCCGCCAGTCCATTTTTATCCTGAAGAAATATACTTTACGTACTGCGACATAATTCATTGTAGGGAAAATTTGAAATTCAATTTTGACATTTTTGTTCTGGACTCGAATCATGTTATTTCTATCTGATTACCAATAAAAGGTAAGAATTCAAAATTGCCTTCTGTGTCGAAAAGAGGAGAATTATGCGTTAAAAACACAAAATTACTTAAAATCCATTTAGGAATTATTTAGTAATGAGATTAATTTTAGCTACTGAGAGTTAGGGATTTTTCTTAATTACAAAACAGAAATGTTCATCTAATTATAACTGTGTTCTTTAATAGGAATAAGTGCTTTAATCTCTAGAAATGCAATTTTATCTAAATAAAATGAAGATCATTAATGACAATTAAATAACGTTAACTGTATGAAGTTTTTCTTCTGATTGCTTGGTGCATACACTCTATTAAAATGTATTACAATCTCTAATTACTTCCTCTTGTACTTTTGACGGACAGTAAATTATAAATGAAGGAATCCAATGAACTATGTATATGGAAACGTATACAATTTTTTAGAAATTTGTGATAATCATTTGACAAATGTTTCATATATATATATATATATATATATATATAAAGTAGTGTTACCCGCGACTTCGTGCGTGACGAATTTGAATTATTGATTTTTTTTAATTCACGAACGCATATGTTTTGATGCATGTTATAAGTGGAAATTAAAAGTTATGACGGTTGATAATAATTGGATTACAAATAGGAATGTACTTGTCTGCTGATGTAGTTAGGTATTTTGTATATCTATGCTAACACATTTTTGTATTCTACGTTTTTTTGTTTTACTTTTTTGTAAGGATGTAGAGGTTTTGTCGGCTGGACACACGTGAACACGCCATATATAGTTGCCCATGTGAAAAACATGGTTTTTTCCAAATGTACGCCTGCTACTTTGAGTGTCTGTCCTTGAGCCTTGTTAATTATCATGGCAATTACTATTTTTAAAGGGAACTGTATCCTTTTTAACTGGAATGGTGAATCCGTCGATATTATCGGGATACTTGGATTTAAAGCACTCTCTTCTTTCGTTATGCCAGTCATAACAGTAGCTCGCACGATTTTTGAATCTAGATGTGCAATTTGTAACCGTGTGCCATTTCACAGTCTCGGTACATCGAGGTTACGTATGAATAGTACTAACACAATTAGTATCAATCTCAGCTTGTGAGAATGTACACCGGACAATTCTAAAGAGTTAAGGAAAGCTACAAGAGATGATGTTATTTGTTCATTATCTATTAGCGTATCTAAGGATAAATATTCTGTAACACCTCCCTTCAGTTACATTAATCGGCGCTAAAATGGCTCTTTCACATAACCATACTCTATTCGCCATATTAGCTTAAAGTTTAGGATAAACATTTCTTATCAGTTTCTCTGTGCTATTAACAATTTCGAAAAATCCTCCGTTCAGTATAATCATACCGTTTGAATCTGTTTAAAACCGACCTTCACCAATTTTCAAAAGAGTAGCCGCATACCGCCTTGATTCAGTGTCGTTGAACAGTTGAATTCTCATATTTGTAGCGAAATTAATTTTTTTGAAATGCTCCCGTCCTTCGGATTTTATACCAGGACAATTCTGTTCCATGATACCTTGAATTCTGCGCTTTTATTTCTTTGCTGAAGTTTTCCATGCATAATATCTCGGCACCTTGACATACAGCAGACTTTTTTCATAATTATTTCTTGTACATAGTTCAAAAAATGTGGTCATAGCAGTTTTTGTAGGGCCAATACTTTGACGAAGAAATTAATTTCATTATAATTGGCTCGTTCACCATTCTCTCTTCATAGCACAGCTAGCAGTGCCTTTAGTGCAACGGAAAATCTAATAGCCTCCATACCAATTCGTTGCTGCTGACCTAACGGCCGGACAGATAAGTGGGACTTCGTCGATGGTATTTCAAAGCTATGTGTTCTTGAAATTCTAAATGGCTTGATCTCTAATGCATTTACAGATATATTTTGTCGCTCGTACTGAATTATCAGCTTCTACATTTATATGGGTATTAAACATTTCTGTCAAAATACAAGAATAAAAACTACCCAACTATTATCGACAGTAGTGTAATTACCATAGCAGAATTTGATAGCGTAGTATGTCCTGCTTCCGATGGGGATCTATGTCTGCACTGGAGATATCCGTGTCGTTTTGAAGAGTTTCTTTTGGTAACTTTCTTGGAATTTGTTTTTGTACATTTTCCATCTTTCATGCAAAATGAATGGACATTGTCAGGACCGCAAATACCGTGTCACAAGTTTTTAAGAATAATATCATGCAATTGCTTGTCACTGACTGGATCCGGTATTTCGGCGCTGATAATATTATCATTTTTATTGGACCTCAGCTTGTCTTTTAACTAAAGTAAAATTTGGACTGTGGCAAGCCCCGCTTTGCCATTCAATAGAATACATAAAACACAAACCGTATGTGTCCCTTTAGTTATAAGTAACATCAGTATTTTATATGGTGCTGCTCGTTAAACGACGAAATAAATTATTTCAAAAGATTGAGCTTTTCTTTAGGATGACGTGTCCGTTGATTTCAAAAATAAATTAGTAATTTTCATGGCGGATCGTTGAGGCAATGCGCCTTTCTTTGTTATTTATTTAATTGTTGCTTGTAGTCAAAAATATTGAAGTTAAGATTACGTCACAAACCCTATGTACAGCCTTGGGTTTCAATCTACCTACTGCTAATTTTAATCAAAATCTGTTTGGTAGTTTAGACGTGAAAGCGTAATAAACAGACAAATAGACACACTTTCGTGTTTATTATACAGGATTACGGTTATTCTGGTTAATCTATTAGGATTAATAATTACCGGTCAATGTGATAAATCGATTCATCAGTTTTACCGGTAATTGTTAATACTAACCGGTTAATCACACTAACCATAACATATATGTATACTTGCTTTAGCATTGTATTAAAAATGATGGCAAATGTGACTACGTATGCAAAAGCCTCCTCAAATGTTGGAATTTTCACATAAAGTTGCAAATGTGGCTTAGGAGTTTATTGAAAGAATTCATTGGTATTTTCAAAAAGGATTAAAACCGAAAATAGAAATTTTCACGTTCTCCATGTGGCAAACATTTTACATTCAACTTGAAATTTTATTTTTAGATACAGCCACAATTTCATAAAATAAACTTTTCAATTTAATAATACAATAGAAGTGATAGCATGATACTTTCAAGAAATGTTGGATGAAGAAAAATTCCAAAGGTAAAAACTTCAAAATATGTACAGTAGGTAATGCTTAGTATGAGTACATTAGTAGTAGTAATGACAAGTATGACCAAACACAAACCATATTAACATAAATATAAAAAAATGTAATTAATTTGTTACAATGTGTATTCCTTTTATTCTGGCTTCTACATATATATTAAATATGGATATTTGTATATGTTTACTTTTCCAGATATATTCGGGATTTTTTCTTTTATAATATAGATCAACTTATTTGAATTATTAGTCTCATAATAAGCACTCGCGATGCTGGTAACCTTTGAAGAATATATCACTCTAACCGCACTTATGCAGCAAAATAACGCACGAAATGAAAATAATTACGCAACGAATATTAATTTGATTTCTCTAAATCAATTTTCTTCGATAACCCAATTAGTATTTACCTTGTAATTTGTCTCAGTGAACTATAATATATTTGATTTTGCGATTATGTCAGAGTTCCGACATAATTCTATAAATATGATTAGCAATGGAAAACAGAAGTTAAAAAATAACTCATAAAGTGATATGCAGAGGAATTAAGAACTTATTATTGAAACAGTAAGAATGGAGATCAAACTTAATATTTGAATTGTTTTATCAAATGTACTTAAGAACAGATTATCAGTATGCTTTATATTTCGGAACCGAGACGTCGAAATTTTAAATAATTAAAGGAAAAGGAAATCTGTATTTATTTAGAAGCTTTAAGAATATGAATTTTCAACATTTTAGTTTTAATGTTATAAAATAACACTCATTACAGATAATTGAATAATTTTATCTGTGAATATTGGTATTTTTCAAAAAAAAAAATTGGTTTTAAAAAACGATTCCTAGTAGGTCTTGCTTGTTGTTATTTAGTGCGAAATGTTTCCATTAAGAAGCATATTTTTGTAAACATTTCTTTGTGCACTAATAATTATAATGCTCTAAATGAGAAATCAATGACTACAGGATTTTAGATTTTATGATCTTTAAATCTTTTTTATAAATAAAAATAAATATTTTCTTTAACATTTTGTAAAGGCAAATGCTGATTTCTAATTCGCTGATATTCTTTACAACTTAATACTTTATGGAAATAAAAGCTCAAAACATTTATCCTTTTATTTAATGATCACAAAGAGAAAAACTCTATTGTTTATATTGCGAAATCAGGCAAATGTGTATTTAAATATATAGCAATTAAACTTTGTACATGTCATCAAGATTTATTCACATCGGATTCATTAGGATGCCTGGACAACAGGCATGTATAAAAGTGTTTAAAATTTCGATACAATATTATAAAAACAAGAAAAAAATCAATATAATTATCATCTAACTATACATAAATTTTAGTCGATTTTCCTATATAATAGAATTCGTTTTACAAATTCTCATTCTCGGTGTTTTCAGGCTTGAAAGATAAAATTGAATTTGTGATGGTGAGACACGCGAGAGCTATTGTAACCGTCTAGATCCATCAACTTTTCTACAAATTTGTAATTTTTATTTTCGTATCATTGGCTTACCCCTATGACTATTCAGTAGTCTATTATTAAACGACAGTATTAACTCGGTTTTGGCGTAGCATATTCTGAATAATAATCTTGAGACAATAAAATTTAGATAGAATTTCATTCAGATATTAAAGAAATTCAGTATTCTTATGTTAGTATGTTAAGTCATTTAAAGGCTAAAGTTTTATTATAATTATAAAAATATTTCGTTTTTCAAAATCTAAAGTATGATCTAAGGTATAAAGTGTGATCTCGTTGATAATAATATCTTCAAATTAATAAATTAATTAATTATTTATCTGAAAATTAATTTATTATTCACTTTTCGAATTTAAAAGTGTGCAATATAACTATGATTTTAAATTATTGAAACTGAAATATAACAAAAATTATTTACTATATAATATTCATATCGCATTTTTATAGTTTTATTTAGTTGATTTTTTCGGACGAAGTAAGCAAACCAATATAACCCGAAGTGCATAACTGACATATACCAGAAATTCTGATAACTTTTGAAGTAGAATTTTATCTCGAGCTTAAATTACCCAATTATCTACTTGAAGCAATAAATTATGTTACTTTCAGAGGAGAATTTCATTGTAAAAATCTGCCGTTTATAAAAGAATTGGGCTTTCTGGATTAAGAATAAGCATACGATACCTGCAAAAAGTTAATCTAATCGAATATTCTAAAACTTGAAAGAAAAAATACTGTATAAATATTAATGATTTCTTTGTGACGTACGTCACTGAAAGGTCAGTAGAGAAATGAACTCTATATATGGAAGCTTTTGTGGAGAAAAATTAAATCACATTTCGTGACTAAGATTGTGATTACTAATTACTGTACATTAACAACATTAAGAGATTATAGTTTTGTTTACAGCAATTTGTTTCCTTATATATAACTTGAGTAAGGCATTCAGTTGTTATA
The DNA here is from genome assembly GCA_013235015.1 of Araneus ventricosus. Classification (NCBI taxonomy): domain Eukaryota; kingdom Metazoa; phylum Arthropoda; class Arachnida; order Araneae; family Araneidae; genus Araneus; species Araneus ventricosus. The sequence goes on along the minus strand of BGPR01000712.1, from coordinate 138,290 downwards.
ATCATATAACATATATAGCAGACAAAACGTAATAAATGACTACAATAAAATAAATTAAGAACATTGGAAGTTGGAAATTAATAAAGTATGGAATTTTCGTACAATCCGTTTGATTTAATAATAATAATGATAAAATCAAATGTAAAACAAACTCATAAATATGCCACGGTTTTCGCTAATTGTTTTAACATAGAGAAACATTTTTGCTCCTATAACTGTCTTTATCACATATCTCTATGGGTAAAAGTTTGAAAACAGATACTTTTTTACCTTCCGAACTAAATTAGTGTAATTATTTTTAAAAAATTAATTATGTGCATTAATTTTACTATACCTGAGTAATCATTCTTTTGTACTCATTTTTATTTCCCACAGTAGAAAAAAAAGTACTTTCAGAGCATTCTTATGTATCGTGTTTTATAAAGCAATATTTCGAACTCCCTGGGTTTCTTTTATGTATTTTTTGATTAATTTCTTTCTTTTTTAGCCTAAGTTTTGTGAAAGCAAATGCGCATAAAATTTATCTACAAATTCATCTGTTTTCAAAAATATAATGAAAATAGTTCGTTATATATCAAGCTCTTCTATACAACTGCTTCCCGTTCATAGAAACCATCATCTGAGGCAACTAGTTTTTATTCTTCTAGACTAAATTTCCCCGTCCTTAACAACGCATGCTCATTCCTTTCCCGAACCGATTGGTCGGACACGGGCTCTAAGCCAGCGCCACCTGTGAAATTGCTACAACTGCCAGTGTCAGAACGATGAATGAAAACAAAAACAACTAGAAGGCACGACGTTTAGGGGGGAGAACTCTCAACAGGCGCTTATATCCCTTTCCACTTCACGACGTGACGGATCATTCCTTCCTCTCCCTTAAATTCAGTTTCACGCCAACGCTTCGAAGAAGAATGTTAGTTGCATTTTCTTTACTTTCTGATAAATTACAAAGAAGATGCATAAAAGATTTTGAAGCCGAGTTAAAAACTTGATTCATGTCTAATCACTAATTGATGACTTTCTCAAAAGCAAAAAAAGTTTTTTTTATTATCTGCAATCGATTTTATATCAAGTACTGACGTGGCAGAGTTTTAGGGACTTGAAAGACTTGAAGCTGAGACTGCTGTAAAGAAAGTTTTGAATTCATCTAATAGAAGTCTAATGTAATTGATGTAAGTATACATTTAGATATTTCTAATGATTCCAAAATCTGATTAATTTATTTATTTTGATGCATATAAAATATAAGTCGATTCAAAATATAAGAAATACATTTACTATGATCGCAATATGGAAAAAGATGATCATTACACTTATAGAAAGATTTAGATATATGTTTTAGTATCATGGAAAATCTTTTATGTATTTTAGTGATAATGATATACTTCGGATATATCAAGGTGCGATTGGAATGTGTTTTTATTTTATAAAAGTTATTAAATTAAAGAAATTAATTATTCTTTCAAGATGCACTTAATTTGTGATGCAAGAATGTTTTATATGCTAAAATAATTTTATTCCATAAAACCTTTAAGATAAAACAAGATTATTCTCTTACAATGAATTTATTTGCAATACGTTTCTATCTCATCTCAATATTAAAATTAAATAAATTTCTTTGATAATATTTTTTATGATTTAATTATATATTCTCTGTGACAGCTTTTATACCGTTATACTATATACCATAAATGTCTGTTTAATTTTATCTAATCCCACACATCTAATTTAAATCAATTTCTTCCTGCTTTGTGTTTTGTTCCGTAGTTTGAAAGCATTTTATGTGCTTTGCCAGTTTTCAATTATTTTTCAATAACTTTTATACTATAAACTAGCCGATAATAGAAAAAAGCATAAACATTAATTTTGTTTATTTTTCAGACATATGCAATTTTTTTAAAATCTATCTGTATTTATAACATATGTGTTCCATATATTCTGTATCTTCACAATACAGGTCACATTAACTTATTTTCTTTCAATAAGAAGTTTCTGAAAATGTCTTCATATCAAAAGCATTAAGTACAACATAATACAACCACATCAAATTGAGTATACAAATGTTTTCCTAAATTTTAACATCTTGAGCGAAAAATGACGTTACCTTGAAAACACACTGGGTTATTTTTTATTGTAATCCTACTAAGGCAGTTTGGACAGTTTCATGAAATCGTTTGACTCTTCCCTTAACGATGATGAAGGCCGGTCTGACAAAAGAGAACGCGTGATGATTATAACTTACAAAACAATCCAATAAGGAAACCGAGCTGGTCTTGATGGGCGGATATTCAAAGACACATGAAGTTATCTCCGTTGTCGGAGAGCTAATTGTCCTATATATATTGCTATATGCTCTTTTCTGACTTTATCGGATAGGAAATCCTTGGTATTTACGAAGATGGGAGCTCTAAAATACTACAAAGCGATAATTCAGATAATCTCGATAACAAATTTATTACTTAAAAAAAGAAAAAGTAGAAGAGAATGTAGAACTGGGTTTTGAATATATTCTTCTAATAGTTTCTGTGTTAACATTGATTTAAGATCAATTTTACGCCGTCGCGGCCAGAGACAAACCGGAGTTAGAAATTTTACTTTCGTTCAATTGCTTGAATTAAACTAATTTTACTTCTTTCGCACATCAAAGGAATGTTTGAATTTAAAATTGTTTTCCATATTTTAATCAAATATGAAATGCTTGTGAATTCCACCTAATGTTTGGCAAATAAAAGGTTATCATTTTTTGTCATTATTCAGATGAACCTACACAAAAATTCAATAGCAAGGTAGCATTTCTCGATAAAATCAGCTTAGACAATAAAAAATCAACCTCGTTTTTAAATTTGAAATTTCGTCTAATCGATGTTCGCAACTACTTAGAATCATTTAACTCTTTAACAACGATGCTGTTTTCCTAGCCATTCCATCATCTGATCGCCCGACACGGCTCGAACCGTCATTGCAGGGTTAAATAACAAATCATAAAATACTGGCTTTATACACTTCTGATTATATTACATTTCATTACACAAAAAATGAAAGTGGCTGTCAGAAAGTTTCAACTTTACTCGTACAAAATATCTTAAAAAATGAAATTTTATCATGAAATATCTCAAATTGTAAATATTTTTTTCTACTTTTAATTCAGTTTTTCTATAATCTTTCGAAGTTTCTCATTTATTTAACAGAAAATTTATTTACTATCCTGACTAATTCCTTTGATCTTACGTTGATGAGCATTTTATAAACATTTTGAAGGCATTTGATTAATTTATGCATTTATGTGTTAGAAACGGCTTTGAACTTTATGCAATATAAAATCAAAATATATCTTTGCCTTCCGAATGGCGAACATTTTGATTGCGATTTTCTTGCTCAATGTTTATAATGAACGTTCGTTGCTTATAACCTTAATGTTATTTTGTGTTGATGTCCATTCAGGAATTAATATTCTGTTGTCTTAATCTTCTTCTATTTTGTTAAAACCTAGAAATTAAGTTCATCCAACATAGCACGAATTTCACAACCAACAATAAGAATAAAAACATCTTGACCGTTGTGACTAAAGCCTGTATTCCCCAAACAGTCCAATATATATATTTAAGGGATGGCGACATATTTCAACGGGTTTCGTATGTCGTTAGCAGAAGAAAGTACTTATTAATATCATAGGCAAGCTTCCCTCCCTGACAAGCGGCTCGCCATGATATTTTTCAATTTTTTATAATTTTTGTCTATTTTTTGCCATTGTGTCTTGTATGTTTTTGAATTTTTGTCTTTGGTTTCTTGTTTGTTTTGATATATATATATATATATGTATTGCTTATAAATATAATAATATTATCATCTTAGGTTTTCTGTAGAACTTTTATATTGATACATTATAACGTAAAGCCATTCTTCTACTATCGTTTTGTTATGAAACCGTTAAGCTTCTTTATGAAACCGTTTAAAGCAACATTCAATGGATCAATACTGTCTGAAGTACTTACGATAACGATTACTTTCCGGTAAGAATGGATTAAAATCGAAAGACTGCTTCAAACTTTCTTAAACCATAGTATTTTGTTGCAGCTTGGCAACTGCTACTTTTGTATCCTTTCTTAATGGAAGTTTTGGTTTTCTGAGTTAGTTGATATAACATATCCACCATATAATGTGAATGAAGGATGTGTCTTTCCGCTAAATAAAGGCATTAGTTTGATAGGATAGAACTCTTCTCTGACGTTATGAAATGGGCTGCTGTGATTTCGATCTGGTATGCTTTTAAATATCATTAGTAGTCGTGAGTGTTAAGGGATTCCTTCTAGCACTTTTAATATGAATTTATTTTATTGTTTATATATTTCCTTGTTTTTCATGTTATTATATACGTTGTCTTTATTTATATATTGTTTATCATATAATTTTTGCGTTATTTTTACCTTAATTATTCGAACATTTCTCAGATATGGTTCTTTAATTTGAATTATTGTTGTGTATGTGGAAATAACAGATAATAATAAAAGTATTATTTCCACTGTAAGCGCGGGAGAAATTTTCGTTAGGTCGTTTCACCTCCCAAATACTAAACATTTACATGCCTCCAAGCATATGCTTACTAATTCTGCAAGCTGCCTCTCAAACTGCCGAATATCTGATCAATACCATGTCAGCGATGTCATGTTTGTAAAATCTAGGTTTCCTTATAAGACTATCGCGAGCTCGAGACTCGATTCAGACAAAGGTCTGCCGTGCGTTTGTTCACTGCAAGATATCCCGAAATAGCCTTCGTGTTGTTTCATATCGGGGCGTAAAACAAGCTCAACGAAGTCGGTTAAGCTTAGTTTAGTTACATTAATGTCCCGTTTCGAGTCAACTCTAGGAGTATTTTGGGACAGACCTCATAATTTGAAATCGCTATGAGCCGAATGTAACGAATTCCAATCATGACGATAAGATTCTGCTCTAAATAACGAAGTTTCAACTTATGAATTATGCGTATGGAGCGTGGTACATCGAGGTTAGTTGAAGTGGATGAATGGCAGAGTCTTGGCTTGAGATCAGAGGTTTAAAACCTGATCATACAGAAGATCAACCTCATGCTTAATAAACTTGTAATCGAGGTCAAACGTCCTCATGTTTATGCTACCTGGAAACGTGCAGATTTGATTTTAGCTCAGGTGTCTTATTTGTCTACAAATTTCCGTAATTAAGAAAGTCATTCCCATTATCCGTCATGTAATAATTAATCTGGTAATATACGAAATCAACAAAAAAAAATTTCATATTAAATTATTTGTCAATGATAAGGTTTTAAACCGATTCTGACATTAAGAAAATTGATTATGAGTTTTACTTAACTATTTTTAATTTGCTTCTTTTTTCGAGATATACTTGATTTGAGCTACTTTTGTTTGATACTAGTGCCGTGGTAGTAGCCGCCATCTGGTAGTAATCTGAGAAAAAATTATTTTAAAGAATCCATGACATATTTTTAATGAAGTATTAATAACTGAAAAAGAAAATGATTAAGATCGAAATATTCTACTTTATAGGCATTATACTTATATAAAATTAATTTATTAAGAATTATATGGAAAGGAAAATATTTCGAAAAAGGCCAACTTTGATATAGAATCTTTCAAATTCTCCAACTTATCTTTGAACCTCATTACAAGCTTTAATCACACCCTCGTGAAGCTTCTCTCATAATAAGATTTATATTGATTTCAAATTCAATAAAAATCACTTTTAGCATGATTTATGCTACACTTTTTTATCATGGCATTTATTTCGAATTCTGTAAGAATAAATCCAGAACGAAGTTTCCAAGAAGTGAACTTCTTCTTAGGAGACATCTGATATGTATTCACCTGCAAGCACTTTATCAATTCACCTTTCTCACATGAAGCGACTCTGTAAATATGAGAGTTATATTTTTAACGGACAAACTTGAACAATATAATTTCTAACTTCTCTCACATGCTGCTTTTGTTTGATACTTATCAAGTAATTTCGAAAGAAGCCTTCATTGTAAAATTAAAAGCAATCTTTAAAAATATAATCAATAAAATATTTTAAATAATTTTTTGGAAATATATTCGGCATTTAAAGCATTCAAATTAGATGTTTACGAAATAAGAATGCTTAATTTCGTTTTAGTCAGATTAAGACCCATTTTGTAAGTCACTCGTCGAATTTTGCAAGAGGCGAGCAATTTTGAATAGTGTTCAGACGAGAAGGATGGCTTTTGTGTTATTAGCAAAAGGACACAAAACCGGATTTACACGAACGCGGATTGAGTTTGCATATGGCTCTTAAAGACGGTGGATACTTGGTGAAATTCGATTTGGAATATAATCCTCTGTCGTCCAGGTTAAATGAGACTCCCTCATGAATCCTACGCGGAATGCACGATAAAGAATTATATGAATTACAAAATGCAATTCTTTCTTGGACGTAAAAAAGTCTTTGTAAGGATTAATGACTGAGATGAGATTTAGTATAGATACCGAAACAGCATTTTCCATCGTATAATAAGCTAAAACATTCTGCTTACTTTAAAACTTATCATATTCGCAAAATAATAAAAGTTACATTCTTCAGCTGCGAATAAGTTAAAAATAATTATGTTGAAACATGCAGGACTTCTTCGTTTAGCCTTTTGTGGACAGGTACGGCGTATATTGTACGCCATTGGGTATGTACTAATAAGGCGAATAAACAGTAGAGAAGATAGAAAGCTCGTCACCCATCCTAACCTCTTACTAGCATTCCTGCAAGCTCTCTGATCCATCTGATCACATATCACGTCAGAGCAATATTCGTCTGTTGTGGAAGAATTGAGCAAGGAAAAAACAAGCTGAAAAAAAAATCTGATGCATCAAATCTCGATGGAGAAGGGACAGAATGCAGTAACCACGAATTATATTCCGAGATTGATATAGACGGCAATACAGTTCACTAAGGGGATAGCGACTTAGTTCTGTGTGCGTCATTCGTCAGTTAAAGACTACTCTCATTATATCACAAAAATAAAATTGCGTGTAATTAAATAAGCGTAGGTTTGGAGTTGTTGTGAGTTGTTTGCTGAGTTTTGAGTGAGTTTGAGTGTTGGACGAAAGTAACCAGATCCGCATAGGGTTAAAGTAATCTACGCATAAGATTTCAGACCCTAATATTAGGTAATTGGTGGAGTAGTGGAAAAGTTTCGGCTTTGAGACTGGAGAGTTCTGTGTTCACATTCAAATTCCATTAAATATCCGGCGTGTATGTGACCTGGTGCTAGTCAAATCTGACTGCTATGATCAACCGTACTCCCATTTGTGTGGTGTGGAATTTTCGAGAGCGGAAGTCAGCTCAGATGCTGCCCTCGTCGGTTGACGACTGTTCAGAATATTGAGGTCCGTTTCAAAATGTCTCTAGTGTTGAATCTGAACGATAAATTACTATAATGAAACCGAAAATACAACACATTATTTTTCATTAAACTGAGACATAACGAAATAAAATAAACCATTCTATTCAAAAATGTGTCGTTATTAAAACTATTCAAAATCTAAACGCAAACGACGAAAACATGTTCGGATAAAAAGCATGACGGAATAATAAATCTATTTTAACAAGTTGATTCTGTTACGTTTCTGAAAATAAAATATACATAGATATGTGTAAACGTGCTTTAGGATGTAGCTCATAAAAGATGCATCCGTTGAATTTCTATCCTTCACGTTGTTTCATCGCTTCAGGACAAAACTTTCTGCTTATTAAAAATTCATAAAATCCGTTGAAAAATTGAATAGCAAACAATATTGTTGCAAATAGATCCTAAAATATGGTATTCGGCGTGATCGTTTTGTAAATGGGCTGTTTTTAAAGGAATAAAATGTTTCTTGTTTCTAACGTGAGGCTTTATGTATTTTATTGCAGTTGAGAATTTGCGATCCAAATAATTGAATCAATTCAATTTTGCTGCTAAGCTAAATATCATGCAACTTTTATTCTTCTATCAAATGATAGTTAAATATTCTAGATATGATTTAAATAATTTTGCATGTCATCAATTTGTAGTATTTTTGTTCTTGAAGAAAGTTCAAACCTCTTCAACCCTTTATTTTTTTCAATTGTCTTTACAAGACTCAAAAAGGAGAAATACAACAGATTGAAGCAAACGAGTGAAACAACTTATTCACGTTTGTTAAAACTCCAAAATGTGAGGACAAACTACAATATATTTAACTTACGAAACACTATCTCTCCCAAAACAATTGTCAGGCATTATTTCCGTCAACGATATACTCACGTAGCCAGAAGAAGAATGCAAGGTAACATAGTTAAAAAAAGAAGTAAACATTAGGAGTTTCCAAAATACAGAAATTTCATCTTCAAAATTTATATATGAATGAGTTTTCAACCATTATTTTGTTTTCAATACCATAGCATTTCTGCTTCTTCTCAAAGTATCGGTCTGTGAGAAGGACTTTACGAAGACCAACCTTACCATTTAATAAGAAAGCATGTGTCAAAGTACTAAGTAAAATATTTGATACTCAGACGCATGCATCCTTCCCTCTGCTTGTCAGAACCTGGCCTGGATGTCAAAAACTACATTACTGTGATTCATTTGAAGAACAAAATTGCATTTGAAAGCAGCAGCAATGTTTGTATAAACGGAAATTTCTGAATTTCTAAACGGAAATGAAAGAACATATATTTGACAAGAAATTATTAAGAAGCAAACCGAAAAATATCAAGGTGATCTTTGGAAATTTACAAGAAATATTTCGGGAAATCTCTGTGAAAGTTAATTCTGTGGATTTCTTGACGTTTTGTGACATGAACGTTGATCTTCGATGAAAGTCAATTTTATGTCAGCTATTCAGAAACTCAAGCTAATATAAATACAAAATACAAGGAACTCTATATTCTTGATGCACATTAAAATGTTTGAATGGAAATAATTACCATTTTTCTTTCATTTCAGTAATTAATTATCATCTTAATTCTTCTGTCGCAAACACTATTGATATGAATGGCATATGCCGACAAAGCTAGCTTTTCTCGCGCACACAAAAGGCCGAAGTGGCCTAGTAGTAATGTCTCGGCCAGAGGACTCCAGGTTCGAAAACCGATTCCCGCTTCTATGTGGGCCTGTTTCACGTTAAATCATAAGAAAGAGGACCACCGTTCTCCAGCTAGTATGGAGCGGAAATTTACAGAGGGGGTGCCAGCTTAGGTGACTTCCTCGTTATTTGACCGCCTTTCAAAATTACGAGGTCCACCCCAAAATAGCCCTCGTGTTGCTTCAAAACGGGACGTTGATATAGCTGAAACTCTCGCGCTTATATTGGACTCGTGAATCTAAATAGATTTATTTTAAATTTCTCATGTAGAACAAATTTGTTTCACTATATACAACAATGAATTTATGATTCCGATAATACTTCACATTGCATTATGGAGGTGACCTGGACTTGATCCTATCAGGACAGATTGTGAAGAGTCCAATATGGCAAACCAGGCAAATTGGTATTTGAATTATTTCAGAAGCAACTTTCAACGTCCGTGAGGTTACTTTCAGCTGCAGTCACTCCATTAACCTTCGAGAATAGCCGAAGTTGCGGACAGAGTCATAGAGATGGCGCAAGTTTTGGACACTACATACCAATACATGCGCCAATTCTTCTGCCACTTCGACAAAAATATATGCCACACAACACATCTGCTAGTGGCTGATTTCAATATTAATTTTTTAACAGAAATTGTATATTATGAATTTTGTCGACTATAACAACAACCGTAGAATAATCAAATCATACGAGAAAGTAGATACTGCAAAACTACAAAAATAAATTAACTACGCCTTTGCCAAAAGAAATTGTGCAAAAAATCTTGAATACAATGGTAAATGAAATTGAAATGAAAACTAATGAACAAAACTGACGGGCTTTCATCTCTATAAATAATTTTACTTTTCCTTTGTGTTGAATTTTACTGCAAGATGGTAACGTATTTTCTTGGCAAAGTTTTTATTTGGGTCCATTATTTTATTCCTGATGTATTAAACATTTTTTTGTTATTGTTTCTTTGAACAAAATGAAAAGGAATCACCTGTTCCATCAGAAATGAAATTCGAAGTCTTTACTTCTTGATTTCTGTTTATTTAAAAAATACAAAATGAAATAGGATTTTTTATGAAAAGAACATCAATTGCTGATTGAAAAATCAGATGTAAATAGCACTTTCTTAAGTGCATTTTCAAAGAAAAAGCAAAGAATAGGGGGCATGCAAAAATTGACAATATAAATTGACGCATTAATTATCAATGAGAATTGCTTCAGTCTTTATGGTTATAGTACATGCATCTATAGCTATTGTATTTACCAATTTTGAATAAAGATGCTGACAATAAATATATTGAAAAGTTATTGTAAAACTTATGGTAAACACGAAATTTGTGTAACCTGTGATGATAACTGTTTCATGGTAATGAAATACTGCACACATGTACAGGATTATTATAATTACATTTCGAATATTGAGAAGGCGTTAAAACCGGATCTAGGGATCCAACTGAAACAAAACTTCATTAGGATTCCTGTTTTCATGAGAAACGGGAAGAAAAGAGAGAATTTTAAAAACGGACACAGTCAGGTGGTGAACTTTCTTTAAAATCTGTAATTTGAATGAAAAAGACCTTATTTTGAGAACTGAATTTCGGCACCATTTTTAATCGTCTAAAAAATAAGAATAAAAAACCCTCAAATAAACTATTACATTTTACTTCAGTAATAAAAAAAAGCTGCAAATCACCTCAGGTATTGGAGCAACACCACTTATTGACACAAATTTTATCTTTCTTTTCTCTTTTTCTTCTTCCTTTTTTCTTTTTTTTCTTTTTATTTTTTTTGTTTCCTTCTTTTTGCTTTCCCCCCGTTTTCATAAAGAACACCACTTGTACTATGAACTAGAAACATTTTGCTTCGTTAGGAGCCATAGTACCGGCTTTAGAGCCTTCAGAAAAGGCGAGGGCCGCGGTGGTAAGGTCTCGGCCTTGGGACTGGAGGGTTCCAGGTTCGAAACCCGATTTCACCGAATATACGCCGTGTATGGGGCCCGTTGCACGCTAAATCATACGTAGCGGCCAATCGCCCTCTCGCTGGCGCGGTGTGGAAGTTTGAAGAGGGGGTTCCAGCTCAGGTGCCGTCCTCATCATCTGACCGTGGTTCAAAATTACGAGGTCTGTCCCAAAATATCCCTCATGTTGCTTCAAAGCGGGACGTTAATATAACTAAACTAAATCAGAATAGGCGAACTTAAATTCTAACAAACCTACATTATTGCAAAAAATATCAAAAGAGAGAAAGAAAATGGTCACGTATAAAACTAGACCAAAACCTGCTAAATCATTTTATTTGATACTTCCATAATATTCGATCTAATAGGGACTGTGGAGACACCTCATAGCTTTGTAGCGTCTAATAAACACTTCTGCTTATAATGTGATTTTAACAATAGAGAGCAGTAGGAAAACCCTTCCAAATACATAAAGGCCCTTTCTAGAGCATTTCAGACATTCACTTGGAAATTTTACAAGGCATCCTCGATATGAAATCTGTTAATCGATTAATATCTTTAGCCGAAATGCCAATGACTACCTGAGCTGAATGTGGTCCTCTTGTTATCTCCGTTAAAAAGAAAGTTTTACCCGACTGTTTGTCAGGAAAGCTTCATATAAATTTTAGAAACTTGGAATATGTAACTACCTGTGATAACTGTATGCAAGATATGAATGATGTATTATCATTTAGTATAATCCTGAGAAGACCAAAGAAGCAGAATTGTCAATAAATGATTCGAATTCCTTGAAAATAAAGTGGTCACTTTCCTTAAAATTGAAAAAAATACGCCCCTCCAGATAAAGGCTCTGTGAGGATCACACACAGAAAAAAATATGAATATAATGGAGTAGAGGTTGACTCATGTTTTGGCGACGATAGATATTTTCACCATATGCTCAAATACAGCAAATATGCTACGGAATAAGCTCTAAAATTGTAGTCCTCGTATATGAAAAATAGATATATGTCAACGGATCAACGCATTAAATTAATATTTTATTTCTATTTTTTCACCTTAGAAATGGTTTGGCTAGTCTTTGAATCTTATTTTTCCGTTTCTTCTTTGAGAATAGACCTATTTGGTACGGACCGTATTTTTACAAACAATGCTGAGCGGTAAGTATCCTTGAAAGAGATTTTATGAAACACTGAATTTCATTTTTGGAATTAAGATCGAAGGCCTTCTCATACACAAGATAATTATAGACGTAATGATCTTCACAAATGTAATACTAGAGAATACACAATATGTTCGTCGACAATAAATATATTGTGTGATATACGGAATTAATGCACTATCATAATTAACTCAGGTAAATAACAGTTCTTTTAAAATTACCTCCACACAAATTTAGTAAATATTAACAGGTTAATAATAAAATTATATTCTATAAAAATATCATTTTCATCAAATCCTTGTTCACTAGCGGCAAAATAATTATTAAATGAAGCATCATTAAGATTTTTCGATCCATCTTAAGAATTTGAAGAATACACTCGAAGTCCTTAATTACTGCCACCAAATAGTTACATTTTTAATGCCTTAGGTCATTATTCTTCAAAATATTGTCAGAGAATCTAATTAAGATATTAATTAAGCAACTGTTTCATGAAGTCGAAGGCCATTAGCTATAAACTCTCACCTTAATTTATCCCCGAAGGAGCTAAGTATCATGAGGTGTTTTATTTCATTGTCTGAAAAGTCAGTGTCTGATTTTCCGTGATATATCGATTTTCTACAGTTTAGTTCATATTAAAATTAATTAGTTAATATCTTAAGGAGCATAATTAGATCAATTAAGGATTGATGGTTGGAAAACCAGTATACATTGTCTAAAATCTTAGCCAAAATAATTCCTGGTTAAACAATATTTTATGTTCTTTTAAAATATTTTCGAAGGATCTTTTGAACTTTGAAATAAATCAGGTTTGGATATGGTTACATTTTTCCATGCCTTGAGTCATCTTGAAATAGAATAATCTAAGAAAATGAAGCAAAGGTATTATGGAAAGAGAAGTAATTGCGTGAAAGAATATCTTTTTCACCTACCTGAAGTGAGAAATTTCTTTATTCAATTCAATGATTGGGTTATAACTATAAAATGAAATTCCGAATTTGATATTTTGGCATCCTTACAGATACAGGTAAATTTCACTAATATTTTTTTTTAATAATGCGTCTTTAAACACTGTGAACAGTTTTCTTTATTCTTAACAGGTTTGTGGATAAATAATTAAAAATGCATTGTGATAACTTGGATATTTGTGCATTAAACGATATGTTTTTATGGCCACAATGTTATCTTGTTGTGTAATTTCTTTTCACCGATAATTATTTCATGGAATTCATTACGTAACTTATTATGACGTTTCTTAAACCGTTATATACATTTACACTATAATTTACACCTTCGATTTTATATCTGGCTAAATATGAACATGTGTAGGCGGCGGGTGTTGTAAATTGACGACAGAAAATAGTAATGGACATCATATAAAACTTTTTAGTAAATGTTATTAGAATTTAATATGGCCAAATATATTTTCGAACAAAATCAGTTCGAATGAAATACAAGATATTCAGGCTACTTGCTTTTTCTACCAAATGATAAATGTTTTAGCATGGTGCTGTGGTTTTTGCTAAAACTGCAGTAATCCTACCTTTCACCATTCATTTTTTATATGTTTGATCAACGCTAAGATTTGAAATCACCAGGATTTGAATTTGAGATTAATTGTTTAATTTTGAGCATTTTTCAGCTGACGAATGCGACAACGGGCCGGCATACAACTCGAGAAATTATCTGTTCATATCAGCATGCTGCCGTTTCATCCCCTACTGATTTCATATGCAGCAGAACTTTATTCATATAAAAGGTATTGTGCAGTATTGAATTTGAACATTTGATTCTTTTGCTTAATGTCGAAATTGCTTAAAGGAGTCTGTCACCTCACCTTCTTCAAACAAACATTCGGTTCTTAACAAATGGGTTATAAAAGCATCGAAGACTTTTAATGTTATTTTTTGGTATCATGCATGCAATAGGAATGTAATTATTGTAATTGGAAGAAGAAAGAACACCAGTTATCATGCGTTTCACGGAGCGTACGAACACGAAGTTCAAAGTCTCCGAAACCTAGTTAATGTTTCTGTTAAACCTGACTTAAAAATTGATTTAAACCTAAATAATTCAGTTACCTGAAATGTAAGTTTATTAGCTGCAAGGGAATATTTTATTAGTTGCATCCGATATGATATCTCATTCATTCATGCTTTATCGGTGCTTTCATGCAATCTTTTACTCACTCATTCATACCAATATAAGTAAAAAAATCAGAAAGTAAGTTAAGGAAGAAAAGGAGTACAGGGAAATTTCCCGTTACATGGTATTTTTAACTGGTGATAATTTACTCTGTCATGTCCGGTCCTGACGGTTGGCCTGGGTTGTTGGGGAGAGCGCCACTTTCCTCAATAGTCCTTGAAAGGGTCGAGGAGAAAGTGAATTAAAATAACATTAATTAATCTGAATGACCATTAATGTGAAGTAAAATTTTTACAAACTTTTTGTATCGTTTTCATGATTTACGATTATTGGATGTTGCAATAAAAACTTTGCTTATTTTATGCACACGTATAAGATATTTTACTGCATTTCAAATTGCTTAATATGGCTGCAAATATTTTCCAATCATTCAAATTTTTCAAGGATAATTTCCTCTGAAAAATATTTTTTTTCTAAGTAAATTCGAATACGAAAAATTAGAACTTAATTTTTGTGAATAAATTGTTTATCTGTCAGAAATATTATAGTTATAGACAAATTTCAAGACGCTTCAGAATATAGCATTATGATGTCTAAAAAAAAGCTTTTTTATCAAAAAGCATTGCTCCCCAGGGTTTTTCACATTCCTGTTGGTCCTAATAGAGAGTATATGAAGTTTCAGACCTCTAAGTTAACAGTAGAATTTGCATGTTAAGCCCTAAAAAGCTCTTAAAATTTAAAATTCTCAGATTTTTTCAGAAATTCTATTTATGCACTAATGAATTAAAATTGGTTTATATTTGTTGCTATAAACATGTTTACTTAGAACATAAACACAAATAAGTAATATGACTAGAGTACACTTATGACTAGAGGAAAAAAGGATAAAATGATGAAAGTTTGCACTAATGATGCACTTTGGGAAAAACCATACGGCAGTTACCATACGCTCAAAATAACTGTTTAAAAATTTACTAAAATGTTAAAGAAGGATATAAAAATGAATGCAGTGATTAGTTAAAATCTCCAATTTTATTTGACAGTTTAACAAGCGAAATTAAGAAAAAGATTAAATAATCTAACTTGTGAATCGTGATAATAGTTACTAGTAATTTTTGCAAAGATCTTGCAAAAATTCCAATAACTGTCAAATAATCCAATATCATTACTTTAACTACTTTAAATTTCATCAAAAAGTGTCTTCTTAAAACAAACAGCTTTTTTCCTTTTTTCTTAAACTGACTGAAGTAGATTTTGAGACTGTTCTTCATTTTTGGTTATCGATTGATTGAAATCTTCAATTAGTTTTACCCCTCGTTAGGCTGGCTCGGATCATTTACTACTTTTAGGTTCTTAATAAGAGTTTTCATTTCTTTGAACCTGATTTCCTCTTCCCAGGCCTAAGGAGTGTTGGTCCATCATAGTTCAACAAGCAAAAATCAACCATGACTTCGATCTAATCAATTGATGCAGTTTTGTTGTAAGATTTTAAACATGGGAAACGAGGAGATAATGGGAAGTGGTTTTTCATTAGCTTTTTATTTCATTAAGGTTGCGCAAACTTCTTCTTTTAAGAGTCTGGATCTTAGAAAATAAAGAAAAAATTACAGCTTCTTTCCGTCAAATATCGCAAATGTCTGCGGAAAATTAAAATGACAGCTCAGGTAACCAAAGATTCGTATTTCTCGTACATGTCCAGATACTCACAAATCATCATATCATTTACAGGAGCATCTGCAGCTTTTGGAGCATACAACCAAGCCTTAACAAAAATCAACGCGTTAAACAAATATATTTGATGTAGTATTTGGAATTTATCATTTCCATATTTCAGTTGTTTACTAAAAGCATACATCTTTGCCGAGTAAAATATTGTATACACCCACCAGGCTTTGTGAAATGCCCCAGGATTTCAGTATTAAACTCCCCGATGGGAGGAGTTTCTCTTATTGAACTAAGATGAAGTCTGGTTGAAAAACAATCCTCAGGCTTCGGAAGAAGATATCGGGTTCAAAGAAATACAAACTGTTATTAAGAGCTTTAAAGTGGTAAAAGACACAGCCTAACGAGGGGTAAAATTAATGGAAGATTTCAGTCAATCGATAACCAAAAATAAAGAACAGACTCAAAATCTGCTTCAGTCTGTTGAGGAAAGTAGAAAAAAATCCTTGTTTTTAAGAAGGCAGTTTTTAATGAAATTTAAATTAGTTAAATTGACGATATGAGATTGTTTGACAGTTATTGGAATTTTTGCACGTTCTTTGCAAAAATTATTAGTAACTACTATTATGATTAACTACTTATAGTATTTAATCTTTTTCTTAATGCTGCGTATTAAACTATCAAATAAAATTATAGATTTTAAATTATCACTGCATTCATTTTTATATCCTTCTCTAACATTACATTGAGCATTCAGTAACTTTCGTATGGTGTTTCCCAAAAAGCAACAATGCAGAATTAGTGCAAATTTTTTATCATTTATTGCTTTTTCTTCAAGTCATAAGTGACTAAAAGTACTTAATAGTGTTTATATTCTGAGTAAACATTTCCATAGGAACAAATATAAACCAGTTCTAACACATTAATAACCATATAAAAATACTGAAATTTCGTTCTAAGAGCTTTTTTTTCAAATTTTAGGGCTTTAAAGGCAAACCCTACTGTTAACTCAGAGGGCTGAAACTTCATATCGTCTCTAGAGGAAGGAATTAATCAATTTTTTCCAACCAATAACGAATATTTCTGAATCTTTTTCACATCTAGTTGCAACTTTCGGTCTTATGTTCATAACAAATGTGAAAAAGTCATATGTATCCGTTATTGATTGCGAAAAATTGAGTATTTCCTTCCTCTTTGAAATTACAAAAAATTAAGACAGGCAATGTTGCTAGTTAAGCGACGATATATTCTCTATTAGGACCAAATGGAATGCGAAAAACCATGGGGAGTAATGTTTTATGAAAAATTGGGGGTTTTTTAGACACCGTAATATAGCATAAAAAAGAAAACGTTAAACATTCTTGATAAATAGTTACGAGTGTATATAATTTGAATGAAATACATATATTGTGCGGATTTGAATGCAATTTATGCGGTACAGCTTTGTTGACGAAACACACTAAAGCAGTTCTCATTATACAGTGTCATGTCTGGTATGTCTCGGTATCAAAGCATTAGATCGATCTGACATAGAGAATAACAGAAAAGAGGTCATTAGGCAAATGGAAGTTCCGTCTGCGTGGGCGGGAACAGCGAAGAATAATGCTGCGTTGGAGTTAATGGCTTCTAGGCAGCTCAGTTATTGGTGTTAGAAATCGCACAAAATTCTACACATTAGTATAATTTCATTTATTAGTGCAATGGGAATTATTCCTATACTTACTGAACATTATAAACAGGTGCATATATTTCCGTTTAATAAAAAACATTTTGAATGAAAAAATCCATAAATGTAAGAGTCGTTAAATATTTTAAATTTAACCTTCGGTCAGGTGCAATATAAATGCTAACATGCTCGGACGCAACTCATCTGTGAGATTAAAAGTTAAATAATTGCTTAGGCATAAGGAAAACTTATGAAACTGAACTATTTGGCCATACAAAAATATAGTAGCGTTTTGCAATAACTTTTTTCTGGATTTCCTTGAAATTTCTTCTAACAAAATGTCCAGGAATTCAAGAGGGGGTTGTAGTTTGTTTTTCCATAAGGTTCCTTAGGAATTACATGTATTGTTGTTGAGAAAATTAAAAATTGCTGTTAACCCGGGAAGAAGTGTGCTGGGGGTTTCAACACCCCACGCTTGCAAAAATTTCTCTGTCAATACCCCCATAAGCTGAAATGGTCGGGTCCAACAGTACCTGCTTCGAAACTCACGTTCTACACGTATCACTTGAAAACGGCAAATTCCAAACATTTTTCTGTTTTATAGAGCGATTTGGGGTGTGCTGACACTCGTGGTGTGCGCACTCATGTTACTATTATTCAGTAAGAAACAATACCGTTTACAAGCTGTTCTAATACTGTTTCTTCCTCCTTTGACTTATGATTAAGAAATGAAAATCTTCAAAAGCTGTTAGAGGAGAAGGAATCGAAGAAGAATTAGGAGGTTCAGAATTAACCTATTCACTTATAGACCCTCATATGAAATTGCGGCAGAAGCAAGAGGAGGTGCATAGTAAATGTTTTCTTGATGAACCATGAATGAGGTGAAGAAAATTCTTACCGCAGATGCTACATGCGTCCAAGAGAAAAGGAAGAAAAACTTAACTATATGCGTCAAATGCTGAAAAAGCACTGTGAAATAAAGGTTTTATGTAGAAACTGCACAGAATCTAAGGCTTCTGATATACGTACAATCTGAGTATTTTCAAGAGTAATTATATAATTGAATATTCTTGTAAAAAATTGTATAATTTTGATTATAGTCACATTTATAAATAAAAAAAGATAAACATCTTTTAAAGAATTCAATTATTTCAAGGATTCAGAAAATAATGGAATGCTTTTAATTTTTTGTTATTAATTTTTATGTTATCATTGTATTTAAATTGTTTTTACATAATAAATGTTGTAATTATCCTAAATTACTTGACCTGTTACGATTTAAACAAATATATTGCTTACTGGTATCTTTAAATTTTTTGGGTTGTTCTGAACCCAAAGCGCTTTCTCCTGTTACATTAGTTGCTGATATAATTCGACATTTTTCAAACAATGTATTGGAAATAACTATCAATATCCATGGGTCGATCCAGGCGAAAAAGGGGGCCGTTTTGCGGCCCCTACAAAAAATTCCACTTCATGAAACGTCCCCCCTTAAAAAAATTCCACTTCATAAAAATGCCCCCTTCACAAAACTCAAATTCACAAAAACGGCCCCTTCGAAAAATTCAAATTCTTGCAGAATTTAGTGTTAAATGTGTTCAACTATAATTTGCCTAGTATTAGGTATTCTTACTTTTCTATATCAAATTGATTTTAAAAGTGAAGATGCATTTCTGCATAATTAAGTATTTTGTTAACAGAAAGTTCCAATGTTCCAACATAATTTTAACAATAAACCACTATTATTTTTTTAATCTGACTTCTTTTTCAAAAGTTTTTGAATGAGGCATTCACAAAACATATATGCGAGTATTTTATTTCAGTATTATATAAAATTATTGCATATATTTGGTTTAATAAAACACTTTTAATAATAAACGGAAAACATAGAAATATGACTGCTAAAATTGAAGGTTTAAGATGATAAAAATAATTGTACAAAAATATTTTTATTCTTCACAAAAATATTTTTATTCTTCACAAAAATAATTTTTTTCACAAAAATACTTTTTCTCAAAAAATGGGCACCTAAAAAAACTGTATCGACCCCTGCTATCAATGAATTAGGTGCTGGAACAAAGGTATATAAACTTTTGCAGATGTATAATCGGGTGTAACTCATCTACTAGATTAACGAGCCCCTCACCTACAACAAAAGAGCACAGGAGAGAAAACCACGATAAGCTAGTGTGAGTGGTTGGGAGCCAGGAGGCTACTAGAGTTCCTACAATTTTCTCGGTGAAACCCTCACTTAAGCACAATAAAATATGGATGCTTCCGAGATGAGATGCGCCCGGCTTAAGATGAAATTTGATAGCGCGTTTATTAGTGTAGTGGCGGTTAGATTAGTGGTAAGAGAGAATTCAAAATACCTATCTAAAAGAGTGTTTTGCTAATATATATGAAATCGCTTTCTTTCAAATTATGGATAGCATTATTTTCAGATACTATGCCTGCGAATGCAGCATTATTTGCTGGTATTGTATATTGTAATAAAACCTTATTTGCGGGTACTGTACCGACTTATGAAACGTTCTTTGCAGTCGTTCATTAATCAGAAAAGAGGCGCTTTATCGACTAAGCCACTCAGACATGGTGCTACGTTTGTAAAAAATATTTATTTTCATTTTTTTTCTTATCTTTGTTGCTTGCTAAACCTTTTAATACTAGTTCATTCAAACGTATTTAGGCTGCCGTGTCTTAGTGGTAAGGTCTGGACTTCGGGACCCTGCTCCACTAGAAAACAGCCGTTTGGGCGTGTATTACGCTAAATCCTACACAGTTTCCAAACGTCCTCCGTCTATTTTAGCGCGGGAGTTTGGAGAGGCGCTGCCTGCTCAGGTGTCGTCCTCGTCATCTGACTGCGGTTCAAAAGTACAAGGTCTGACCCAAAATAGCGCTCGCATTGCTTCAAAATGGGACGTAAATATAACAATTTTAATTAAACAAAACAACTTCAAACGTTATCAGTTAAAATGAAAATGATATCAAGGCAGTTATTAGGAAATTTAAACTATTGACTTTGGGTCACCGTTAACTGTAAGGAACTAACTGAAGTTTCTAGTTGATGAATATAATATGGTTCAGAATTTGAAATTTGAGTCGCAATTTCATCAGTAAATGTATTTCATTTCTTAAATTACATCAAAACCATATAACAAAAAATATATATTGAATATTTTCATCAAAATACTGAAAAACTTTCAGGGTAAAATTAAATTTCATAATCTCAATTAGAAACACAGGAATCCTACAGAGAAAAAGGGAAACATTCAACAAGAAGACTAGGTTGAAAGAATACTGAATTTGGCCATATTTTCAAATAACATTTTATTCGTAAGTACAGTACCTGAAATAATGGACAATTCTCAGGTACAATGCAAGGAAATAACTTTTTATCCATAAGTTTATATCCGCATGCGTAGTTACAGTAGTAATAAGGGGGTCATTATCAAACTATTAACAATTTTGGTACATATTTAATCAAATCCATCTAATTATTTGCATTTCATATCTTAATTCTTCTCTTTTGATAGAAAAGATGATAATTAAATTATTGACGAAAATTTCACAAATGCACCACCATGGTACTTAAAGATTGCACTTAAGATATCCCGTCGACTTTTATGCATGAGAAAGAGAAAATAGTCAAAAATGACTGTTTTCTGAGTTTAAACATATTTTGAAAGAATAAAATCTATCATTGCCAAACATGTTTCAATTGAATGGTAAAATAAACATTGAGCAAATAATGTACAACCTGCTAATGTCAAATAGATAGAGATGATCTAAAATAAATAAACTGAAATTTATTTCCTCATGCATCTCATGTAGATCTGTATTATTTTTCGATATTCATTCAGAAAACTTACCACTTCGGAGTAAATATCTTTTTTTATATCTGCTTTATTTGATTACGTTGAAACCTATAGCATTATTCATTCAAAGTAAAAAAATCAACTCGATTGAAACTTTTTCGGAGAAAAAACTTTTTCGAATTCTTAGAAGTAAAGACAAATATTTATCTTGAATTGATCCAGAAATATTCTACTCTTGATACACTCTATACTTTTCAAATTTTATGAAATATAAATAGAACAGATCAAAATTCTAAATTATATTGATAAAGCTATACAAACTTGAACCAGGAAATAATAAAAAGAATCGAGAAAGATATATGATTTTTCACTGCAAATATTGGAATTATATATTTTCAAACGTGGTTTTGCAAGAGACATTTAATTCCTTTCAATGCAAGTTTGATATATTCTCATTGTATTACTAAAATGTAATATTTGAACAAAATATTGCGATAAATGTTAGAAAGGATTTATTGTACAGAAACTTTATTTTTGTACTAAGAGAGTGCCCTGCTTTACCCGGCCTTTTTCTTATCACAACTATCGGAGAGAAAAGAAAATCCTCCATATTATACAGATAACACAGTGTTTTATGAAGATATTTTATCGATGGAATATTGCTTACATTTTGATAGAATAATTTACAAATTAAAAATATAATTTCCTTTCATTTGATTATTCGCTATACTGCATTTCATATCTTCCTTTAAACCTTTCGGAAACTTTGTACAATTTACTAGAAATTCAAAAATGTTTCAAGAGTTTCTATGATTTTCTAAAAATGGGTCCATACGTTCTAAACATATATCGTGTAAATCCAAGAAGACAAGCGCTTCAGCCAAATTTAATAATGAACTGTACATTTGTTAAATACACAACCAAACACCAAAATATTGTGATCATCACTCATCCAATCATCGACTCTTCACTGCAGCACTTGCACTCACGTTTCTGTTATAACATGCAGAGTTTTCTTTCGAATTGTACGAAACTCTCAGAATACTTGACAATACGTAAAAAAACAATGTATTAAAATTTGAATTCAAAAATTTGAATATTACGGGAAATATCAGCATTTGTGGTAAATAATGTTTTACTGCGCATGCGCGAAATGTATTTCTATATATTGTCAATAGATGGCGCCATCAAAACCTATTCTAAATAAAACATAAGAAATGCGCAGTTTGGGTTCGCACCGTGGATTTTTCGTGAAAACGCCGGGATAAAATCATAAAACAAGTATTTCGTCTTAATATGTAATTTAATTATCAATCTCTTTAATACAATATTTACACAGAGTAGTATAATGGTTACAGAATAGATAAATCACAAGCTACCAAAGATCCTTGATACATGGGATAAACTTGTTATTTATATATTCTGTAACCATTATACTACTCTGTGTAAATATTGTATTAAAGAGATTGATAATTAAATTACATATCAATACGAAACACTTTTTTTATGATTTATTCCGACGTTCTCACGAAAAATCTACGGCGCGAACCCGAACTCCGACTTTCTTATTTTTTTTCCCATTTATTTTGATTGGCCTGCTTGCGCTCCTATACTTACTTAGCTTATTAGACTTCACACTACAATTTTAGTCGACAACTGCGAAAGTAAAGGAATACTTCAAATAAGCATTTGATGATTTTCTCTTTGAAAGGCACATTTACTTACATGCCACACGGAACTCTTAAAATTTCATATTTGAGACTCTCATTTCTTGCAATATCTTAACAACCTTCCAAGTATTATATTGACGAATTCTCATGTAATTAATTTTGACTGTTAAATATTTCTATTTTTTTTTCATTATATGGGACCACTGTACAAATTATTGTAAAATGATTGCCCTATGCATTGTGTTATAATATATTTGATGTTAGGTATGTTATAACATAATAATAACATAATATATATAAACTGGATGCAACAACATTTAAAAGTGTGTGAAATCAGTTTAAATCAATAAATTTAATACCTAACAGAATGTTACAATTCTAACCAGTTTTCACTGATTTCTGTCATATTTTACTACGAATTACAGAAGAAAATGTTTGTTTTATGTTTCATCAAACGGAGGAAAATACGCAAGACCCCGAAGGAATTCTTGAAAATAAGTTGCTATCAATTTTCAAGACTTGATCTTAAATTTTTACTGATTGTTTTTAAAAAAGAATTTTAAAATGCATTGTTAAGTAATATGTCAGGAAAATGATGAATGTATAACGTAATATATTGAAACAAAGATGGATGACTGCCTCATCTCAAAAAGTCCCTTTCAACCGTCGAAAAAACACTATTTAATATACTTGGAAAAGAAAGAAGCGCCTGTTTCTTGCAAAAACAGCTGGTATTTATATTGATTTACGCAGTTTTAAATTAATGGTCCTATTTTTTGGGCTTTGTAGAAAATTATGATGCCATTTTATGAAATCTATATCAAGATTGCAGTGCCCTCAATATGTTTCATCAATCATCTACTAATGTTTCGATTTAATCTTTAAGCGAGCATATCATAAAACTACCTTCCGTGTTTGATAGGGAGCTCATGTCCTTATTTTTATCTACTTCACCATCGGTGTTTCTGAGTAATCTATCGCAGCTCCTCCATTTTATGTTTTGGTATTTTCTTTTTCCTCTTCAAAATTTAAAGTTGTTATTTACTTGAAAAGTGATATATGTCGAGCATTATTCTCCCTCGGTTTTTATGAAGAATATTTAGAATTTATGGGGAATATATGTTTTTCGACGTTCGTTTGAAATAATTAATAGTCTTTGATAAACATCACGTGTTTAAATGAAGTATCCGATTGTGATTTTCTTACCTCGCAACCAGACAAAGGGTCTTTATGGCCCCACCATTTCTTTTATATTAAAGAAGAATTCTAGAAATTTCTGGAAAACTTCAGTCTTCACTTCCTGTACGTTCACTGGTAGTCTAGAAGGAAGAGATTCGCGCAGAAGATGAAGGGAAAACAGGTCACTCCATTTTTACGGGGAGGGGGGGGGTTCGGTCTCAGACTATGGGTTACTTCATGGCTATGACAGTACGAAAGAGATCAATTGACACTGAAAAATGTTCTGGTGAGTGTTCCGGAGGATAGTGAAAACGATTACAAATTTCGGTCCAAGATTGAATTTGTATCTGAAGAGGAACTGATCTGCATAGGAAAAATGATTCAGATATGAAGGGTAACTTTTTATTTTATTGCAGTATTAAGTAATTGACTAATAATTTGGCATGAAAATAACCCCTCGCGTGGGCTAATATTCCAAAAATGAACTTTGTATAAATTGAAACATTAGTCAAAGTGGGAAGCACGTGTGTTAGATACACCCACATCTCTGTGGATGTGCCAGTACTCGTAGGTATGTTTTCTCGTTAACGCATTTATAATAAAATAAGCTACTACATCACTACCACAATCAGTTTTGTATGTTCATTCTAATTCTCATTCTCTTTTCTCCATTCTAGGGTTTATTTTTAATAATAATGATCTTCTTTTGTGCCGCAGCTATTAAAAGTTCATGGGTAATATAAGAGAAATTGCTATTGAGAAACATATAATTTGAAAAAGGCATGACATTCATTCATATTATGTAATACATCGATATTTTGTATTCTGCTTTTGACTCTGCTGAATGAAAAAATAGATTTAATGTTAATTACACGATGATTCTACTATGGCTTAGGAGTAGGGGGAGAGAGATATCGAAAACTCAATTGGAGTTTCTATTATAAGCAATGGAAATAATTCTTTCTCACTGAGCTACAATTAGAAATAAGGTAGATTAAAGAGGATCGCGCATGCAAAGTAGGGCACTTAGTGATCGCTCAGTCCATTAAAAATATTGTCATTTAATTGGATTTTTTTATTTGTTGAGATCTTTTAATAATCTACTCACGCAATGTCGTGGCATTCACAGAAATTTTTAATTGCCATAAGTTTCAGAACTATTCAGGAAATTCACGAAGACGGTGTGATGGAAATATTAGGGTTTTCGCACCACTTGAAGTCAAAGTTAAAAAGCCACTAAAGAAGCACATGTATTCAGCTATATATGGCAATTCAGTTCCTAATGCTGTTGAGACACACTTTATGTCAAATTTCTAGTTGTTAATTATGATTTGTATTTTATTTCCTTTTCATATGTGCTGTGCTAAATAGAAGGATGAAATATTTTATCAATACCAAAAACAAAATCTTTATAGCTAACCATCTTCTGGTTTCTTTTTTCGGAGTGCTTTTATATCATGTAAATTTTCATGCTATTGAATTGTCATTTGCGATGTTTTTCTTTTGTTTGGAATTTTCTGACATAAGGGCATTTAACTTTTTGCAACCAAGTTATATTAAAATACCACAAATACCATTTCATAAATTTATCCTACCTCAGAGCAAGTATAAAGCTGTACCTAAAATATCGATTTTTTTGCTTTACTCGTATTGTGGTCGTTTGTCATATCAAAGATTCCAAGCCTTCGAGGAAATTTTATCTCCGTCATGCACGGACGACAGTAAAACTTTTTCTGTGTTTTATGTTTGAACATGGAAGAAATGACTGAAGGAATCTAAATATTTTCTAACATATAGTATTCTATATGTTATGTATTATGATTTTCGTGAAATATTTCACATACGTTTGTTTCTTTGGATTTTTATGTCAGCATTTCTTTATTTTTCAACTTTTCGAAACATTATAAAATACATTATTTTGGAGTTTAATTTATATTAATATTGAATTTATAGACAAAAGAAAAGTCGAAGAAATTTCTATCAAGTAAAATATATGACATTTTGTTTCCAAAAGTTTAATACAATAACATTTAACGCAAGATGTTGATTTTGCAGCGTACTTTAGCATCACAGGTAAAGATTCTTGAACATATAATGGAAGTTTATGACACAACAGTCATTTATTGTATCGTTCCGAATCTATTAAAAATTATGTTGTTCTATTGGTGACATAATGTACTAATTTAAGAAAACCGAATATAATTATAGCGATTAAACTATTCAATCTCTCTTCGTCTAAATAATGTTGCGCTGTATAAACTAATGATCAGAACATTGTGTTTACGTTAATTTAACGAATTATATAGATTTTTAACAAACTAATATTGTTCAATAAAATATCGATTATTCAACATTCAAACTGTTAGCGAAGATAGGAAACAAGGAAACAAGTCAAACCCGCAAGGAAAACATAGCTGGAAAGGCCAAACGGATGAATTAGAGGAAGCTGATCGGCAGCGATTTAGTTTCATTTCAGCACAAATATTTAAAATTCCGACTACGTACAGAAAAATGCAACAATTTATTACATTTGAGATGACGGACATAACGACCAAGTTGCAAGAATCTCCATCACCGATGGAAATTCAGTGAAATGCAGGGTATTTTCATATGGTATCGCTAAGCCATGCACCGTCGTCTATAGCTGAATATTGTGATAACTTTAAGCAGTTGCTTTGAAACTGGACATGAGCATTTATTGTCCAAATGCGAAGTATAGCGGAATAAAGATTTTAATACATTTCACTCGTTATTGGCTTGTCATTTCTGCCTTTTCCTGAACCTCATCCCTCATCCTTCCGCATTTCTGACCATACATTCCTCATAAACTAGGTTTTATGTTAAAGTTTTCTACCTGTTCTAAATATTTGTATGCTGAATCATCTTGTATAAGCACACCTTACACTTTTGAAATTATCTTAATCATTCATAAGGAAAAGTAATCTATTTTTAAACATAAACAAATTCATTCATCATCATTTAAACATTAAATTTTTGTATCATCCATGGCTTTAAAATTAAATCATGCAAAAAGTAGAACTGAAGTTCGTTTATTTCAGATTTCTAGATATGTCAGTAGACAATTATCTATATCTAAAAAAGACCATGTGTGTGACCAGACTATTACAGCTCTGAAATTAAGCACACAGGCAGTGGCAGTGGTTACTCAATGCACTTCGAAGTCAGAATTTTAAAATTTAATCCAGAAAATTTTTTATTCAATATTTTGTGGTATTTCGGGTGATTTTTAGTACTCATTTCTCCATTGAATTTTTTCTAATAATCGTAGGAAGAAAATAGATACACCATAAGAAAGGACAAACAATTTCCGTTCTAATGAAATTTGCTTTACACGTCTAAAAGTTTGTTTTATACAAAAAAATTTCGTACATTATTTTATCCTATTTTAATAATTTTTAAAAAATATTCTTGGTATAATTTACGACAATAATGTTCAATGTTACAACGCAATTCAAACCGCTTTCAATGCTTAAACAAATATTTGTGTGTGTGAGCGTTGTCCAAACGAATCTATCGCACTTACAGCCATGAAATTCGACAACATTTAGTCGTAATAGTGACTCAAAGCACTTCGAAGCCCGAATTTTTAAATTTAATCGAGAAATTGTTTTTATTAATATTTTTTGGTGTTTGGAGTGATTTTCCGAACTCCTATTTCTCCATAATATCGTTTCTGATAATCGTAGGAATAAAACAAATACACCATCGTATAGATCAAACAATTACCGTTGTAATGAAGTTTGTTCTGAGAGTCTAACATAATTTACTGAATTATGATTTTTTTAAAAAAAATAGTCAGTTTTCTCGAAAACATTTAAGAATTAAAACTTATTTCCTTGCATCCAACATTCTAATTTTGTTATGTATTTCAAATTTTTTGAGGTAATAACTGGAACATTTCTCCCTGATTTAAAACAAGAACAGTTAAAATATATTTTTCTCCGATTTTTAAATAATTTTTTCTTGATCACTTCGAAGATTTTCTATCGCAGATCTGAAGCGAAGCTTCCTATTAAGTAAAGGTTCTGAGAATGGATTGTTACTATCTTATTGGCTGGCGGCGTGCCATGATATGTTTGAATGAATATGTTTTTGTTTGATTTCGTTTTTAAAACTTTATTTTATACCATTGTGGGCTTTTTTTATTTTGTTGAAATCAAGATGCCACGGGCAGCACCGTGTGGGTACTACAAGTTTTATATATTTGGGGTCAAATTTTTTTTGCCAAATATTTAACCGGTAGTTCATCTTGTTAAACATGACTTCACTGAACATTTTTAAAATTTTTTTGTTTTCATCATTCAAGAACGGGTCAGATATCCTGTATTATATCGATAATAAATGACCATAAGTAGATATTCGGCATCTTAAAATGTTCTTTATTATTTCACATTACCCGAACAAATAATGAAGAATTTTCCGAGTAAATAAGGATTTGTTTTCCTCCAAATTTAGGTGGTTTAATTTTACAGTTAAAAAAACATTAGCGTGGATAAACTAGAGTTTTAAAGCATCTTCTAAGTCATATGCATATATTCTGATACAAATGAAGAACAGTAAAAGGTTTCAGGTTGATTTCCATAAGTTATATTTGGTAACTGGATAGGAGCATCTTTTTCTTCATTTAAAACACACTACTCTATTTACATACTACTGTAGTTTTGAGACATTCTCGGATATATTTCCATAACTTCGATAGGAATGGTAGGCGATTTCTAATTTATTTGTTTCCAAAATTTTTACTTACAGTTAAACGGTTTTATTACACCCTATGCCATTCCAAGTACTTTTATAGAATCATAGCCTTTCTCCCTATCAGAATTAGAGATGTCTGACAAAAATTGCATTGCATCACTCTATTATCAATTCTTTTGAAATTGCCATGATTCTTGACTGTTTCTAATTTGATTTTTTTTAAAATTTCTGTCTATACGCATTTCTATATTTAAATACATCGTTTTTCTAAATTCAGTTAAGTTGTATACAATCATTTGCTATACACAAGCTTGAGAAAGTAAATATTTATTGTTCAGATAATTCTTCAATCATATTTTTTACAACTAGAAATTACTTAAAACTGTGCTGTGATATTTCTACAACAGAAAAAATTGATGCAAGAAGTTTAAGAACGGTATGTACCTTTTTAATTTTTTATTGAATTAATTTTCTCTCCTTCCAACAATTACTTAGAAAATATACTTGTAACATATAATTTAATATGTTGCGATAAGAATAATCTTTAAAGCTAATAAATGTTAATTTCATGTCTGTGTATTTTCTAGAAAATCTGAAACTACTATAATTCTGTATAATTTAGAGATTTTCTAATATACTTATATATTTTTAGGAAGAAAAGATACAGTTCAAAAGCATATTTTCGAATAAAATTTTAATGAATCATTTGGGGTTCACAATATAAAGGAGAATAATGCAATAATTTGTTCAAGCTGCAGAAGGTAATTTTAATTCACCTCGAGCAAAGTCTATAATTTTTTCTGTAGTATATAAATAGGGATTTCATTTCAATACAACGAAGTCCATATCTTATCAATATTTTAAAGTATGTAAACCCCAGGAGCGACATTATTTGGCAAAAGAACTAACAAAATCATTTCCAAAGTATCACATTCTTAAAGAGTTGCTTCTGGCAAATGAGATTTAAGGTGCAGCAAATGCTTATTCGGCTCCATACTGCCCGAAGGAATAGCAAATAAATGGTTTACATGTTTGCTGTTTGATCCTACTATAAACATTCCTGAAAATGAGATTTTACCTCCCGCAAAAGGAGGTGATTACTTGGGTAAATATGCTCGATTCTAAGGCTACACTTCTCACGAAGAATCATTCGCTGCTTTTAGAGATGTCTAGGTGGATGTGAAATGTTCACAACTTCTGCGTTTTCTCATCAATTAGATCGTTTATGAGTCTTGGGAATTCAGACTTAAAGTGATCGTGTTTAAATGGAAGTCTGCTATTCCGACATTTTAAATCTGCATAACTGCTTCAGTGTATGATAGTCTCCAGGCCTTGCATTTTCCGTAAACAAGTGTTTATATAATTGAAACTTGTATACCCATGATAAATATGAAATATCTATGTAATGTTTTACACATTTAGATAGATACTTACGACTATACTAACAGCTCTAGGTTGAATATTGAAAAACTAAGTTATTTTATGGTATATTACTGACATTTGACATAAATCATTATAATATTTCCGTGAATGCATTCAGATTTAATGTAACATGTCTGCATTCTAAGAATTCAACAAATAAAACATATAATAAATTTGGTGCATTCATTGTAGGCTATAAATATTTTGTTATCTAGAGTAGCAATTCAATAATTTTATTATACTAGATATTATTTTACAAAATAATTGATAATTTCTTTTTATATAGTTTCTTAAGGAACTTGAAAAAACTTGACTAGATTTTTAGACCTCATCTAGTTTCAAAAAGGTAATTTAATATAACTAAATTTAAATAGAATAAATAATACAGCCTAGTAAATCATCTGAAAAATGTCAAATGTTTATCTATTTTTAACATTTTAACACTTTCTTTCTTTCCCTAGACATTTAACAAAACATCATTAATTTATTATGGATTCCTTTAGTGATGAAAAAATAGAATTAATTCCTTTTCCGATCAATTAAAATCCTGAAGAGAAACAAATAAAACAAATTTGAGAGAATTCATTACAAATTCCGTTTCATGTCACAGCTCTTCGTACTTTTTTCTAATCGTACTTTGTAAATTAAAACTGAAATTTTGTTTGATAAAGGAGACCTGAATACGAATTCGATGTTTTTCGCTCCAGGGCTTATCTAAAGAGAAATTTCGATTAAGAAATACAATTACGTAACCACCAAAGGCAATGTTTGCCTTTAAGAAAAACAATTATTTTCTGTTTGCTTGGAGAGCCCGAAATTCATGTACTCTTATTTAAAAATCTTTATTTATGTGTTCTCTCTAATGAAAGGAGAGAGAAAATTTTATTTTTAAACAATGAAATAAAATGGAATGTCCTGTGTTTCAAATTTATGTGAAGGAGGAAAAATATCTGTTGGTAAGTCATTTGGTAGTTTGTTTTCCTTAATTTTGTGGTCAGTGTTTTGAAACCAGTAACCTCGATGTTCTGAAACAGCTATTAATGTATGTCTAAGATTAAACAAATTTAATTGAAACTAACTTGAAAGAAATTAAGATGATACTTTCTTATTTACTTGTGTTTCCTAATAAGAAATCTAAATACTTACATGATTAAATAGGTGCCTACTGATAAATATCGAGTTATACTAGAGTACATTTGATGAAACTACATATTGTTGCTTAACAACCTAACTGGATTTTTTGAAATTTCAAAGACGAAAAACATATTAAATTTTTCGCAACCAGTAACGAATATATCTGAATTTATTTAACATCTAATCGTATGAGACCACATATTCCCACCAGATGTGCAGAAAAATTAAGAAATATTTGTTATTGCTGGCGAAAAATTGAGTATTTTTTTCCTCTTCGAAATGTTAAAAAATTGAGATAGGTGAGGTTGCTTGTTAAAAGTGACGATATTCTAGAGATAATTTGTTATAACCATGTTAAATTAGAAGCAAAACATAAATATATATAAGAAATATAAAATATTTTTACTCTATTTATCATCAAATATTTTTACTCTATTTATTATCAAATATTTTTACTCTATTTAATATTAAATAATTTTACTTTCATTTTTACACTATTTATTTACAATTTCCACTTGTGATATTTCTGTATGAATGTGTGATGCGAAGAATCAGAATATTAATATATTTTGAATAGAAAATTATTAAATATTTAACAGTTTTTCTTACTTGAAAATGATCAATGATAAATAATTTTGATATTTCAAAATCTGAGAGGAATCAGATAAAAGAAAGGGATATTATTTTATAATCAGTGCAGAAATATTTTATTACAAAAGTATTGAAATGAAACAAGCCACTATGATGAAATAAACTGAGGAATTATTCTGAAAGATAAAAATGGCACATTCTCACAGTGGGTGTTCAAAATGTAAGAATTTTCATCGAAACCTTACCCTAATATGTTTACCCAAATATGAGACCTAATTTTAAATGTAAGAGGGCACACTTTATTAATCTAATTTTAAAGGTTTATTTTCAGTTCTTGGAAAAGTGTGTCTTTTTTCGCAAAAACACGGGGCGTTCGGGAACCTTACAAAGAAATCCATAGTTGATAAATCAGGGAACGATTGGAGACAGAGACCTTTCGAATTGAGTCTGTCCAATAATCTGTGTGAATAGATGTTGACACATCAAGACATGACAAGTCATCCTGCTGCAACTATCAAAAGCGCTTATTTCTTCAATTAGAGCAAAACAGTGCTAGATGGAGTCGATGCAAACAATTCCATTATCTTGTCCGTTTAAAGAACTACATAAAAGAACTATCTTTCTGTGTGGCATAACACTGTGAACAAAATTTTTGCTGAATTTAGATATATCTTTTGAAACACATGGAGATATCTTGCGATGATATTCATGTGCTTTTGGCTATTGACGTATACACTTATAGGAAACCAAGCGTTATCCAGTGAAGAAATCGAATTAAGCTTTCTTGACTTAAGTGGAGTACTCCCTTGTGTTGAATCTGATGTCTATGATCATTTTCTCTCGCAGTATCTTAACCTGATATTACCTATTATTTAGAAGAGACGAATGGTCACTTCTTTTCTTGCTTATGAACGATTCCAAGATTTTAAATTCCGTTATGTAGTGGAAAATCGGTGTTGTTAGCTTAAAATCATATAGGAATGTCTATATAAACGCCCCAATACCTTTTTAGTAAGAATGTGCTGAAAAGTATAGTTTATCCTAATAAATTCTTTCTCCTTGGATAAACTCATCTCCATGTTGCATTAAACCAACTATTTCTAAAGATGAAAACGTCAAATGCAAATAGAATCTCAAGTGATAAATTCCCTATAAATATATAGTAGGACTTACTAATGAAGCAATTTACTGGTTATATAAACTCTGTAATTATTTCAATTCTTAAAACATTGACATCGTGCCTTTTAGAAGGGATTAATAATTTGAGTAATCGCTTCATATTGAGTTTTATTAACAAAAATATTCCTTCAGAACAAGGTATCAGCATGACTAATTAATACTTTTAAAACGAAATAAATAGAATTACCCAAATTAAAGGTAATTTATAATGCCTGAATATGAAATATTCAGGTATGAGTATTCTGTTGCTACTATTAAAAATTAGAAAATTCTTTCGGTTTTCTACATACTTCTTACTAAAATGTATGATTACATGTTCAAAAAAACATAATTACCAGCGAAAATTGAACAAACTTTCTCATAAAAACTTTCGTTAATTTTAGATATTTTAACTTTTCTACAATGATTCTTGAGCTCAATTTGTGCATCGAATTACTGCATTTTTATATTTATAATCTAAAATTCAGTTATTAATAGACTTTATCATTCGACAGAAAAATGACCAGTTATACCTTAACATCTCAAGAGTTCTATGGACTCTTAGGCGACGACAAAACATTACCAAATCAGAAGGGGATCGTATGTCAAGACTGTAGAGAAATCTGTTGTTGTTGTTTGTAGTTGTTTCATGTCCTCCTGGTCCAAATACTAGACCAGGTCCATGATACCATGTCGCTCTAACAGTACCACAAGTCCATTTTCCTCCTCACTCCACAGCAGCCTCGCAGAGGCGCCAATACAGTCAATGACATGAGCAGGAGAAACAGGATAGGAACAAGGGCAGGAGGATAAGTCTTTTCTTTGTCGACGAATTTCAAGCTTTTGATATGGCCACTACGAAGTCTGGCCAATGCAGTCTGTGCGGATCTTGTACCTTCGGACGGTAGAGACAGACCAGGACTATTTCCAGCATACCATTCATGTGCGGGAGAAACTTTCTAAGTAGAATTTGCTTTAGCCCTGTGGATAGAAAATATTTCGGACGCGAAGAGTTCACCAGAAGCAGCAGAAGGAAGAGCACTTCCCTCTTTCGCAAGCAAGTCCGCCACCTCATTGCCGAAGACTCCAAAATGGGAGGGAATCCATTGAATGCAAATTCTGCTTTTCTGTGAAAGTGTAACAATTTTGGAAATAATTTCTTGACCGGTTTTTTCTGGAACTTTCGGCCAATTTTTTAAGTATTGGATTGAACTTTTGCTGTCCGTCAAAATATAGGTGTCGCTAGTTTCAAAACGAAGGGCGAAATCCAAGGCTTCTCTGATTGCAAGAAGTTCCGATCGGAAAACCGAACAGTTATCTGGGTTGCGAAATCTGCAACGAAAAACCAAATCATCTTCGGCTTTAGCATAGACGCCACTGCTCGTCCTACCTGAGTCCGATTTACTCCCATCATTATAAAGTACCAGGATCTGAGAAGGGATGTTGTTGATTACTTCCAGAAAGAAATCTACACATTTTAAGGGGTTAAGTCGATATTGACAAAATTAATACTATAAATTTGAAAAGGGAAAAATTGTATTTTATTTTATCTTTCCCTCTTTCGGATGATTTCGGAGTTTAAATTATTGAATAAGACAATAACATAAGAATAAATTAAAAATAACAATAAATATATAATTATTTTTCTTTGGTGTATGAATTTAGTTATTGTTAATGATAATCAGTTTGCCGTCAATTTGAAGCTTATTAAATAAAACATGATAACAATTTAAGATAATTAAAAGAGGATTTTCTGTGGGTAAAGTTTGCGAACAACATTAAAACAGGTCAGCAGTATATTTAGCTTTGAACGATGCTTCGTTATCTTTATTTCTTTTTCAGGAGTTTGTCACTTTTATTACTTTACCGTCTTTGTGTGTTGTAACTTACGTTTCAGGCGTGCAATAAAAATCTTAATAATATCGATAGCCATAAATATCGCCTATCATAGAATGTTCTGTGTGTCACTGAAATCATAAATTTTAATTGAGTTACAATAAAATCTAAAACAAATATGTTATGATGATTATGTAGACAGCAGGAAAGGGAAAGGATATTTTATGATATGTATTTTTGGAAATGTGAAAAGTATGCAAAAACTTTTTCAAGAGCTCGTGTGATGTATTTTATACGAGATATTTTGTAAATAAATACTTAATAATAAAATAAGATTGATGATCTGCGAAATACTTATTTATATCTTTTTTAACAGATATTGTAAAAGATATAAAATTTTATATATTCCTATCTTTTTTTGTAGAACATTTCCGAATAATTCATTTCAGGCATAAGATCCATTACCTACTATTAGCATGTTTTTCATGAATTTACTTGGACTTAACCGAAATTTCAATTTGACGTGCACTTAAGTATTTTTTTTTCGAAAACGAAATGTTCAAATATTATTTTTGATCTTCTTTTTGTAATTCTTATTTTATACAATGCTTTTTCCTGTTTCATATTTGCCTCATTTGATAAATACATAAAAAGTTGCAAGAAATAATTGGCTATTTTTCACGTACTTGAATTTCAGTTCATCATGGAACCTCAACAAAGTAGTTTTAAACATAAAGTTTCCATAGAGATTTAAACCATATAATTTCAGTAACCTTACATCTGCTCTATTTATTGTGTATGTATGAATGTATCTAAGTGAGAAAAGGCACGTGACATCACATTTCTCTGAGAAACTGTCGGCATGGTCTAACATCTATTGATGCGTTGTCGTACGTGGTACTGAAAATCATTTCTGAATTGTCATATACAATATTCAGTTGATTCTAGCATAAGAAATCTTACTTGTACATTATGAGCTTCACGTATGTTTGCGGAATTGAAATATGCTGATAAGAAAATAAAAGAATAGCAAGACCCTAAGTGCACATCGTACCTACTGAATTATATCGTTGCTAAATATGGTAGCCCTGAGGTCCAATGATCTGCCCTGTAGAACGCCAACGGACAGACACACATGTTCACTTTTATTATTAAAAGCGATAATAATGCTAAGCGATAGTAATAGAAGTAGCAATATTGTGGTGTTTTCAGTACAAATTCCAGTGCAGGATATGCTCCTCCAAACACAAGATTGATTGTATGTGTTAAAGAGTAACCAATGCTAAAAGTAGAATGTTAATGGCTACTTACTGTGGTAGTAAACTGAAAAAGAAATTCATTAAATATGGCGCTGTTACGCCTGAAGTGGCCAATGAAAAATTCAGGGTTACCAAGGCATAACATTTTATTTTCTAAAATCTAAATTTACTGATCACATCTATATTTATTTCTAGGTTAACATATGAGATGAACATAAAGACGACGAGTCCAACGAACAGTTGCCCGACTTCACAACAATGGCGGGATAAAAAGTTCGAATCAAGTTACGAAATGGCCATTTCAATAATATCTGCAAATACCTTGCGTACGTTATTTACGATGAACCCCGGAGTTGTAGGTTTAATATGTCAACTCGTACTATTCACTTCGATACTTCAGTCGCTTCAAAGGTCTTTCGTTTTTCCTCATCTCCTAACAGTAGAATTATCATTTTGTTGGGTCGCTTGCACCTCCATGAGCTGCTTTCACCGTCTACGCTCTCGTTCAACGCAGTCCTTTATGCTCTGTCCCAAGGGTCGTCCCTCCGCGTTTGGTGTTTGCGTCGTGCCTCTGATCGGTGGTACCATCTGGTGGGTTGCTGAACCGCTAACAGTTCTGTTGTGTTGCATTTGCAGCTGTATGATTAAAGAACAAATTCTAGAAGAAAGTTGCACAATGCAAAAGTATATAGAATTACTTCAGTGATATAACAAATAATGCATTTCAATTAAAGCAAAATATGTTGAAAATAAACTGCTGAAATTTCAAAAGTATTGAAAGAACTCAATGGCTATGCGAAAATTATAGTTTATTATAATGTTTTCACCTACTACATCCTTACGATTTAAAACGGACGTAAGGAAAAATGTTGATCGATGATAATTAAAGGTATGGCATTCATTTAAAATATGGATGATAGAGTTCCTACATCACAATTAGAGCAGGTGGCGACTCGTTCTTCAAGAAGCAGATTTGCGCGTGTGATAGATGCCGAGCCGAGTCATCTTCACATCCAAGCCTTTGGCTTTGTAAAACAGGCCAGGTAGCTATGGTTGGTTTGACTGCAAGTAGTTCAGTCATATTAGGCCAAGTTAAATCCAAGCGAGATTTTTCAAATCCAACCACGAAGGCATAGAATGAATACCACTAAGAATTAGGAAACCAACGATCATTTTATAGATTTATGGTTAATTATTTTAAACTTTATATCATGGTGAGTAGTCTG
Source organism: Araneus ventricosus (assembly GCA_013235015.1). Taxonomy (NCBI): domain Eukaryota; kingdom Metazoa; phylum Arthropoda; class Arachnida; order Araneae; family Araneidae; genus Araneus; species Araneus ventricosus. The sequence continues at coordinate 100,588 of BGPR01000712.1, read as the reverse complement.
TTATGCAAAACTTACCTGAAGAAGTTGCACAATAGATTATTTCTAATGCAATGATTATTTGTTCAATAATGCAACATTTTAATTTTTCTGTAATTTATTTCCGAAATTAATTGTATCTCAAAATTTGTAAATTGGAGTTCGTTCCCAGCTGAATAATGCAACTTCCGTATTATAATATTATCATTAAATGAAATTGGAACAAAACAATTATTTGCCATGAAACAAAGGAAAGACAAAACAATTAAGCAGTTGATAAGTCTAATATTAATCTTTGTTTTGTAGCAAGAGAGCAATTATGAAATTAGATTGAATTACTGAAATTCTTGCTATTCTCTGGCACTTGGCAACATATTTTTAATAAAACAAGTGATATTAAAATATTAAGATAAATCGTTTACAATTGGAAGAACAAGGAACAAACATTTCGTCATATAGGTCTATATTTTCTGACTACGCATTCTTAAATTTCAGATGGAAAAATATTTACATTCAAATTAAAAACTTCTATTACAAAGAACTAAAACAGATTTAAACTTAAATATGAATTTAAGTTAAACTGGAACTATAAAGAAAGGCAATTTTGAGACAACGGAAATCTCTTTTTATGGTTTAGAAGCATACAAATCCTTTGTCTCTTGAAATGGCAAATTAAGGAAATAAAGTTGCGAGAGATAATAAAGCACAATGGGGTACTAACTTGTTTTTGGCTTATGATGGCTTAATTTTCTTATTAATAGAATTGCGGAACGAGGCGAATACTGCACTGTAAGAAAATTGTTTCTATTTTAATTAAAACTCGTATTTTATGTGCCAAGTTTTCTTGGGTTTTGCTGATACAGGACATAAACAACACAATGGCAGATTTCAAGTTATTAGTTTATTATGTCATTAGAGGAAAAGCAACATTCTGAAAAAGATTTCATTTATTTTTCTATTAGGTGGTTTTGTTCATTCCATACTGAAACAATAACGATATGAGAATAATTGATGTACTATTTGCAAATATATATTTATTTTACTATACGTGATTGATTCCGAAATATTTCAACGCATCATTAAAAAAGCTTTTCCATGCATAGCTAGAGGAGATATAATAACTAAGGTGCAGAGAAAATGCACATTTTTTTATTAAAAGTAATTTTATTTCCACTATAGTTGTATTTGCATTTAATAGAAATAACAAAATAAAATTTTTGTATATAATTTACAAATATTCTTCTAAAAATAGTTTCCTCTTAATTCTAATTGTGTTCATATTTTTTCAGTAAAAATATGTTTTTATCGAAATATGCCTTCTAAATAAAACTTCATTTTTCTACACACCTCTCTTTTCCTTCAAGAGAAGCAAAATGAAATACTAGTAATATTGTACAAACAAATATAGAAACGCCGTGCTGGAAACTTCTACTCTACATGGGAAGCAGTAATTGCACTAAGGTTACTACATTAACATACAGTTTTGAAGCAACACGATGGCTATCTGAAACGGACCGAGCAATTTTGAACTGTTTCGGGTGACGAGGACGACACCTAAGTTGGCACCGCATATTTACGGATCCTACTATGGTTTGGATTGAGGTCGTTTTTCATTGGCTCTCAGCGTCACGTGACTTCGCTTGATTCTGAATGTTGTCATAGGAGCGCGCTTAGTTTGGATTCAGATTTTTGTCTTAGCTATTGTATCATGGAAAAACCAAAATTATCTTTTAATTACGATTATTTGGATATTTCTAAAGGGAATGATAAATTCAAGGTAAAGATCATTTTATTTTGTATATGTTGCTTTTACATTTCTGCTATGTTTGTTTCGTATTTGTTATATATATCAAGCAGTGATTCAGGAGCTACTGACAAAGCTTTTTTCTCCTTCTCTTCCTCTTCATCTGTTTGGCAACAGCAATAACTGGTTTGGCGTTCATTCTCCTCGTGTTCCTCACGGACACGCTAGTTTTTTCCTGGTCATGGTATCGTATATCGCTTTTATTTTATTATTTTTTGTGTATACTGCTATTTTATTTGTTTTATTCTAGGTCTTTTGTATTCGGATTTTTTGCTTTCGATTCTTTTTAAATCTTCTTAAATGTATTTATCTTTTATTCAAGAATTCTTCCATTTTTAATTGTCTTGTGCTTTTTGAGGGGATGGCGGCATTTTTTAACGGATTTCGTTTGTCGTTAGCAGAAAAAAGCACAAATTAATATCATGAGCGAGCTTCTCTTCCTGACTAGCGGCTTGCTATGATATTTTTCAAATTTAATTTGGTTTTTATCTATTTTTTGCCATTGTGTCTTGATTATTTTTGAGTTTTTGTCTTGTGTTTCTAAATATATATAGATATATATATATATATATATATATATGTCTTTACACAAATAAAATGGCTTGCACAATTAAATAGAAGTATGTGGATTCTGTATAATCAGAAACTACAACTACTTCCTTTCTGTGTGCACTTTCATCGCACTCAAACATTATCTATGAATGTTGACCTTTTCCAGTTCCTTTTTACGTCAGTAAAAATCCTGTTTATGCTCTGTAGCCGCTAATGAAAGCAAAAACAACAACAGTGGCATTCATCATGGAACTAGATTAGTAAATAAACTTGTTTGCACCGGCTTGATGACATGAATTACGAGTCGAGTCTGAAATACTCTGTTTCTCAGCCTTTTTAAAGTGTGTACTTGAAAAAGTATTTAAAGCAGTAAATTATGGTTTACCGCATTTCAGAATTTAAAACTGAAACATAAAATACGTTTTAGAAATTTTATGTTTTCAAACATGAAATATTTTATGTCCCTTACTTATTTTCGCAGTGATAGCTTTTTCTTCTTAAAAATGTGTGTTCTTTACGACAAGTCATAAAACAACTGCATTGCAAGCACTGATAATCGATTCTTTTCTGTTTTATCTAAATAAGAGAACAAAGATATAACCAAAAGTAAAATCGCAAAGCACTTTGAAGTGCAAAAAAGAAGAAAGAATGCAAAGGTTCATTATTTTCAATATATGTTTTTAATAATCGTTGTATTGCATAATTATGCTTACAAAAATTATCGCAGGATAAATAAGAAAAAAATCAAGTTGAATGAAGCAAACACACTTCCAAATACAGTTAGAAAAAAAATTAGAAAACAACCCACAGACAAAACTATGTTATTTTCAAATTGAACAAAGAAGCCACAAAACAGGTGGTGGTGGTAGCGTTTATTACTTGGTCCAGCAGATCTAGCTGATTCTATATGAATGGGTAAAAAAAATGATAAGGAAAATAACCTCATATGTTGATCAAGGCGACCTTGAAACATGTAGGTGTCACCTGAGGAAGAAGGGTGATTTAGCCCTAAAATATGGGGGTAGTTTACAATATGGAGAATGTGTAGGCGGAAATTACCCAAATGCACCCACTCGAATGAAAGATAGTTAATTGATAGCTCAAGGATAAACATTCGATACTCATAAAAATTCCAACTTTTACCATCTGTTTTCTCGGCATGAGTGGAAAAGAGTGCAAGTGGGTGCTGCAAAACTAAATTTCAAGAAATGGATAAAAAATCCGCGTGTTGAAAGTGGGGCCCATAGTTTGAAACACATTTGACTTTTATGAAAAATCGCACTCGTTTTGTTGAATGGAAACTAATAGCCATTTACACAGGTTTGTAAGGACATAAAATTATCAAAAGGCAGTATTTCATGAATCTGGAAACGGTTTGAAGACAATGAGGCTGCACGCAAACAACGAGGTTAACGTTGAAAATGGGGCATAAAAACTCTCACGACCATTGTTTGGTAACGATTGCTACAAGAAACAGACACCTGATATCTTCCCTGGTTACACTGGTATTCACTACAGATGCATAAACTCAGCTAACCAGATATACCATTAGTGATAGGCTGCATAAACGAGGCATGTTTGTTAAAAAACCATTCTTTGTCTCCTCACTTGGATTGGGAAATGCACCTGTATGAAGTGGCCCAGAGAGTATCGCTCTTGGAGGTTGAGTCCTTATATTATGGTTATACAAGTGATAATCTTTATTGAAACAGTACTAAAAACTGCAACCGAGTTCTTTTCACTAATGTGTTCCCATTTTTGTTCAGAGAGTGATTCCAGACCTTTAAAATCAGTTAGGGGAAAATAACATGAGATGTACTTGGAAAAAGTGGTGGGATCATGATATCAGTTGTTGAAACGCATGTCAAGTTGCTTAGGGATGCAATCGACAATAACTTCATCCTAATGGACGATAATGTACGTTGCATCGTGTTGCATTGGTGACGGAGTATCTCGAGTGCGTAGGAATCCGGTTGGTAGAGTGACCCGCATATTCTCCTGATTTAAATCCGATAGTACGTGTGTGAGACTCACTAGCTCGTCGGCTTGCATCACTTCAGCTCTCGCCTAGCATTCTGCAGGAACTTTAGAGACACAATTCAGTATGAATTCCTATTATTACCGCAGGTAATCCTTGATTATCTAATACAGAACTTACAAAAGTGCTATAAAGCTTGCATTTCGATCACCATATGCCAAATTAATTGTTTCTATGTATCGCTATAATGATGCAACAGTAATCATTTCCTGCTCATCCTTATATTAGATTTTCTATTCTCTTATTTGAATTTGTTTTCTGTAGAAGTAAGCAGTTCTGCATTTGGAAGATTTTTCAGGCTTGATAAATAAAAAACTTGTGCAAATTAAATGTTCTTACTCCAAAATAATTCAAGTTACATGGGGTTTTATAGTTGTTCCTTTAATTTTTATCACAAGGGTATTTCAAACACTAAAAATGATAGAAACTCATCCCTCAGAAAGTATAACACATTTAATTTCCAATAGCTCCTGGAAATACAAAGGCGATGTATCGATTAAAAGATTCAAGGATTATACATACAGAAAATTGGATCTTCTGACTGTGCAGAAATATATCGCTAAATTTTAAGCTTAATCATGTTGTTTGGGATGTTGATAGTTATATGTTAAAAAATAAATCTTCATATAAGCATGTCAAAAGAAAGTATTTTTGACACATTTTCAGACATCATTTTAGTTCTTCATTACAAAAAAGCACATAATTAATTGCTAGGTAATATAAGCTTATAAATATTTCAGATATTCTTTTAAGGGGTGTTGGAACCTTTATACGGACAATGTTAAACTGGTCATTTCGATGCGCCTTTTCTCAAAATCCGTTATAGATTCATGCTTGAAATTTTTTATGCAAGTGAATTACACCTTTCTCATTATACTTAAATGGATTTAAGAAAAACTCAAAAATTTGTTTTTTTACAAATTTATTTTGGGTCAAAACCGACAAAGTAAAATTTGCCATTTCGATGTACCTTTTCTCAACATCTGTTACAGTTACATGTTTGAATTTTTTTATGAAGTAAAGTACACCTTTGTCATCATACTGGATGTAGATTTTGTAAAAAAACTCAAAAAATTAATTTTTAACAAATTTGTTTGTGTTAAAATAGGGTAAAATTTCACTATGACTAATTAAATATTTTGGAAATTTATAAAAAAATTAAAAATTAAAACCAAAAGCTACCTTCAGTATATTGAGAAAGGTGTACTTTACTTGTATAAAAATTTCAAATATGCAACTATAACGGAATTTGAGAAAAGGTACAACGAAATAGCCAATTTTACATTGTAGGTTTGGACACAAAAAAATTGTAAAAAAGTAAGTTTTTGAGTTTAAAAAAACAATTTAAATATAAGGAGAAAAGTGTACTGAACTTACATAAACATGTCAAACATGAATCTATAACAGATGTTGATAAAAGGTGCATTGAAATGGCCATTTTGACATTGTTGGTATAAGGGTTCCAACACCCCTTTATAAAATGCATTTCAAAATTATATATATATATATATATATACCTTTCCTGATATATCTTGACTATCATTTTGAAATGCATTATATATATATATATATATATATATATATATATATACATATATTAATAAAAGAAAACGTAGAAAGAAAACATTAAAAACAAGCTGTAAAAAAAAAAAAAAAAATATATATATATATATATATATATATATATATATATATGTATGTATGTAAGGATTATTATGGGTAATAAGTTTTATAAATAATTACCGGATCGTTAGTCGGTTATTATATATAGTCAACTCAGTAATTATAAATAATGACCGGTCATTACATATAATATTCGATGCAATTATGAATAATAACCGATTATCCATATTGATCGTAATGTATATACATATAGCAAATAATAACATCAAATATAGTAAATATTGAATAATCCTGAATTTATAATATAAATAAAAAATAAATTAAATTATTTGGTTAATTTAAGTTGAATCACAGTTAGAAATCTAGCTTTGGCAATCTGTGATGCCAAGCTAAGTACCTGTTTATGTTGTAATGAGGATTACAGGTAAAGGATATGTAAACACATTGATTCTAATATGCCTAGTTAAATAGACATTTTATCGAATGATGCATTTATTGTTTTAGTAGATATAATAGTGCAATATATTGATGTATGTCATAGATTTAATATAGATACTTTACATATAACGAAAATATTTAGTTAGGGTTAGTGTATGGATTTTTCATTCTAATTTCTTTCATTTTAGAGTTAGAGGTTCACACAATTGACAGCATTGGTAAAGCACACATTGCTGTATTTATACTTTTGTTTTAAGAGTTGTGAACCTGGCATTTTGTACTCGAGTTTTACTTCCGATGTAAAAATTCACCAATAATGCGTTTGTAAAATAAATGTCAATTTTCAGTTTTGTAAAGGAGTTATCATTTTTTTTTGGATTGAAACTACTTTCTGTTGAGTCAGGGACTCAGAAGTGTTTACTTAACTCTAGTTAATTAACATCTTGAACAGTTTTACTTTTCTAAAAGGTGAAACATTAATTAAATTTAGCAGAGATTTCGGTGAAATCTTGGTTTGCTCTAACATTTGGCGTCCGTGACAGGACATTTTGAAATAATATTGTATTTTCAATATGTTTTGATCAGTGAAGTCTTACAAGAAAGAAGATTTGATTCTTCTGGCCAAAGAATTTGGCGAAAATGTGCCGCGAACGGCAAAAATCTGCGATCTGAAAGAGATAATTTTAAACAGCGCTGAGTACTAGGGCGGGACGAAACAGTCGAAGTTTCTTAGATCTTTTTGTGGTATTGCGGTAAAGTTGCGAACTCCCATCATTAAGAAGTGTGCAAAATCTTATAACTCTGAATTGATATCTTCTGTCGCCTCAATGGGCAGAAAGTTGTGAAAATTGGACTAAAAATGGAAAAAATTCAAAAATTAATAAACAATCACGTTTTTTTGTTCGGTTTGCGGTAGTGCTTAAAAGTTACTATTTATTAGGAACAACACTTTTAAAAAAATTTAGAATTATAAGTTAATATCTTCTGCCGCATAAACGAAGCTGAATTTTGGAAATTTAAGGCGAATATTTAAATAAATACACGTTTTACTTATATCATTATAATCCGAATAGAAACTTGACTCAACCTTTCAAACATACAAAATTACAAAAGCACTATTTTTTGTAATATTTTTTGGACTCAAATTGTGTCATTTGTTTTCTGGATTCTAGTGTAGCTCTGATAAATCCATCCTGTTCTTCGGTCCAACTCTTTTTCTGGAAACTTCACTGACGAGTTTCACAATACGCTCAACGTCTTGCGTGTGTGAAGGAAATTTAATAAAGTCCCAGCCGTCCTATGGCACATCGTCCTGTATCATCTTCAGAAGTTCATGAGAACTGATATGTCTGAGAACTGTAGGCGGTGTGACATTACAGGCTTGCCAGTCAATGAGATCTACGTAGTCTGTAGCTCGAAAGTTAACAGCAGGAATAAAAAATCTACGGACACAATTACCATCAGGGCCAATTACCCTTGCTTTGATAATTCGACGAACTGTAAACGTTCTAATATGGCATCTCTAATCAGTTAACATAGACAAAAGCATGTTTTCTGGAGCCGCAAATTAAGCGTTGCGACAAATAACTGGTTCAAATATATCGCTATAATTCTTAGGCAATTATGGAGGTGAGCTGATGAAATGCCACATGTGTATAGCACTATCCTTTATGAAATGATGAAACTTAATTCGAAACCATGAGGGTTCGTAAACTCTTAGAATAAATACATACAAGTTATCAACTAATTTTATGGGTTTGATGTTGATATATAAAGTGTCAATATTCGATTTGCAGTTGTTAGCCAGCGGGCTAAATTTAACGTGCCCGGTTGACGCTTCGCTAGATCTGAAGAACCAACGCCAGACCTAATGGCTGTGCAAATGTCTAATAAGTATTTCTGTTCACAATGTAGGTTGGTGGGATCAATACCTGGCAAGTCACATTCAGTACTATTAAAAGCAACAAGTGGCAGCTTCTCGCATGCTTTCAGGTTTCGTCCAATGTCTCCGGTGTAAGAAGAGGGACCAGAAGACTTGCGTTCAAATAGGTGTCGTAATAGCAACTCGTTGAGATGAAGTAAGCAGATAATCCATTGGATTGGTCGATGAAGTTTAAATTCATGCCTGCGAATTACACCATTAAACACTGCAGTGATCACGACATTACCGTCACATTCCAGAGAAATAAGGTTGCTAAAATCATCCAATAGCGCATTGGTTACATATTCATAAATGTTGAAATTGGCCCAGAAGGAAATTGTGTTCGTAGATTTGTTATTCCTGCTGTTAACGTTCGAGCTACAGATTACGTAGATCTCATTGACTGGCAAGCTTGTAATGTCATACCGCCTACAGTTCTCAGGAACTTCTGAAGATGATACAGGACGATGTGCCATAGGACGGCTGGAACTTTATTAAATTTCCTTCACACACGCAAGAAGTTGAGCGAATTGTGAAACTCGTCACTGAAGCCTCCAGAAAAAAAGTTGAACCGCAGAACAGGGATGGATTTATCTGAGCTACACTAGAATCCAGAAAACAAATGACACAATTCGAGTCCAAAAAAGTTTACAAAAATAGTGCTTTTGTAATTTTGTATGCTTCAAAGGTTGAATAAAGTTTCTATTGACATTATAATGAGGTAAGTAAAACGTGTATTTATTTAATTAATTCGCCTTCAATTTCCAATATCCAGCATCGTTGAGCAGCAAAAGATATTAACCTATAGTTCTAAAATCTTGTAGAGGTGTTGTTGTTAATAAATAGTAACTTTTAGACAGTACAGCAAACCGATCAACGAAATCTGTGATTTTTTATTAATTTTTAAATTTTAACCATTTTTAGTCCAATTTTCACATTTTTCTTCCCAATGAGGCGACAGAAGATATCAATTCGGAGTCATAAGATTTTGCACACTTTTTAATGATGGGAGTTCACAACTTTTCCGCACTACCGCAAAAAGATCTAAGATACTTCGACTTTTTTGACCCGCCCTAATGAGTACAAAGGTGATCTAGATTTTGTTAAAGGAATTTTGTAGAATGCTGTAAAGGACGGAAAGTTACAAGAAGAAAAATAGTTTGAGATCGAAAAAATGAATAAAAAATAAGAAAAAGAATTTGATTTGGAGAAGATAAAGCTGAAATAACAGCAAGAATTTGAATTAGAAAAAATTAAAATTAATAGTGAATGAGAATTGGCGAGAATGCAAATACAAAATCAAAACCAAGATGTGATTTATCAACAAATTCCCGAAGCTAGCAATGCTAAGAAAAAGTTCACTCTTTCTAAGCTCCAATTCCGACAGTTTGTCGATGATTTAAGAGACTGGTTAACTTTTTGGAGCCAATTTGAGGATATTGACAAAGATTATGATATTGCTCCTGAAAACAAATTCCAATATTTGGTGCAAGCCAATGTTGTCGGTTCAAGAGTAAGAGAAGTAGTGGAAAGTTTCCCACCAACAGGAGAAAATTATGCTAAAGCTGTTGACAGTTTAAAGGCTCGCTTTGGAAGGAGCCTTTAACTGTCAACTTTTTGGAGCCTTTTGGTGGAGGTTTATGTGAGGGAGTTATTGAAATTAAACATTTCTGTGCACTCTTACCAAAAACATTATCGCCAACATTCCTTTACGATAAACTGGAATCTTATTTGGGAGCTCTTGAAACTCTGGGGGTTACAACAGATAAATACGCATGGTCTTCCTATGGTAGAATCATGTTTTGACAAGGAATTTCTAAAAGCTTGGAATAGAAGTCCTACCTCCAGTTCTGCAAATGATTCAAAGGAACGGTTGGAGAATTTGATGTTATTCCTCAAGAGTGAAGTAGAAGGAGAGGAAAGAATATCTGTGGCGATGTCTGGTTTTGGTGTAACAAAAGGAGAAGATATTAAGATGCCCAGGAAAAATAAATATAACCTAAAACTCAAAGAGGCAAAATTCCAACTGCATCCACAAGAGCAACTGAAGTAAAGAAACCAAAATGCAGATTTTGCGACGGCAAACATGCCAGTTCTGGCTGTTTCAATACTCAAAAACTAAAACTGGAAGAAAAACAGTAGACAGTAAGGGACAAGATTTGTTGTTTCGCATGCCTTCTTCCCGGACATTCAGTTAGAAAATGTTTTTAACATGTCCTGTTTGTAGTAGAAAACATGTAACTCTGATGTGTGTTCAACTTCAGGCTCTCAAGAATACAAACCAGAAAAAGGAAGAGGAAGAAAATCCTTGAGGAAACGATGTGAACTTGTCAAATGTAAATCCAAATCCAAAAGTATTTCTTCGAACTTTTAAGGCCAAGCTTCTTTCCAGTGACGAAGAGAAAACAGTTCGTGAGCTGTGTGATACTGGCTGACAAAAGTCGCACATTTTAAAGAATATTGCAGAAGAGATGAAATATACCGTTAGTCGACGAGACTATAAAACATTCCTTGTTTGGTGGTGTTTCTACTAAGGAATGTAAGCATATTTGTTATAGAATAAAGTTAAAGCAACTAAATGGGAACTTCACCTGCAATTTTGAAGTTTTGAATCAAGTTGTTATACGTGAAAATGTACCACCTGTGAGTGAAGGCCCTTGGTTGGATGAGTTGAAAGAATTGGGTGTTATCTTAACTGATACCATCGTCTGTAATGAATCTATGCAAGTCCTCAATGGAATAAATATTATGGGTAGGCTCCTGACAAGCAAATGAAAACTATTGTCATCAGGTTTAGATGCAGTAGAAACCCATCTTGGATGGACATTAATGGGAAAAGTTCCACAAGTAAATACTGAAAGAGCTAACTTAGCTATGACTGTAACATCATTGCTTGTCAAAGAAGCTGAAATTGCTGATCTTTGGAGGTTAGATGTTCTTGGAATCAAAGATCCCATGGAGAAAAAGTCAAAACAAGAGATAGACCTAAAAACTAAAGAACACTTCAAAGAAACAGTGAAATTTAATCAAGACAACCATTACGAAGTTTGTTTGCCATGTGCTGATGATAGTTCTCCATTACTTGATAACTTCAACCTCTCCAAGAAAAGGCTTGAAGTAACCACTGAAAAGTTCTTGTCTCGCAATTTGTATGACAAATATGAAAATGTTTTTCAGGAATGGCTTGATCAAGGAATCATGTAAGAAGTTCCTCCAAATAAAGTAGCTTTGTAAGGGAATTACTTACCTCATGACCTTTAATTAAAGAAAGTAGAAGTACAACTCCCATTCGACCGGTATTTGACGCATCAACAGATAGAAGAACTTAGAAACGACAAAGTATATAGTAACTTATAACATACAAATTCAATAGTTATAAATATTGTTATTACTTGAGAATTATCCTATGACACTTTAGCATTTTAAGCAAAAATATTATTTCTAAATTAAGCTTTTAATACTATAATAAAACACTATAAAAATATTAACTATAAATTAAATTTACCTTTTCATAATATATATATTTATATTTAGAAAATGTACATAAAAATAAATAAATGAATATATGATTCAATCGTATTCTTAATCTAGTGGCAGCATCTACCTATGAAGTGATTTACTAAAATCTTTGTTAATTCTATTATAAATGATCACGCCAAATGTAAATCTAAAAGACTTTTAATTTAATGGTATTAAATATTTTTATTAACATAAGCATACATGAAATTTATAGGATAACCATATCTTATTAAATTTTCAAGAAGTATAAATATGAGATTGCTGATTCAATTTGTCTGTGACTAAAATAGTGCTTCTATGAATATAAATTAAGACGATATTTCTATAAATTTTACGACTAATGTTGCAATTCCGAAAAGGTAACTTGTTTATATTGAACTGAAAAGTGTTTCTTTTATCATAAATCTTAGTGCTTAATTTGTTATCAACTAATTTTATTTCAAGATCTAGAAAATCTGCAGTTGAAAAACCATTATTAGTTTTTAGTAATATCAAATATTCTGGATAAAAGTCAAGTTGTGGTGTGTAGTATTCTATTTTTGAACATATTAATAAATCATCAATATATATAGACATGATACAATAATTTTTGTAAATATTTTATTTTTCAAAATTGTCTAGAGCATTACTATCTGGTCCACCTTGTGGAAGTCCTTTAATTTGTTGGCATAATTTCTTGTCAAAACTAATATCATTTTCTTTTAATATAACTTCCATTAATGTTTCATATGTTTTAATATAAATCACTTTATTTATGCTAAATTCGTCATGAATCTATCATAAAATGTTCATCATATCTTTAATATCTATACTATTAAATAAATCTTGAAAATCAAAAGTATGCACAGAATAAATATTTATATCTTTATTACTATTTATAATTTCAATTATTAATAATAGCAATTATTATTTTCAATAGCAATTATTAATAATAACTGTATTATTTTGAACTTTTAATTATTTTATAATCTCTTGCAAATATTTTTGTAAAATAATTTTTGTACCTGTTTTCTTTATATAACTGTAATTCGCATTCGTTACGCTTCTAAATTTGATAGGATTTTTATGAAATTTTTGTAAGAAAAATATGGGGATAGTTCACTTTCTCACAATAAATATTTATTTTTTTATGAAAAGCTTTAATTCTATTATCTATTTCTCTTTCACTGAATTTAGTTTCAATATATGCATCAGTATTTAGAATATGTTCTTTAAGTACTTTGCAATAATAATACTTACAAACGATGGCATAATTATTTGGTACTTTGTCAACATAAACTTTAACAAATTCTCTCTGCAGATCCTCTATCTCTGTTTCAATATACTCGTATCTAGTTTCAACATTTGTTTCAATATTGTGTTTATACAAATCATTCAAAACTTTATGCTTATACTTCTGAAAAGCTTCTAAAGGCATAATATATTTTATTTCCATTTTCAATATAAAATTCTCTAAACCTTTTTATAATTATGTTTTAATACTCCTACTCCTACTAATTACTATTGGATATTGTCATTCTATGCTTTGTTCCCTTTCTCATTAGTTCTCTTAATATATATTATTATTCACTATATTAAAGTCGCCTGTAATTACATGTCCATGCTTTATATATATATAAAATTGTTATATTCTTTACATTTGCAATAGTCAATATTACTACTTTCTTTAATTTCATTGTAGTTAAATATCAATCTTCAAAGTTCCTTATTGTATTTAAAAGCTCGTTTGATTTTTATATTATTAATAGGAAATGAACCTTATATTTATACAAAATATCTGAAAAGTTACAATTTATGAAAGGTTTTATTCATAAATAAATATGTAGATTATTCTATGTCCTTTATTTTATTATTGACTCTTGACAATTTTAATCTTCTGAAGATTAATTTATAAATATCACTAATAATATCCCAACCATGAGTATGTGGTAGAATATTATCAAATAAATTTCTAATAATTCTTACTTCCTTTTTATTCAGTCCAAGCATGCATCGTTTAATATTTTTAATATTAAAATCATTGTCACAGTTTAAACTCAATTCATATAGTTCTTCTTTTATTTTTGCAAAACTTCTAATTTCTCTCTTTTTCTTAGCTGTTTTATTCTTCGAGTGTCTTTTTTGGATTCTCTATAAAGATACTGTGAATTATTATTTTTGATTATTCGCATTAGATTTTTATTGAAGTAAAATAATACTAAGTCCATAAGGATAAATTGTATAATAATAGTGCATAAAATAGTTTTCCGACCATATATATATATATATATATATATATATATATATATATTAATTTTTCAAAAATAAGTAATAATAATTTGTTTTTATCAATTTTTGGACGTGAAATGCCAAATATTTAATTATTGAACATTATAATATCTTCTTTTATCAACTGCCGCCTTTGGCGATGAGATTGTTTGCCGAGAGGATTGGTTGTGCTCTTGATATTCATGGCTCCTTCAACAAAGCGTTTTAAAACATGAGGTATGAAATACAGTTTAGTTTTCTTAGTAGCCTGACACCTGTGTCCTATTCATTTTGTTCATAAACATTCCTAATGTAATCCAGTCCCATGATTTCACAGTTACATGTAAAACGTAAATGTCCTTGTCATCTAACAACTATTGACTTATTGTCTTGCGGGGTTGTGTAAGTTCTCTTAATTAATCCTAATGAAAATGCACAAATTTTAATCGATTCCGTTTCATTCACTATCTGAGCAAATGGAAGAACATGTTATCTAGATTGAAACATATTAAGGAAAAAAAAATCAGCGGACAGGGGAAATATCATCTTTCAACGTACAGGACGTATTTCGCTACGGAGCTTTTTTTCTGACTAGGCTTTATTTGAAGCTTTGAACTTTTAGGAAATAAAATACCAAAGTAAACGTTAATGACAAAATTGCAAAAGAATATTGACAAATAAACATAATTAAAATTCGTTAGCTTTTAACAATGGAAAGAAAACACGCCATTAAATATTTATAGAAACAATGAAAATGGTTTGTGCAATTAAAAGTATTGTTGCAATCTATGCACAAAATATTTTTTTGAAAAAATAACGCTATTAAAAAAATACTATGCGTCAACTAAATAAAAATCGTTGAAAAGTTGTTTTTTAAATTTTTAAGAAAGTGTAAAATTATTTTTGAGCAATAATTGTTTTAAATTTATAGTGGAAACTTCTTTTACACCAAACACTGCATCTCTTTATGAACTTCAAAATTTTGTTTATTTTCTAATTAATGCAACTTATTAAAAAATGACTGTAGGCTGTCTTTTTCAAACAGCACATGATGTTAAACGTGTAGGAGTACTTTACTCGCGTGTCTCTTTACCGATTTTCATTTTTTTGTAACTTCTGTTTGTAATATGTAGTTACCGAGATATAGAGGATCGTGTCACCAATTCATACGTATTTTTGCCCAACTTTGCGAATCTGTAGTCGCTGAACTACAATTCCGGATTCAATTTTTTTAACTACTGTTGTTAACCTTTATCTCTAAAATAAGACATTAGTTATGTTTTAAACATATGTAGTTACCTAGATATAGAGGATCTCCCATACAACATTTTTTGTGGCGTTTTGGCGTCTGAATCAAATTCCTTCCTGAAATCCCAATGGGAAGAACGTAATCCTACGTTAAAAAAATTTTAAGACTTTGCTAAAGTTTGTTTGCGCAAAATTCGGTAGCTTAAGGTTTAAAGGTCTGCAATGCAGAGTGCCGACACACGGACATGAATTTTCTTTTTATTTAGTAGAAATTAGGTTGCTATGACAAAGGCCTTAGGCTTTTCGTGTAGAGTTTCCAATTACTAGACACCCTGTACAGTATCTTCTATATTAATATGCACATTGCCTTGTTATGGTACTGCCAGAGATAAAGTTATTCACCAAATTTGACTTAGAAATAACCACTCTTCATAAGCAGATACCAAAGGGAAATGTTAATATTTTCCTCGTTATCCACTAATTAACGCATTTATTTACTCCAATGTTATGAACACTAACCTTTGATTTATTCTTACTAACTACCTTCAAGATTTCTTTTCGAAACCTTTAGCAATTGCATAGAAATTTTTTTCCTTGCCGACGTCTGTGTTAGATCGGCATCATTAATAAGTAACCTTAACTCTAGTTTCTTTTCCATCTCAACCTAAAAGTATATTATTTCCTTGTGGTACAATTTCAAAAGAATATCCAAACACATCTGTTGTTATTCATATTGCAGAGAACTCTGCTGGGAAATTATTCTCAAAAATATGCCCTTTGGTAAAATTGCTTCTCTGTAACTAGTAATTATTTTGACGTTCTTTATAAAGACATTTCTTCGGCTTAAGCCGTTGAATATCGACCGCTTTATCCTTTATATTTCTTCTCTTTATAAATAACTCATTGCATTTTCCCAGACATTTTTACTATCTGAGTAGTTTAATGTGGTTAGCTATTCAAGAAACTATTTGTTAATTTACAAGATACACTGAAACGAGTGCGTGGTATTTGTTTTTGGTCCATTTTATATCAAATGGTGATTGGAGTTTTAGAAAAGTTTGCATAATAAATGCATGAATATAAAATAATGCAGGGATATAAATTGTATTACTCTGATGATTTTTACAAATCACTATAATTATTACAGAATTTAATCACAAATTTATCATTCAAAAATGTACGAAACTTTATTCTTTAAAGTACATTCATGGCATATATCGCAAGAATACAATATTCTCTCATTAGTTATTCATTACTTGAAGTTCTGAATAATGTATTCAACGCATGCTCGCTGTTCTTTGGACAGTTTATTTTACTATTTAGAATGCGGTAAAATTAGGCAATTTTTTTATTAATTTTGATAGTCTGTTCTTCTTATTCTCATCTGTATCCAAAGAAATTGTATTCCTACAGAAGCGTCACATGGGAAATTTAATTAATTTTGCATTCAATCTTGAAACAAATATTTATGTAGAATGATTAAAGTATTCCATTAAACGTGATTAAGTAATTATTAAACCACATTATTGACTGCCCTATTCTCTGAGCAGCAGCAGTTTAATCAGTGTCGGTTATCAAGTGAATCATTAATATACTCCTAAATGTGGCAACAAGAGGGGCATAATTTCATTAAGTAAGTGAATATTGAAACGAGAATTGCAGTTTATTAAGACAAATATAGACGAAAGGGAATTCAAACATTCAATAATGTAATCTTCAAACTTCACGCCTGAGATTAATATCTTTACTTGGTGATAACATTATTTTGACCGATTTTATATACGAATAATCTAAAGTAGAATTTTAATTAATGATAAATCTTTTATAAGTAGCAATGAACTATATGCTTTTTTAAGTCATGAAAATATGTAAATACTTTTTAAACATTTATTATTCCAAACATAATTTTCAGCATTAAAAAATAGGCATCATAAAGTTTCGTATCATTTGATTTTGTGTTGTCATTTTCCATTTAATGTCAAACTAAATACATTCAAATACATCTTGAAAATTCATAGTTGAAAACTTTAACTTAAAAACTTTATTATACTCCACCTTATACGTATAAATTAAATTCGCGTGTCGGTGTTCATGGCATATGCATTGTCAATTCATTCGCTTGCAACTAACATTTGTAATGTATGCACATCATGACTATAATTGAATAACTATATGAAGACGATTGAATAATGAATATTCTAGAAAATGTTCGCTGAGCTAACTCCATCGCTTATTTTTGCAATTCTTTGTGGCATATTACCGAGATCTGCCCTTATTATGTAACTGTTTTTCTTTTTTTCTGTAGCGTTCTAAATAATGATATTTTCATTCTAGCCAACTGGTATATGTTATTTATTTCGATATTAAACTAATCTAGTTTTGAATACCCATTAAGCATTACATTGTTTACATATTCGCAGGACAAAATTTGTATTGTATGCTGTTTCCGCTCATTTCCTGTTAAACTTTGAATAAACAAAAAAAACGAGTCTTTAGAAATAACTAAAAATGAAGATAAGGGTTCATCATTGTCTACTTAAGATAATTTATGGCCGCCATTCTCAGCTTTCTCTTACGGTAATCTAGAACATTAAAATGTTGGGATATTCTTCTCCTTTTCTTCAGTGTTTCTTCTTTGTTTAGCTCAATTAATCACGTGAAATTTAAAGCCGCTTTACGAGAGCTAGAAAAAAGGGAAAAAAAATGTTTAAAAATAAAAGTAAGATCAAAGAAGGAAATCCTGGATTTTCTTCTCTAAGAATATTTGAACATTTTTCTCGCATAAGGTCTTTAAAATTTAAGAGTGTAATAAGAGAAAGTTTACTTTTTTACAATTGCATTAAATTCAAAGTTATAAAATTTCCGTTTGTTATAGTAAGAATTTTTATTGCTCTTACTCCTGGGGTAAAAACATCCGCTGGCTGCGAGCTTAAAATCAAATAATTAAAAATAAGGATACCGAAAGTTCGTTAAATTCTATCGTCGTTTATTTTTCAAACCTGTTCCTTCTAAAAGGAACTTCTTCTTCTTTTAATTCCTCTAAATTCCGCTTTTTGGAATTTTTTAAAAAATCTGTTTACACTAATTTATTTTAAAGGTAAATCTGTCATTATATTAAAGAATGAAACTAATAATATTTTTTTTTAAATTTCATTAAACGGAGTACTTTTACTAACAAAGGCAACTGATGATTTTGGTCTATATATTTTGCGACATCAGAGTTGTCAGGAAAGCTAGACTTTTTTTGAATGAAATTAGTTACGATGAACAAATAGTGATTTACTTCAGAAGTTAGCAGATGTCCTTTTCGCAGAAGAAATATTTCTCACTGAAGAAATTGGAAATATTAGTGATATGTGTTTCAGATTTATAAGTAATCATACCAATAAATTAATGCAAACAATAATTTTTAGAATTTCAAATATAGGGAAGAATTCTGAAGATTTTGGAACATATTTTTTCGCAACATCTAGGTTATCAGTCATACTAGATTCTTTGCAGTGAAGGTAATTATAATCAACAAGTAGTAATGAATCTTTATGAAGAGAAACATTTCTAACTCACAATATTACAAAAATCAGCATGATATGCTTAGGATTTATAAGTAATCATATCATAAGTAAATCAAAGTTAATATTATATTAGACTTCCAAACAACGAAAATAACAGATAATATGAAAAAAACACATTTTCAATCACATTTAACAAATTATTTGTAATATTATTTACTGATTAATTACGTATGTCATCGTTTGATTTCTTTTGAAGGAAACTTGAATTGTCTTACGTAAATAAATGTTAATATACTGGTTATCCAGTCTAATCGTGGCCCAATAGCACATTTTTAAACCGTTAGAGATAAGCAGATAAGAATATAATTCCAGTTCGAAAAAGGCTTTAAATGGCGAAAAGAATTAAATTTTATAGTGTTTGAGTTAATAAATGCCCTTCTGAAAAAGTTACGAAGTCTAACTTATTATACTGACTCCCGGTTCAATTAGTCATAATTTGCAAAATATTTTTGAAGCACTAACATTTTGAGAAAAAAAATGTTCCTCTCTTCTGCGACTGAAACTGGCCGAGAATGTATCTTTGAATTTCTTTATTTTAAACCAATCAACATCCTCTTTGAGCTGCAGCCGCGCGTTGATTAGCGGATTTTGCATTGAAATGTACTAAAATCGTCTAAAATAGCTATATTCAAAGCTTTATGACTGTCAGGTTTAGTCGCAGAATGGTGGAGTTTTTTTTTATTCAAAGTGTCAGTGTGACACCATTCTACGAAATAATAGGACTGGTTGAGTCGACTGTATAAAATTTAGACATCTTAATTTTTTTAGGTTTGCATTTATTGACTTAAACAACATAAATGTAATTATTTACGTTATTTAAAGCATTTTTCCGATTAGTAGTATATGCTTTTCTCTAACGGTTCAGAAATTAGCTTTTGAACCCAGATTAGTGTCTAAACACTGAATAGAAAAAATATTCTATCAAACCATTATATTCAAAACTTTTTTTATCCATCCTAAAAAAAGTAAAACACATTTTCAATTGCTCCCCTGTTACGAAAACCGATTTTTGGACCAATATAAATTTATTAATCCGTTAGTTTCAGAAAGCAGTAACTCCAGGAAGTTTTAAACTAGATGGATGAATTTGGGAACTTTATCAAAATGTAGATCTGCATCAAAATTTCGACCCAAAAAAGCTTAAGGTGCTAACCTAACAAATAATATATTTTCGTCTGATACACATTACTATGATACACATTAAACGTCATTTATCTTACAGACGACATAAAAATACTTTATTTAGTTTCAGTGGCATGTCTTTTGGTAACTGTAAAAATATATTATATGTCTCATATGAAAACAGAATAGAGTCATAGTCGTTGTCAAGTTTTAAATAAATTTTATTTTAGTATTATTTTTAAAGGAGTGAAGATCTTTGTTTGCCATTCCAATCTCGACTTGTCTTGTACACACATACACGCGTTGACTTTTGTATACAGTGATATTCAAAATTATTAGAACGCTACAGAAAATTTTGCATTTTTTACAGAAAATAAATTTATTTATATCTCAATATATTAATTTTGTTATTTCTTCAAACGTATTCATTAGGAAAAACTTGAAATAACTCAAACTTTATCGCAAAATAAGTCAGACTTGTAACATTTTCATATAACTCTAAATTATGTGTTGTTCAAAATTTTCCGAACGGTCAAGAACTTGCAACGAAAAATAACATAATAATTATTTAAAATAAAATATTCTTATTTAATGTTTGTGTGGGCCTTCTTTGGCATCAATCACCGCTTTCAGTCTTTGAATCAGGCTATAACCCAATTTCTGTATTGTCTCCTGGTTGATACTGCCCCATTTATTTTTGATCGTTTCTCAAAAAATTGATTTTTATTTCTTCTATCTTCAAAAAAGAATTTCAAATTCAAAACTCAAAAAAATTTTTAGGTGGGTTTAAGGTCTTTATGGTGGCCAATCCAGTATTTTAATCTTGTTTTTTGAAAAATAATCTTTGGAAATGTTTGACGTGTGCTTTGGTTTATTAGCTCGTTGAAAGATATACCTATACCACACTCCAATTTCAGGTGGATTTCTTTACATTTTGGACATGATATCGACGAACATACTTACAGTCAGTTTACCGTTGATCTTCACAATTTCACCAACTCCTTTAGAGGGAAAAACCCCTTACCATCGCATTCAATCCTCAGTGTTTTACTATCTGTTGAATATTCATCATTTTAAAACCCTCATCTCATCGTCTCCACACTCTTTTCCTTTTTTTATCCAAAAATGTCATATCCGCATTAGTATGACCATAAAACACTGTCCCAGAATTGTGAAACATTCGAAATATGCTCTTTTGAAAAGTCCAAGCGCCTTTTCATGTTTTCTTTTGAGATGTATTGAGATGTATGGTACTTTTTTCTAGATACAACTTATAAACATTGAGTTTTTGATTAAAGGGAAAACTGTTTGAGTTGATACATTCAATTTGAAGTCTTTCAAAATCTCTCTTGAAGATATATTTTTCTTTTTCTGCTCAGATCTTGCATTCTTAGAGTCTTCTCTTGCATCGCCCTCTCTCGCCTTACTTTTTATATATCCTGACGTCTTGTTCTTCTTGCACAAATTGTATTTCCCAATATCCACAATTTATTATTTTTTACTAGGTTTTCATATGATACCCTATCGTTTCTATCTTCATTGCTGCGATGGAGGAGATAAAAATAAATATTTTAGCTCTTGAGCATTACTGTTGGTTTGATTGCTTCATAGACCAAAAGAATAAATTACCAAATAAATTAAACTGCTAAAATTATTAAAATTTGCGAAAATAAAAACAAATCAAATTCGAACTCACTCAAATATAACCTTCATCGTCAGTCGTTCGAATAATTTTGAACACCTAGAATAAACCGTTTAAAACAATAATTCTTCCCAGGAAGTAGTGATATAACTAAAACTCAAATGCATTTATGTAGGATGAAATAAGGTACTAGAAGATCAAAACAAAATAGCAAATTATAAACTTTTTATAATTGTATGAACGAAAGATGAAATTTTAACGGTCAGTTATAATAATTTTGAACAGCACTGTACATAATACGTGCCGTCTATAATTCAACAAGAATTTCCATGAGAAATTTTGTTACTAAAAACGTTGATAGTTTATATAATAAAAGTTTGATTATCTCGGAATATAGATAAGAATTATTATCTTTAATTGACAATTTGATACCAATCGTAATGCATGCAATGAATTAAAAATTTGAATAAAGTCAAATATGCTTATGATTTAGTGACCTTATTTAGTGCCAATTAATGCCTCTTGTTAATTTATCGGAACGTTGATAGTTTATATTAGAAGTGTTGATAATCTGCGAAGGATTACCCTTATTTGGCATTTTAATACCTGATGAAATGCGTGGAATGCATTAAATGTTTAAATATAAACAAACATGTTTACAATTTCTAAGGGAGATTATTTAGTAGCAATTAATGCTCATTGGAGTGTTAAATAAGTGTCTATCACTTGTCTAGAACTACAAAATTAATATGAATTGAAATTTGTTGATACAAGCGAACAAAAATTGCTAGTTAATTTAATTAATCATTTTCTCTGACGAAGAGTTAGATATTCAGTTGCTTTCAAATATAGGTTTGTTTCACTGATATCTTTTAAAATTCAATTCTATTTGATATGTTTGTAAGACTTAAATCAGAATTGGGAAAGGGATTTGAATGAGATTATTAGAGAATGGTGCCGGGACACGAAATAAAATAAATTTAATTGGCGACGTTCGAAGGTAAACACCTTAAGGCGTTATCTCGGGAAAAATAATGTTTGAAATGTAACAGTAGCAATTACTTACCTATGTTACCTTTACCTATACTATGTTTGACACATTTTAGGCATTCGCATCGTTTATCAATATTAGCCTTCATTTCACTGCTCAACAGGTTTTGTTACTGAGAAAAGCATTATTAAATAAGATAATTAAGCTTAAAAAAATTACAAAAATAGAAAATTAAGTAAGAACTGGCTATCATGTTGATATAAGTAGCAATAAACTTCCTAAAATCATGCATACACTAAGCTTAACCGGTGTAATAAGTTTTTCAATTCTTCTTTCGTCGCATCGAACACCACTATCAGCCCCGAATCATGGAGCTGCAACTGCATGAAAAATGTAACTAAATGAAACATTCAATCCTTTCACTACACTCAAATTTGATAACTCCCCTTGTAAATTTCTATTATAATACTCGGATTGTAATCCTCACAATGTGTTTTTATTTTATTCTTCTTTGTTCATGTATAATTATGTTCCCTTTCAAGTGTATTTGTATCCTAATGTTGTAATTTTTTTTGCTTTTGCTTTTAAATAAAGTTTCACACATACTCATCCAACCGACAGGGTGCCGTTTAGGCGCCGAGTTCGGAGGTATGCTGTGGTGTTATGTCTTTTTTCCAAATACGGCATCTTTGCATTCCTTTAATATTGCAATCACTATTTGGATAATTACTGTAAAATAATTAACACATAATTGAACTGATTCTTTAGGCTAGTATTATGTGGAATTTGCTTCCTGGTAAAATTATCAAGTACTTATAAGAAAAAGAAAGAAAGATAGTTTTATTATCAATAATTATTATTAATAAAAAAACGGAATAAACAGGGGGATTTTTATAAAAAAACGTGGCCAAATTTAAGGTTAGGTCACGATACGATAAGCATCCAAAATTGCATAGGAACATGAGTGCGCAAAAGGGTGGAACGAAAAAATTCAGATTTATATTTCAGAGTCACTAGTTGAACAAAAGTTGCGATTGGTGCATACTTAAATAACACAAAAAGAATCATTCAAATCTGATAATATCTACGGATCGCGTAAAGCCTCTAAATATTTTTAAAAATGGAGAATTTCACTGTTTTTTAGCAAATGTTTTAAATTTTTTGTTTCCGCATTATTTTAGTACTATAGTGTAAAATTTTGAATGGGTACTGCTACATATGAAAAAAAAATCTTTATTTAGAAAATATCTTCCGATCGCGCAAATCCTTTAAAAGTTATCAAAAACAGGCAATATTTTGACACTTTTTGAAAATTTTCACAACAAATTTGTATCAGTTATTAAGGATACGCAATGAGACCACGATGTTAATCAAACAACTTCAAAGTGCTTTTCAAAAGAAATCTCGTCGATAGTTTAAGAATTACCGTGCGAATTTGAATTCACTGCCCATTGCTCCAGCTGGAAACATCGTGAGAAATTGCGGTTTGTTCATGCCGTTTACTCTAGTGACGGTCACTCTCCCCCACTCAAGAATCTATCTTGTGTTTACTTTCCAAATATGTCTATGTCTAGGTATCAGTCGTCATTAGTGAATGAGTAGCATTCTGCGGTGTGTGTCATGCTTAGTATTCAATAGTGTTTAGATCGATTATATTCAGTTCGCTTGTGAAAGGGATTCGTCAACGTCAAAGAAAATAACGAGATAGTCCATTAAGTGTCTTATATTTGGCCGTCCATGAGATTTGCTACCAAATAAACTCTCTACATACGAGAATGTGCTCCGATGTTGTTTAGGAAAAAGGTTTGAGTTATCAAGGAAGGTCAACAAGAGAAAGTTAAGTTTTAAAAATTCCGTGGCACTGAAAATAAAATTTATTTTTGACAAGCAGTCAATCTCTATAGTTTCCTATTATAGGATTGCCCAGATCATCCATACCTTCGATGATAAATATTTTAATCTTGGGAAATTCAACAACCAAGACTACGAGAAACCAGACTTAAAAAAAGTATTAATGAGTATAAAGTCCAAGCAAACAAACTCTTTGATGCCTCAACCTGTAAGTGTGCAATGGGTGCGTGTTATACTTGTAAAAAGACCCCTGACTTTTGCGAGTGTCCAATGTTAAAATTACTGTCTGTGTGAGAAACCTATCTATATTCCCGTCATTGATCAAAGATTTATGTACCCTCCAGGCAGGCATGGGTTAGGAAATATTGGTTCTTTGACAAAGGACAGAAAAAAGTTGAAAACTAGAATTAATTTAAAAAAGAAACCACTGAAATTTGTTTTCATGCCCCATAGGTTTTATGATTATTAAAAATGTGAGATTTCTCCGGAGTCGTGATTTTATTAGTCATATGGACAGTTTCCACATTTTATTGCTTGACATATGTCTAAAAGATATCTCTGGTCTTTGCTGAAATATTTTCTGTCCACTTTTGGGGTTGCAAAACCTATTGGTTAAAAATTGTCATTGACAGTTTTTCACACACCCTGGGATTCTCTGTAATCTGTCAGTTGTTTCCCGATCCAGGTGCTGAAAGAAGTTGACATAAAGGTAGCTCAATTAAATGCAGAAAACAGACAACCCATCGCAGTGTGTCGTCCAACATAGATTTGGAGTTGATGAATAGCACAAAAATTTTTCAACCCATTATTAATGTTAGTAAAATCACAGTCAATGTCTTCCAAGTTTGTAGTGAAATTCCTTATTCATTTAGGTTAAATACAATACTAGATGCAAAGTCTTTGTGAGATCTGGAGTTCGGAGATACATGGGCAACGAACCAGCTTCTTTGATGAAAGAATAAGGCTTCTCATTCATTGTTCGACTTAATTGTTTTGATTCAGTCCTTTCAATAACTAAGGTGTGATCTTTTCTTCATCAAAGCAAACTGAACAGAATAGAACAATACCAAACATTATTGAGAAAGACTAATGCCAATCATGATACACAACGAAAAATGCACAGAATACTACCCAGGCAATAATACGACTGTCACCTAGACATAGATACAATAGACAACTAATACAAGATGGAGGCGCGATTGGGGCGTGGGAGGAACCGATCATACAGTAAGCGACATGAACGAACGGAAAGACTCGCACTGTGTTGCCAGTTGGAGTAATGGGCAGTGAATTCAAATCAAATACGCTGGTTAATACTAAACCATCAACGCTATTCCTTTTATAAAAATACTTAGAATTTTATTGATTAGGTCCGTGGTTTCATTGTGGATTCTTAAAAATTGATACATATTTGTTTTCCAAATTTTTGAAAATTGTCGAAATATTACATTTTTTGGTCAATTTTAAGGGATTTCTCTAAATAAATTTAAAATTAATCTCTAAATAAAGAAATTTTTTTTTCTTACGTAGCAGTGCCCATCGAAACTTTTTTACACTATAGCGTTAAAAATAATTCGGAAGCAAATATTTAAAAAAATACTAAAAATCAGTGAAATTCTCCATTTTTTGATATATTTAGACGCTCTGCGTGATCGGAAGATATTATCAGATTCGAATAATTATTTTTGTGTTATTTAAGTATGCACAAATCGCAACTTTTCCACGCTGTAGCCACTCTGAAACATAAATTTGAATTTTCTCCCTCCACCCTATTGCTCAAACGTCATCTGGAGGCAACAGATGACATTTAAAATAATACAGCGCTGGCGAAATTTCGGACGCTTTTTGAAATTTGCACATTTTTTTCGAATATCTCCTCGAACTTCGACAATATAAAGAATAGGATTTAACCCACAATTTACACTGAAAATTCGGTCACGAAGGTATTTAGGGGACCGACGAGAAATTGATGAAGTCGGAAAGGGCTTTTGGCTCACCCCACTTCGAAGGAAGGTGATATTTGTTTGCAACTTTCATAAATTTTTTTGTGTTATGTGCTCAAAATTTACATGCATCTTTCTAAAAATAGCACGAATATTCGGGGAAAATCCCAAATATTTTTGCATGACGTTTACTTATAACTTAAAGGGTTTTCAACAAATTGTATGAAACTTTCAGAATGCCTGACAATATATTAGAGAAGCATTGTTTTAAAACGGGAAGGAAATACATTGAATATTAGAGAAAATATGAACATTTGTAGTAAAGTATTTTTACTGCGCATGTGCGATAAGTAGCGTAATTTTCCTTTCATAACTTTCCAGACAAATATATAGTGCAACTTACGGCACTATATCAGCTTATGGCACAATTTCAGCTAAATACCGTTAGGATTCAGAAAGATATCGGCAGATTGGCCAGCACTGTATTATTTTAAAGCCATCTACTGCTTCTAGTTGGCTTTTGCGCAGTGCGCACCCATGTTCTTACGTTATTTTGGATGCTTATCGTATGACTGATCTATCTTTAAAGTTGAGCCATGTTTTTTGAACCACCCTGCACACACTTTTCAAAATTGACTCCAATGCCCCTATCCATCATATATTGCTACAACTATTAAACTGAAACGAATCTCTAAACTATTATTAATGTCAATGTGTTATTCTGGAACTGAGAATTATGTTGCTGATTTATTTGTTTAATGTTCTCGAGCTTCAGACTATTGTTTTTTTATTATTGACTTCATAGGCAGTTCAGAGTTTGTCTTTGCGGCAGAGAAGAAAAAAGTACAAATGGCATGTACCGGGTTAAGGTCTCTCATTTTTTTCCGCCCCTCGCTTTGTTCATAAAAGGAACTGTATGTTGCAGCATTGTAAATACGTATCGTCAGTAATTGCTATCAGTAATAAAACCTATCAGAGAATTTATTTTATTTATTTCTAAAGCTATATATTTATTCTTTTAAATTTGTAGCTACGAACACATTCAGAGTACAAACTTATTCACTCGAAATTTGCTGATAACTCCTCGTTCATGAGATTATTTTGAGAACTTAATGAGAGGTGTGAATGAATGAGTAGGAATTAGAATATCTTAACCGTTTCAAAGCTCTGGTGAAAACTCATTTACGCCACAACCTTACAAGAATAAATATTCATTTTGCGAAGATAAATCTTCTAAGGCGATTGAACTTCGGGTAAACAGTTCGGGTAGAAACGAATTACAGAACCAACTCCTTTCCCGGGACAAAGCAATCTGGAACTTCGCGAGACAACATAGATTTATAACCGCTGTTTGCCGTCTCAAGTGACAAGACGGATTTCATTTATTAAGTTGAATGGCGTTTTCCTATTCTGTGCTTTGGCTGAAGGTGAGGAACAAAAGACTGGATAACGTCCCTAGGAATCCGAAAGATTTCCAAGAGTGAAAGCACGTCGGATCTCGGTGACTTAGAATGAAAGACATGTTTAAACGAGTTGGCGAAGCGAATTCAAGTCTTGGAGTCATTCATTCATCCTTGCTGATATTTTATCTAGTGAATGAAGTTAGTTTGTGCTTAAAGAGATGCTAGGCTGAATTGAAATCGCACTTCTAAACTTCTATTATTGTTTAAATTGATATATTTCCTTTCAAGCTTAATAAATATCTTTGTTCATGGTTGGGAATTTAAGGCTTAGCGCTTTTATTAGTTCAAAATAATGTAGTACTTTCGCATTGCTACTTATCACTGTGATTTGTTTTTAACAGAGTTTGAAGAAGGTTAGGCTTGAATTAAAATCGCACATCGGGAGCTTTGATTATGACCCCTTGACTGTTCAATTTACTCTACTTTGTAGTTACAATTGAAACAAATTTTGGCTCTGCTTTGATCAAGGTAAGAATCTATGAAACATTTGAGATCCTTATGGATCATTTGTAATTTCATATAATCCTCTTATCCTAATACCGGTCATTATGACATCTAAATCGCAGGCTAAGTACACGGGTATCAAAAAGTTGCCCTGTATAAAAGGTTGATAACATGTATGCATGTCGTGATTACAGTTCACTTTTTTAAAAATACATTAAATCGAAGAATGAGTCTGGCTCGCCAAGAATGCCAAGCTGTTGAAATGAGTTATATCTCCTTTGAGGTCAATAAACGCCCGTGTTGAAGAGCAATGTTTGAAGTCTAATTGATTGAATTGGTCTCAGCGATGAAAGATCAAAAGCGTATTTAAATTAGCTAAAAGCGGCTTTATATCTTGCAGTAAAGTCTTAAAACATTTATATGAAAAGATATTTTATCACGGCTGAAGTTAGTTTAAGTCTTAAGGCGAATTTCGTTTGAAATGAAGTCGCACTTATTGAACCGTCAATGGTATTTGAACTACTTTTATTTCGGTAATGTTTAGTGAAGAATTGTGTCAATGATTAAGATCTAAAGCTTTGCTAATTTTATAAGCTAATGCAGATATCCTGAAACTTTAGAGTCATTAATATATCTTCTTTTTGTTTCAAAACGTACTTGTTGGAGTTGAAATCAAATTTCTAAAGTTCTAAGTATTGATGTAATGAAAATCCTTCCTTTAAAACCTAATAAAGAAAGACATTAATGATTGGGTTTTCGAGGCTTTTTGCTTGAAATAATAATGTTGACTTATATAACCCTCTAACCAGATTATGGGTCATAATGATCGTTACATTAAGTATCTGGCCATCAGATATGTTCTGGGTAAAGGAATAAATGTATTGGCTATGTAAACTGATGTTTCCGAGTAAAGCTGTTCAGTCAGACTCATATCAGTTTTGTAATTTCGAATCTATTATTTTGTGTCGATCTATCTCATTAGCTATTGTGCGAACACGATGGCCTATTCCGATGCAGCAGTACTATGCAGAGGGTGTAAATACTACAAGTTTCACCTTGTACTCAATCTATAAAATTTTAGTATTTGTTAAAAATTATCAGTCTCGTTGTTAGTGTTTGTTAAGTATTGATTAGCTTTTGTTTTAGTTTATAAATGTTGTTGTTAAAAGATAGCTGCGATTCGTATCCCTCATAACAGCTACAACTCTGCATTCTAATTCATGACTTGCATCTCACTGATGAATTCGGGAGCTGTTGCCTTTTTCTGACGTGAAAACGTCTTTCCGCTCGTTACAGTGATAGTCGGTCGAACTTTCTTATGTGACAAAATACCGTCGGATTTGAATTGCTAATAACTACGAAACTAATAGTACGAAAAGAATGGTTGACCCCACAATTGATAGATTATATCTGTAAGAGTTTAACGCATATCATTTTTTTTGCCTGCGACGTCATCGTACCCTGTAGGTGCATGCGCGTGATTGTTATGAATTAGCCTTAAGCAAGATCATAAATAAGTGTAGCGTGGAAACGCGTTTATCTAGGAGGTTGATTCTGGTGTCATGGTAAAGAGTTGAAGAGTAGTACTAGGACCCAAAGTGAGGCAATAAAAATATTTATCAGAATATAAGTAAACATCGGTGTTAAATTTAAAATTTCAAACTCCGCATGTTTCCTGATTATAGCATGCAGAGTTTTCTTTCGAATTGTACTGCTTGATAATCCGTAAAAGAAACATTGTATTATAATTTGAATTCAAAAATTTGAATATTACGGAAAATATAAGCATTGTATTAAATAATGTTTTACTGCGCATACGCGAAATGTAGTTCTATATACTGTCAACAGATGGGCCATCAATAGCTACTCTAATCAGAACATAAGAAAGGCGCAATTCGGGTTCGCACCGTATATTTTTCGTGAAAACTTTGCGATAAAATCATAAAACAAGTATTTTGTATTAATATGTAATTTAATTACCAATCTCTTTAATGCAATATTGACATAGAGTAGTATAATGGTTACAGAATAGATAAATCACGCAGTTTGTCGCATGTAGCAGGGGTCTGTGGTAGCTTATGATTTATCTATTCTGTAAACATTATACTACTCTGTGTAAGTATTATATTAAAGTTATTGATAATTAAATTACATATTAATACGAAATACTAGTTTTATGATTTTATCCCGACGTTTCCACGAAAAATATACGGCACGGACCCGAAGTGTGCCTTTCTTATGTTTTCATATTTTTATTTGGGGGAATTAAGTAAGATCAATTTTCTTTGTCATTCCTAAGTGTTCTTTGCAATTCTGATAAATATCATTCATGCCGTTGTGGAAGTTTTCTTTTTCACGGTTTGAAGCATTATTTTTCCCACCCACCTGTCCATAGTCAATTTCGGTGTGAGGAGTTCAGAATGAAAAGTCTGCAATTCAGACCTGGTCTGTCAGTCGAGAATAATAAGAACTGCAATTCTGTCACGGTCTCTACTCTGATGACGGGTACTACCTCTTTAGAAAATGGGAAGATATATCTCCTTAGAGGTGATAACGAAGGAGCCATTTCTACGCAAACCACAACCACCTATTTATATTAGTAGAACCAGAAAATCACCCGTCATGGTATGACGGGTACAAAGTCCCTCTTCATTCGAGAGATTTCCCGTCAAATTTCACGTGTTTAAATAGATATATTATGTGAAAGAAATGTTTAGCTTTGATTGAAAACAAATAAAATAAACATATGTTTTATGACAGGAAATATTTTTTATTTACATATTATTTACATATTTCTTTATTCAAAAAATCATCGTGGCATCCAAAAAATCCATCGTGGTATCATTCGTGAAATCCATCGTGCATCGTGGCGTCCAAACTATGTCACGCGCATGATATACCACTAACGTAGTTTACTGTTTTCTATTATAAAACGGAAATTAATTTGAAATATATAATTAATATAATTTAAAATTTCTGGGGAACTATTGATCATAGCGAGATACAATTTATATCAATCGATAGAAAATTTTATTTCACTATTTTAGAGCTATTAAATTTGAAATTAGAACGACAATTACTCTTGTAAATTTAAAATTACTGAAATTTAGGTTCTCTAAGAATGAAATAATGCTGTTTAACGTCTCGCAGTGCTATGTTGTGAGTTTTGTTGTTGGTGACTTCAGAGCGTTACCGAGAGATCTGGTCTATTATATTAGTAATAAATGTTTAGTAACTTTCGTAGTATTGGACGGTATCGTTCTCAAAATATTTAATTTTTTTTAACATTTGTCGCTAATTCAGTTTCTCTCATAAATATACAATTGTACTTTAATGTTAAAAACATATCATACAGTTTAATCTTCCAAATTTAGCATAATATTACCATACTTAATTCCAACCATGCATTGAATAAAAAAATAAGAAACTAATAAAAATATAGGAACGAATTAACGTGCCATTTTATAACCTAGTAAAATGATACTAAATGCGCTACACAATAATTTTACGAATGCATATTTGTAAATTCTAGTTTAAAATAAGCTTCAAATTATAAAAAAAATAAATTAGTAATGGGTTTTCATATTAAGTATTGAAGAAAATCACGAAGCTCCCAGAATGGCATTTTCAATCAAACCTATTTCCGAAGATTAGGCACGCTAGAAACTTTTTGGAATGTACATTCTTTGTTCCTGAATTCTTCCAGTTCCAGGAACAAAATGCGTATATGTGCACATCTTTTTCAATTCCTTCGCGTAACATCAATCATCCTAAAAGTATGAAACACATTGTTTCTAAATAAAATTTGCTTGTTTTCAGTATAAGAGGAATTTTCTGTGCAATAAAAACAATTAACCGCAGATTCGCCTGCGTGGTATGAGTCATTTATCATTTTTAATGCGATAAGAATAGGGAACAAATAAAAATGAATTATTTTTTCTTTCTTTAATTTTGCTTGTTGGAAGTCTATAAGTTCGCAGAATAACAAATAGGTAGACATTATTTTTGGTATATTCTTATTTAGTTTTAATCTTGTATGAAGTTTCAGATGTGTCTCCGTCTCTTTGACTAGACCGGGAACCTTATTGTACTAAAAATGCCTCATTAAATTTCGGCAGTTGGGCAAAAGACCGGATCTTAAGAGTTATTGTTCTGTAATTATTATTATGTCACAGACAATTGTGTTATTTCAATGAAAATTCTAAATAACTGTCAAGGCCCCATAAGAAACTTCAGCCTTATGTGGCTGTTAGACCCCAGGTTCCCTATCCTAGGACTAAACTTTCCAAATATTTTGTTTTTGAGTAAAACTTGCGTAAAATCAGTTAAAGAATGTAAGGTTTATTGCCTAAGTGTATAGTCAGGATTAAACGATTTAGGTATTAAAATGCTGCATTTAAGCAAACGTTATAGTCAATCGTAATGATTTAATTTTCTCCATAAAAACAATTCATGTTTACCATTAATTGAATTCAGTTCTAATATTTAATAATACAGTTTTATACCTAAAAAGTTTGATGTGTAAACCTTAAAATAATCTTATGAGATTATTCTATGAAGGTTTGGGAAAATATTTAGATAAATATGCTTGAACATAAGATACGTGATGATTTCAATGATTTAATAAGATGATAGGGTAAATAAAATTTATGTAAAGAATGTTTGGGAAGGTGAAAGTCACAAAACCTTTCCCAAATGACATAAAAAAGCACAGACGGAAACTCCAATCGGATTAGCTAGAAGACGCAGTTAACACGACCTGTAGTTGGATTTCAGTGTTATTGCTCTCTATCAGCGATAGTCATTTAAAATTTAGTACTGTCATGTGCACATCACTAAATGATGGCAAATTTCATCGGAACTTGGGTGAGTGCAGGACATTCTGTATCATTGCCACTTCAATTGACCTCGTCGCAACAATCACATTCGTTGCTACAAATATCCGCGAAATAATGTGTATATTTTCAGCCGTTCTGAAATTGGACGATTAGTGCTGTTTAAATGTAATACTTCGCCAAATAAAGAATTTTCTTCCGTTATTTGCTTGTCATTTTTCCATTTTGAGGTATCCCCTAGATCATCCTAGTGGCGTTTTCAAGCTTTCATTCATGTGTGTTTCGTGGTTTCTAACTCTCCTAACAATGGGAACGCTCAATTCTATATCGCCCTGTATATAATTACGGTATAAGTTTTAATGTAAAAATTTACTAATATTTGCAAACTTACTGTAATAAATTCATGAACACAATTTTATACATGTGAGTTACAAGTGAATACACTCGGATATGTAATTTAATTTGAAATTAATTTCAGAACTGCAGAGGAAACACCGAAATATTTCATCTTTCCTATACTTCAGAAAAATGTTTTTTTATAAAAAAATAACACAAACGCAGATCGTAACCTAATTATACATTATTGATTAATATAGTTAGAAAATTAATTTTATTGCACTTTAATAAAGTATCAAAATCATGTTTTTTTCTTCTAAAAGCTCTTTTCTTTACAATTACGAAAATAAATACTCATGAACCAAGGGAGGTCTGCAATAATGTTTCCCCGTATGGGTATTTATTATATTGATGTAAAAAACTTCTTACTGGAACTTCGCGGGGATTATGCAAATAAACCAATTACTTTCAAAATCCTTTTAGGCGTTCAGGCGATATTTTTCCTTTATTATGGGGTTAAAAATATAATCATTTGGCGGATGTTGTGGTATGGAAATCTGATACTTTTGGAATGTAATACGCACATTTAAAATTACCTAAATATTTTGAAATAAATTCTGTTATAGAAAATATCTTTTTTGAAATGCTAATGATTTTACCTATGACATGTAAACTGCCAAGATGTACTTGTTAAACAAAGCACATTTGCTATATAATTCGGCCGATCTTAATTAATGGTCCGCTGAGTTTCCCGAACAAAACCTATTAGACCTATAGCCTGACGTTCATCGTTATTTTAGAAAATGCTCTATAAGGAACAAAAAAAATTTCTAATAATTTTAGAAAATATGGATAGACTTCTATAAATGGTACAAAAATGACCAGATATTATCTAGCTTAGGTTTTGGATTGTTGGTTTAATGGAAAATAATAAAAGAGTGGGAGCATTATCCGTCAGAAGTTCAAGAGATGCAAGTATTTAGAATCATAGTAAAAAGCTCTTACCTCAAATGTGACGAGTCACCTATTCATATTCTGTTAAAATTTTCAATTTTCAGTTATTTAGTATTTCTATTATTATTTGTATGCGATAATTTTTGTTTGCATATTTTATATAAATAAATATTTACGTCTGTTTTTTAATACTGTTTGCTAGTTTATTTGATATTTTTTGAGACTCTTACATTAATTTATAACGGATTTTCTTAAACATTTTCACTGAAGAAGAACTAGTTCCTAAAGTATTTTAAAAATAAAGTTGGATTAAAATTGCACCTCTATATAAAACAACTAAAACCGATAAAAATCATATTACTGTCAGTGTTATCAATAAAAAAATATTGAATAGATATAAAAATTATTTGTTGTTGCGGACGCGATAAATCCGTGAGAAATGAATGAATGATTCATATTTATAAGTCCCATTATCATGCATTCAATCGAATGCAGACTTCAGTTTTTTTAAAAATTGTTATATACCTTAATGTAATACCTAATTGGTTTATTGAGTATTTTAATTTTGTTTCTTTTTCTACTGTTCACCTATGTAAAGAAGTAAAAAGTATCAAATCTATACTACCAATTGACTAAAAAATATAGTGGCATAGCGACCAGGGCGCAAGTGAGGTATAGATGCCCCGGACGCTAGTATTAGGGAGCTCCATGGAGACAAAGCATTAGTGCGATTATTCCTCTTTTTTAAACTAAGTATTATAAGGGTGCGAAAAATGCCTCGGACGCCATTTACACTAGTTAAATCACTGGTGACGATTAGGTGAGAAAATCATATTACACTCCGATTGCCACCTCGCCGCGCCACTGCAAAAATATCTCCTTTTATTACTGCATGTTTTTTCAGTTTTGCAGAAATCAAAACATATCAGTGAATAGTAGCAGAAAGTGATTTGTTCCTCAAAATATTCCCAGTTGTTAAATTTTTAGAACAAATCATTAAGTTTGTTCTCAAACGCCAGTAAGGCTTCTTCAGTACGTAAGTACCACATCTAATCTAATGATCAGAATCAAATCAAAATATTTGTCGAGTCAGGTCAATAAAAACTGTTGACACGCCATCAATTCTGGTAATAACCTTCTGATCAGGCTTCTTTGTTTGTGTAATATTACATCAAAATCATAAGGTACAAGACTGTGTAACAGTTGTTTACTTTTTGAAAAAATAGAAAAAAGACTCTCTATACCTATCCAACGGCTTAACGAGTCAGCCATTTTAAATCCAGGTGTAAGGGTATGAAGTGGTTTTCTTCCGGTGAATATGAAAAACAAGAAGAAGGAGAGAAAAGAAACAAATTTTTCATTCTTGTTTTAAAGAGTAAAGAAAAATATGAGAGAAGTGAAAGAGTTATTGAAGAAAAGTAACTGCGAAAAGCTATAAATTTGCTCCATAAAATAAGAGAATGAGACGTGACCGCGGTCAGAATTAAGGATTATAGCTGATGTAGCTTCCAGTGTTTATTTTCTTCGAGTGCTTGGCTGATATATTTAATACGATAGAAAAGTTGGATGGAAATGGATATAAAAACAAGTAGTTTCCCTTTTCGGTTCATCAAAAAATTTTTTTCATGTTTCAACTTATTTAAGAGTGATTTGAGTATGTGATATTTCAAATTTGTAGACAAAAACACGTTTCATATAAGTTGATTTTTGATAATTTCAATAAAATTTGGAAGAAAGTGTTTTTATTTATTTATTTATTTTCCCACGTCAGCACAGCTTACCAATAGGGTGTAAGGCTCCGACTCGGACGGCGGGGATTAAAAACAACACAAAAAGAGAAAAGTATATTTTCCATTCTATTTCTTAATATCCTCTTCTAGCTTGAAAAAAATTCTCTAACTTTCGTTTACTTTTATTTCTATTTTCCATATTCTTCACAAGTAACATGTGGAAGAAAAAGAATCACATTTTAAAAATCTTCTATGATGTTAATTACTTCAAACAATTTTGCGTGTCATAATTAGCAAATCATTATCTAAATTATAAACAAGTATGGAAAATCTGACATCCAATCACAGTATTTTTCTTGAAATTCTTGTTACGTCGCTTGAAGCTTTTACCTAATCTATGTAATTAAGATTAAACATCGGTAGTCTCAATTGCATGGATTGTTTACAAAATCCCTTGAATAAATTTCTGTAAATAATAAGATACAAGTAATACACATACAAGTAATATGTTTTGAAGGTTAATGCATGAAGCAAGTGAATGATGGATCTTACACAAATCCTGTTTATTAAGGCCTTTATTGAAGATCAGTAGTAATTAATTTACATTAGTGTTGAAGGATTTAACTATTTGCGTGTTGCATAACAATGCATGAAGTATAACCCAGACCAGATGACACCGACACTAAGAATTGTTGTTTGCCCTGTAAACAAAGTTCGGCTAAATTGATGAACCTTGTTTTAACTCGAATATATAGAACTCACTTTCTTCCTGATTAATGAAAACAGTTATTTTGGACGAGTTTGTAATCGTGCTGTTTTGTAATCGTATAGTCTGTGAAAATATTGGTGTCGGGTAGTTTTCGTAATATTCTTATTAAAACCATGTAAACAGCTTTATGATTAATTGCTTTTGAAATTTCATGTGAAGTATCTACTAACGTCTGAAATCAGATTAGTCACATTCCTTTAAGTCTTAAACCTTAACTAGGGAGGTTTAAATTTTGGACTTAACTTGTGAGATGTGGTCTATGAGACCGCATTTTGTAAAAATCTAAATAACATTGTCTAATAAAAATACCAGTGTGAAATTCTGCGTTGTATTCTGTAGATATTTCTCTTAATAATAAGATATATTTCTTTCAATTTCGCAATATATATATATAACTTTTTTATTTTTCAAATGCTATTTATTTTTCTAAATAAAGAATGTATGACAAAAATAATAAAATATAAAAATTAGCTATTATATAAAATGTAAAAAAAAAAAATTGGCATTTGTTATTTAACTGACTGGTTTCTACACGGAATTATTTCAGTTGAGATTCTTGCACACCTCCATAACAAAATCTCCTAGTGCATTCTAAACATGCAGGTTTTTCAAAGTATATGCATATATATACATTTTCTGCTTCTTCTTTCGTGGACATAAATTACATATCTTCCTCACCTCCAACCTGGTGGTCTTCAAGGATTATCAATCTCTTATGGACCTTCGTGTCTCTTCCTACAATTCGCAATTCTTGATTTATTATTTGATTTTCTTTTCTTTTTCTTATTTTGTGGACAATTAATTCTCTTTTAAAGGCTTTTAGAACCTGCATTCTATTCATAAAAGGGCGTACAGAATAACTTTCATACAAAATGTATGAATTTACAGTACTCATATCCAATAGTCTAAAGAAAAGAGCGATAGGTCAATTCTAGAAGTCAGATAAAATGAGCAGGAGATCTAACAGTTCATTATGTTTAAAAAAATGACCACTTAAATCGATATTTTGAGGAATAATATTTTTTTACATGAAGAAGCTCGAGCTTTATGTTGAACTTCTCCATTTTCAAATTCGGATAAATCAAAATTAGTAGAATGGGTACTTTCATCAAAACCTCCTCTGTATATTACTGAAATCACTTCCTACTTCTTTTAGAGGAATTTGAAGTTCTGCGTCAGAAGGTTAGATAATATTCCGAGGACTAAATTTCTGTGCTTTCACATTATCGGAACACTAGTAGGGAGGCGTGGTCTGCTACACCGTTTGGAAATAAATAACTGGAATATAAATACAAGCAGTCGCCGAAGCTTCAAGAAAATGTACACATGTAGTCTTGATCACAAAATGAAAAGATACAAGACGAAGTCATTCAATTGAAATAAAAATAGAACAGGGGTGATGGGTAAACCAGCCTTAGCAGTTTGTCGGACCGCACCTCCCCAGTTGAGGGTTAATGTTTTAAGCTTCAAGACGATAATTTATACTCATTTATATATTAGTTTTATATCAATATTAAATTCAACAAAATTAGTCTAAATAAAATAATAATTCCTAATTGAAAATAATGAATATTATTGTTACAAGCTTGAAATATTATTTATATCTGTTTTTAGAGTAGAATAACAAAACTTACATAAGCTAGCGTAACACGGAACTTCTTTTAAATAAGTGTGACATATTCTATCCGTAGTTTTAAATGTCTTGCAGTTGAAAAAATTTAGAATTCTAATTTTAGCGAATAAAACATTTTCTAAAGAGCAGTATTTAGTTTCATTATTCCACCGAACCGTTAGCGTTGCTTAATAATATTTCAAACTCTATTTCAATTAATTAAAAATATTATTATGCGTATTGCAATACTTATTAAAGCAGTATATTTTCATTGGAGACAAAAGATGCATTTTGTGTTCTTTTATATCGAAGATATTAAGCTTATTTGATCTATGATCTAATGGGAGATGTGCAAAAAGAAATCGAAGAGAATTATGATATAGCTCTGTTATATTATTAACTATCTGCCTTTGGGCAACAGCTTGTTCTGCGGAAACATAATTTTAGTTGAATCCCTTATGCATAATTTACAATGTACAGAGACATTACATATATAAACGTTTGTTTTTCCTTCTCTGCTCTCTCACAACTCAGATTAAATAAATTCCCACAACAATGTTCTGCAGTACATATTACTAAGAATTCTGTAACAATATGTATTGCAGTACATTGGCGACTTGGCGACATATTTTGGCGACTTGGCGTCACAAAATTTCTACCCTTTTCTAGAGAATTCGGCAGTCTACCGAGAGTATATAAATCCTCGTTGCAATTGCGATAGGTTGACTTACGGTTCTACTTCATACCAACTTCTCAGAGTAACAGAATTTATTTCTGAAGTATTCCTTAACAAGCAAAAAACAGGAGCTGTTTTCCTAGATATCCAAAAAGCATTCGACAGAGTCTGGTCGGACGCACTAATCCGCAATGTTTTTTGAAATACCCATTTATCTGGCTAAAATCATTGACTCATATCTTAAAAATAGTAAGTCTCGAGTCACAGTCAACAACGAGCTCTCTGACATTAAAAACATTGCTGCAGGAGTAGAACAGGGCACGAAACTCGGGCTCGTCTTATTCAGTTGTTATATTAACGATATTCCTAAGCAGTTCAACACCTTCCTTTGCACGTATGCAGACAACACTGCAATATTGGCCGAAAAAGAATCCAAATTTTATCCAGATAGCTCTCATAGACACATTAAAGTTCTTGAGGTCTGTTTTACCAAATGACAAATTACAATCAATGTCTCTAAAAATGAAGCAATCATGTTTCATAAATCTTGGAATGATAATAAATTTCCCCTGGTCAAAATTCACAATGAAATTCCTCATGGTCTAAGGAAGTAAAATATTTAGGCATAATTTCAGATCCCAGGCTCACATGCACTTTTTATATATAAGACAAAAAATTTCGGCACAATCCAGAAATTTTTTCCCCTAATTACCCGAAATTCAAAATTGGATACGGAAGCAAAAATACTTATTTACATTGCCTATCTGCGTCCCATTTTAACTTACGCCGCGTCTGTATGGGGATTCGCAGCTAAATCTAATATTAATATTCTCGAAGTACTTCAAAACAAAACCATTAGACAAATTTGTAATGCTACTTGGTACATGACTAACACAGATATTAGAAATGACTTAAATTAACCTTCCTTCAAATAGTTCATTAAAACACTTTCTACTAACTTCTTAAAAGTATTGACTCTCATGATAATCCAGCTATCCTAGAAATTGGCTCTTGGGGGGGGGGGGGCGACATTAAAATTAAGAGGAATAGGAAAGGTTTTATTCTTTAGTATTCCAAATTCAACCCCCTCTCCTGTTTTTTAATTTCATTTCTGATCTCAAATCTTTGAAGCAGCGGTTTCCCAGGGTCTTGACCATAGCCCTCTCAATTATCTACTGTGATTGGTCTGTCTGTTCACCCCGCACTTCTCCTCGACTGAAAAATGCTGGAAGCCGCCTGCTGATTGGACCTCTGACCATCCTTATATTCTGCTCACTGCCTTGGCGTTCAAGATTCCTTGCTCACTTCGACACTGACGCATGTCAGTACAGGACATTTCACTGCAAAGCTAATTTTTAGCCAGATCCTGCTGGATCGGGGATAAGGGGGCTAGGCACTAGGCACTCCCATCAACCATCTCCTTGTCCTCGATATGTTGAGTTACTATTTTCCTTTCATCGAGTGAACACAACTCGCGATCGTCGGTGATGAGGCTGCTGAATTTAGCCGAGTGACTAAGCCAATTTGCGGCGTATTTTTTTAGTTTTTCCCGTGCTATGAGCTGATTTGAGCTATTGTAGTGTTTTAAAGATTGGATTGTTTCTGCTCTGTCAACTGTAAATATTTGTGAATACAGCCGTAAATAAATTGCTGTTTGTGCCGTTTTGACTGAACTCTATTCAATCCACGAAACATTCAGATTCGTAACAATATTAATTTGATCGCAATCGAAAATGTACGAATGTAAATTAATATAACCCAAAAAAACAGTTACTTTTCAAATGAAGAATAAATTGTCATACATTAAGCGTTATTTCAGAAACAAAGATTATTTATAATAGCTTTAAATGTTTCGGCAAAAATCTTAAAAATAATTATTACTTAATTAAAATTTCCACATTTTTCAGGAGTTCATACTAACTGCAAGTTAAACTATTTAAAATCTAGGAATGCCATTATGTACATGTAAATAAAAAAAGTAATGGAGCACTCAGGACACTCCGTATCATCAATCATACTTTTTCTCGGAGGATATCCACTCTTGAGAAAGTTTTCATAAGTGGGATTTAAAATAACATTTCATTCTGAAGAATTCTTTCCGTTACTATTTAAAACCAAATATGTTCATTAGGAACAAAAATATGTTATATCATCCTTAAGTATATCTCATGTGCAACATCAGTCATCCTGAAGGTGCTCAACAAGTTGCTTTTTAAATAAATTTCACCTACTTTGACTGAAAGATGCGTTTTCTTCTCGATACAAAAGCGTAAAATCTCAGCGTCATTTGGTTGACGTGGATCATTTATCACTTTTAATGCGATGAGTAGAAAGAAAAAAAATTCAATGTAAAAATGAAATTTTTTCACTTCTGGTGTGTTGCATGCAAAGATCTGTGCAGAATAATAAATGGATGGTCTGAAAGTATGGTAACTTTTTTAAGTTCTTTAAATCTTTGATGAAGTTTCAAAGATGTCCGATTCTTTTTCTGACTAAGCTGTCAGAAAGTTTTCTTGCTATAATTTTCAATATTAGAATTGAAGTAAAGCTATTCTTACTTTAAATTGTTTATTTCAAATATATTTTTGTCTGTGCTTGTTTAATTATGTTTTAACAATGCAGAATTCTACATTTAAGACGCTCAGTGTACAAGTGAATCTAGTTCTTTTGGGGTAATCTGGCCGTATTTGATGTTTCAATATGTCCAGATTAAGCCAAAATTTAACTTCGATTACCCAAACTTAAACTTATTCAGATTAACTAAACTTTTCAGTTAAGAACTTTAACTGAAACTCCCTTCCCAGCTAAAAAAAAATCTGCAGAAAATCTGAAGGTATTTGGAACATGTTTTCTTCAGATTTTCTGCAGAAAAAAATGCAGAATATCTGACGAAAACTATGTTCCAAATACCTTCAGATTTTCTGCAGAAAAAAATATGTTCCAAATACCTGCAGATTTTTCTACAGTCAAGGTTTAATTATTAATTTCAATTATTTATTTAATTTATGAATCGACTTATACGATGTGGAATGTGACGAAACTTCAAGCTCTTTTCTGGGATTCGAACCCGCGATCCTATAAACAGGCGCCCTAACCACAACGCCACGTCGGCATACGCGAGGTAGGGATAAATTAATCTATTTAAGTTATAGCGTCACCACGGCTCTCGTGGAGCCATCTACTGGTGTAAAAATCAACCAAGGTCAGAATACTTGTTTCCAAATTCGTAGAGATGTGTAACAGATGAGATTAGTAATATTTTTGTTCAATAATTTAGATTCTCAGTTTCAATAAATTAGTTTTCACCTTCTATATTTTTGGGGAGCTTTCTCTCCATCCAAAGGGCGAAACCTCCACTTTTCCTTTCTTTTTCGAGGAAAATAGCTAGTCAGAAAGACAGTTGGTAAACTAATTGGAAATTAATTAAATTATGGGATAAAAGTTTAAAATGGTAAAACCTCAAATATTTATTTTAAAGATTAATTTAGAATTCATTTTTTCAGTGGCATATTTAAAAAATTTAGTCCTAAGACATTTTTCCATTGGAAAATTTTTTGAAACTCCTGTCTGCTGTAGAATTAAACAAAATGATAATTACATTCCAATTTTGTTTTATATCCATTGGAAAATAGAGCTGCAATATTAGAGAATATGGTGCAAAATATGTTTTTAGAGAAATGCAGATATTATGAAATTGCAGTTAAATCTTCAAAAAATCAACAGATATTGGTCGAGTTTAATGATTTTATGGAAATATGCTAAATAACTGCAAATTGAATTAAAGACAAAATGCAAATTCTTACAAAATCTGCAGGATATTTAAAGAAAAAATAAAAATAAATTTTTTTGCAGATTTTATGCAGATTAAATTGAAGAAAAATAGAGATTTTTTCTGTCTTCAAAAAATCTGCAGAATATTTAGAGAAAAATATAATAAGAAAATTTTCTGCAGATTTTCTGCAAATTAATTTGAAGAAAAAATGCAGATTTTTTATTGTCTTCAAAAAATCTGCAGAATATTTAGAGAAAAATATAAGAAGAAAATTTTCTGCAGATTAATTTGAAGAAAAAATGCAGATTTTTTCTGTCTTCAAAAAATCTGCAGAAATCTTTAAGAAATCTTCAAAAAAAAAAATTTTC
The DNA here is from genome assembly GCA_013235015.1 of Araneus ventricosus. Taxonomy (NCBI): domain Eukaryota; kingdom Metazoa; phylum Arthropoda; class Arachnida; order Araneae; family Araneidae; genus Araneus; species Araneus ventricosus. Next base: position 57,142 of record BGPR01000712.1, on the reverse strand, counting down.
TGAAGATTTTTTTTTAGCTGGGCTCAGAGATACAAGTGGAATCAAGACTTCCATTAAATAAAAAAACGCCCACAATGACACGAAAAAGTTTTGGAAACAAAATCAAAACAAAAGTTATGTATTATTGATTTCCCGCATAATTTTCTTCGCGATAATGACATTTGAACTGTAGAAAAGCACTATTGATTACTTTAATCCAAAACAATATTTAAAAAATTGCAATGTGAGATTCATTATAAGACAGCAAGCAAAATATGCGAGACAAAGAAATATGTTCCAAAAATAATAATCTAAGTCATGCAATTAAAGGTTATGTGGTCTCCTCCGGTCTGTGCTGCGAGCCAATGAAATTGCAACAATGCATGCTGACAACGGTTACTTGCTCCGGAGAAGGTCACTAGGCGAAAGCCTAGCCAGCAGAAAAACTCTTTGAACTGACCAGGGCACAATTAATTTTAAAAAAATGGAAAAATGTATTTTAACCTTTCTTCTTTTAAATCTCGAAGAAACTTTCCAGTTATAAGCTGAAAAAATTGAAAATGATAGCTTTAAAAAATGATAGAACGTCGGATACAACAAAATAAGAACAAAAAGCTAAAAAAAAAGAGAAATTGACTATTATTTAAGAAATTTTCAAAATTCAGTCAATTACTTCGGAAACTCAAAACAAATTTTATTATAAAGAAAATTGCGGCAGAGACCTTTAACAATTTTGATTTCTTCTGCAATGAAAACGACAACAGTTTTAAAATGTTGCAAGATCATTTTCCTAAGATTGGAAGATGAGCGGTAATGAATATTTTGATGAAAAAGAATTTTTCACATACTATTTTGCCAAATAATATGAAAAGCTGAAATGGCACGAATAGATTGACTCTTGTTCAAATTTAGTGAATGACACAATGGATGAACCTTTAGTAAGCTTATTGTTGTAGTTAAAGAATTTGCAAGCAAAAATATTGCAAAGAAGTGCATTTAGGAATATAAGTGTTTCGGAAATGAAAGCTTTTACTGGGTTACTTTACTTACGTGGGCTAAGAAATTACTAAACTTTTCTTTCATTTAAAACGATAACTTACTCTAAAATTGGTTGAATTTGATGTGAAATTTGTTAAAATTTATGTGAAATTGGTTAATACTGATGTGGAGCAATATATTCATTATAGTTTTGACCTTTGTAGCCAATTTCCTTTTTAACATTGGCGAGCTGGTGTGTGTTGGCGATATGAAAATTTATGAACGATAAAATTTCAATTAAATGGAACTCTTGATATACTAACTTTTGCACATTCACAGACCATTAGTATTTATTAGTATGTATAGAAATATGTCTCTCTACAATTTCAGCTTTCAATTTTTTTTTGGTTACCCAGCAACCATAGTCCTTTTATATCAATTGTTAGAAAAATGCTTGTGCGTTTGAAATAACAGACAGCTTTGAAGCTATGTTTCTTTGAACTTCTAATAAATTTCTTCAATCTTCCATGGGTATAATTTTTAACTTTTCTTTAATTCAGTTATTAAATTATCTTTTATATAAAATATCAAAAAGGAAAACAAGCTCAATTTTGAAAAAAAAACTTCCAATCAAAATTTCATCAGCAAAACAATCAGTTTCACTGTTCAAAAGAAGACTGTATATCGATCAAATCATGATTTCTTGTATTCAAACCAATAAAATCATTATCATTTTTGTAAGCATTCTATGAAATTCGAATCAAGTCCTGAATACTATCATATTCTCGAAGTCCGTTGAAGCGCTTGCCCTGTGAAAATTATTAAGAGAATTTACATATAGGTCTGTCTTACCCCTAAGCTTTTAATGGAACACTTCGTATAAGAGTTCTCTGTAAATAATGATATCCAGAAGTACATGTATAAACCAGAAATGTGTTTCAAGGGTTGATGCATGAAGCAAGAGGATATATGGTTATTGCTCAATAGCTTACTTATGAATGGTTTTGTAGTATTGGAATATTAATGATTATATAGTTTAAGAATTAATTTAAGTCGGCATTGAAGAACTGAAACCCTCATAATGTTGCATGACAATACATGAGGAATAATTTTGTTCCCACCGTAAATGAAAGTAGAAAGTAGTGTTTCTATTTAAACAATATTCAGAACAATAGACGAACCGTGATTTAGTTCAGCGAGCAAGATATAGACAAAGTAAATAAACAGGGCTTATAATCACGCTTTATTTAAGATTAATGACAAAAGTTTATATTTGAAGATTTTGTAATCGCGCACTTACGTAGGTGAATGATGATTGTCTATTGCATGTCGCAACATTCCTTCGAAAGCAGTGGATACAATTTATAGAGATAGGGTTTGTAATTTTAATGTTTACTCAGATAAACTAAAAGCTCTTGAAGAATTAAATTGTGTAATAATATTTTTATACAGTTTTTTTTATTTCAGTATCAAATTCAAAACAACATATTCTTTGAACACCTAATTATTTCAAATTATTGATTTCAGCTTATTAGGAATTATTTTTTTAAATTTTATTTGCAAGAGCGCAAGATTATTATTTTATAAATCATATAAAACATTTTTTAAGTTAGCACACTATTCTTTTTTTGTGATTTATTTCAGATAAAAAGGCTTATTTTTAAAATTAATTGCATTTAGCGGCATTTCTGTTAAATAACTGGATTTCCGCATCGGTAATTTAAAATGATTTTCAAATAAATTTATAAATTTGTATTATAAATATGATAAGACGTAATTCATCTATTCTACAATAGCTGAAGAATAAAAAAAATGCCTTTTCTTATATATATATCCAAAAAAATCTTTATATGTTTAAAAATCTGAAGGTAACATTGGAGATTCAAGGCAAATAATCTTCGGTAATTTTTTATATTTGCATATATGCCACATCGTTGCGGTATTTTTTCTTTCTTTTCTTCCGAAAATGTTATTCCTACTTAAGAAAACACATAGGCATGATAAATAGATCGACATTTAGTTTCCCTGTCATCCAGAAGTAGAGAGGAAGAGGTACTTGTTTCTTGTTATGTTTCTCTCTGCGACAGCTCGAGACTCTGGAATGGCAGAAAAGCCTTATCTTTTGACTGTTGATAGAAGCTATTACATACATTTATTTGCGAGTGCACTAAGTGCCCTCATTTATTATTGGCAATGGGCCATCTTCTTATTTGCTTTTGTAGGACTTAATATTTCAGAAGAAGTTTTTCTGCTTTCTAGGAGTAAATTTAAGCAGATATTTACCTATTTATTTACTTATTTACAAACCGCCCAGTCCCAGCTTACCCATAAGGGTGTAAGGCCTTCCACAGGTCGGAGGGGAAACATAAAGCAAAAGAAATGAACTACATTAAAAAAGAATTTACAAAGAACCCCAAGGGGTGAGCAGAACAATTTAAAAATAATCGTTTACAACAATAACTCCAGAAAAGGGATAAAGCGCAAAAACACAAAGCGCAAAATATTAAGAAAAAAATACAAAATGCAAAGAGCAAAAACACAAAAAGTTTAACATTAAAAACATAAAAGGATTAAGAGCAAACACACAAAACGCAAAACACAAAAAGCTAAACAATAAAAACACAAAACACATGCAAAAAATTAAGATAACCAAATTAAAATCAATAGCATTTAAAATCAAACAGTTACAAACAAAAATCGAGAGACAATAAGCATTACGATCTCTTACCTACATGTTTAGAATGAAAAATGTTTAAAGACTCTAAAAGCTACTATCATTTATTAAATATATGTCTTATTATTACCGGGTTCCAGCGGCTCACATACATATTAAAGAACTAAAAATCTTACAAGATAAAGCTACCCGCGAATTTAACACCATGCTCTAGTACATGAGAAACTTGAACACACAATAATATCTACAGCTTACAACATTGACTGAATTCTACAGGAAACTGTCTAAGTAATTCTTTAAAAGAAATTGAAAAAAAAAACCAATAAGGAAGCATGTACGAAAATAATACCATATGATCCCGACAAAAAAAAGGTACGATTGAGCATCTCTTTATATGATATCCTTGATTTATCCTGCTTGATTAATGGACCGCTGTGGCCAAGCGGAAAGACATTGTGTTGGTGGCCGGAGGGCTCCGGGTTCGAAACAAGATTCCATTGAAGATCCGTCGTGTATCGAGCCTGCTGCACATTAAATTATACGTAGGGGGATACTCTCTGGAAGGGAATGGCAAACAAGTCACTACCCGACTGCGGTTCAAAATTACGATGTCCGCCCCAGAATAGCCCTTGTGTTGCTTCGAAACGGGACGTTAATATAACTAGGCTAAACCTACTGGATTAATTCTAGAGTTTGAGCGAATTTATTATCATTAAATAACTACGATAACTGACTTAATAACCACTTTTCTCATATGTGGAGAGTTCAGGGTTAAAGTGATCCATGTCCATGAGATTCTTTCCTGAGGAAACGGATCTCCAAGGTGATTAGCTGCATTCAGAGTAACAGTGTTCTTCTAAATGGCTTTGCTACCTTTCGTGTATAAACTGAAGTATGCATTTGAATCTTTATTATTTTATAACACCTCTGTCATGACTACATTAGAGCAAAATGGGCAAAACATGGACTTGGTTCAATTTATCACTTAACTCTCTCTTATCTCGTCCAATCTGGTTTATTATATTAGTCTTTGTAATTCCACTTAATATTTAGTGACAACAGTAGCCGGAGGTTGAATTGATGAACTTCTAACTTCGAGCACTCCATTATGCTCCACTCCCGCACTTTTTCAGAAATATTATTTCATATTATAGTGTACCAAACACATTTTTCTGCGTAAATTCCAAAAAGAGCCGTATTTACAAATATTATCTTTTAGACTCTATTATACAATTTAGTTTCATAAACATAATAATTAATATATTCAACTCGCAGTACTTTACTAGAAATTTACTTTGAAGCTTTTCAACACTGTAAATCATTTAGAAATTGAACAGCAACAAATGTTACTCATCAATTGATGCATAGAAACAACAAAGAGATTACTTTTAATTGAACTTTCTGTAAATCATGATACCCAGTGAACATACATCAGGAGAAATACATTCGAACGTGAAGCATGTAACAAGTGAAAAGTATCGTTATCATGCACGTATCCATTTTATAATGATCCTTCCTGATGTAATACAAGTTGCTGCAATTAATTTACGTCAACACTGAAGAACTGCATTTTTCGTATGTTGTGTAACAATTCAGGAATAGTAACTGGCTTCGAATGAAATTGTATGTAGGACTCGATGTGTTCTATGAAAACAGACAGTAAAACTTGTTGTAATCCGAAGGAAAGGTACAAAAAGTGAACAAAGTATATTTAGTCTCACTTCATTTGTTAACTGATGATAAGAGTTTATCACGGATAATTTTTAATTATGTATTCTTTTCACGAAATAAACATTTTCCCAAGATTTCTTCTACAACATTTTGGGATTATTTATATAAGTTTTCATGATATTATATAAATTTTTTTAAAATTTAGATTCAAATGAAATCATATATTTTTACTATAATCAATATTAGTGTAGAACATGAGATTAGTTTTTTTTGTTTTGCAGCGTTAATTTCAAAGCAATTAGATTAATACACAAGATATTAAAAAAATTATTTTACCTATTATGAATATTTTATCGTAGTTTTAAATAAAGACAAGCAAAAATAAAATATCTAATTAATGTAAAAAAAATCATATCTTTTGAAAACGGGCGTGTTATTTTCAGTTAGTTTGTTTGTAAGGTAGTTAATTATAAATAAATAAACTTTACATTTTATTAACGAAAAGAAAAATCAGGAACTCAGGGAATTTTTAGTTTAAAAATTGCCTTCATTCGTAATTTTCTCTTTTTTCTTAATAAACCATTGACACTCTTTCATTATGCATTACAAACTACAAAAGCATTTCTTTAAGTATGAGAGATGAAATCAAAATGATCTCTTAATATTAATAAGAATTAATTTAAAAACATATAAAGTATCCAAAAGCACATTACTTCAATTCTGCTTCCAAAATTTTGTATGAAAATAAGCCTAAATAACACGGTTGGTCAAACTTTGTTTATAGTTAAAAAGAAAATTACATAATAATTTTTTTACTGTAAACTGCTAATACAGGTTAAATCAAAATGACATGCATAAACTGTCACATGATTTTCATAAAATTCGCGTATTTCATATGGAAATTACATTGTAATCTCTTTTACATAAAGACGCTGATGATATTTGTTACAAATGTGTGTTTACGATTTATATATATATATATATATATATATATATATAATGGAGAGACAAAAGGATTGTGTTGCAATTGTATTTTATATTATTTTAATTATATTCCACCTTTATTTATTCTTATATAATTTTTATCCCTGTTAAAGCTATCGGTATTTTATTTCTGTCAGTTTATTGCATATGCTTTTTTGCGTTTTGTTGTTTATCATTGTTTTTTGTTTTTATGCAGTTTTTACTACTGATTTTATTGTTTATTGTATGTGTATATATATATGCAGCGGAAAGAAAATTTTTCATATATGCTGAGAAGTCAAAAAGTAAATTTTATGTAAGGGGCAGCTGACGATAATAGCTGTAATATAACAAACTGTTGGATACTGCATCAGCAGATATCTGTGAGTGTGCACTGGAACTTATGTGAGTTTAGCATATTCTGTGAGAGAAAGTAGTTCTGTATCGATCCGATCATTAAATAGGGAATATTTGTATAAGAAGTAGTTGCTGTATTTCGTGCCATGTAGGATCTAAGTAAAGCTTCCCAACAACTGACATCTTACTTCTTATATGATTTATTTTCCTCGCTTGAAACATAGAAAAAATATATTGTGTTTGAAAGGCACTGTATCCCAATAATCAAATTCACTGCTCTTCATTGGGATAAGAATAAGAATTTATCGTCGATTAACAAGCAACACCACCAATCTCAATTTTTGAAATTTTAAAGAACAAGGAAATACTCAATTTGTCGCAACCAACAACAGATGTATCTGAACTGCGGCGTTATTCTACTACTTACTTAGATGACACATTCGGCTGATTAGCATTTTGCCATGTTTTGCTGCATGCATTCGTTTTTATGCGAATAAAAATATTGAGGATATATGATATGTTCTGTGAATTTTTATTTCTAGAGAAATTTATTGCTTTTAAACAAAAATATGATATTCATCTTCAAAATATGTTATAGTTATTAAACAGATCAAATCTGCCATCGGATATGGTTGGAATAATGGTTATAAATTTTGTATAATGGTTATAAATTTTGAGACGTTTTTGAAAATATTGAATAATATCACCAGTTCTAAACGATTATGTACGGACAGATAAGATCGATAAATTAACTTTTTCTAGTTTTTTCCGATGCAAAAAATGCTTTGCAAACTGAAGAAAAAATATTTGATTGCATCTTTTTTTCTCAATGAATGTTTGAAATAGACTTTTTAGGAAGTTTGCTGTTGTTTCGGTGCAATCTCTTGAAAATTACAATGACATTACCAAAGTTCTACGTCTATATGCAGTAAATTACATACAGTCAAAAGCAAATTATTTAATGAATGGAAATTGAAAATTTAAAATAATGGAAACTTAAATTATTTCAGAAAATAAAGTGAGTTTAACTAAAAGTTAGAACTTAATTTATTAAAAATAAAGCGCACAAATTAACTGTTTATTGTTATTAATAAACAGAAAATATTATTCAATATTCTCTTTGTTATTTGATCGAGCTTCTGATAATCGTCAATGCAAAACATCTGAAAGGAAAGATGTTGGTAAAATAAAATGAAGGAAGTAATAAAATGTGCGGTGAAGAAAGATTTCCTTTTTTACAAAAGATTGGAAAGAGACAAAAGAATAAGGAGAGTAAATGAAGAAAAAGCGTATCAGAAAGCTCTATGATATGTAACTGTGTAAAATAAGAGGATGAGACGTGACTGCAATCAGGACTAAGGATTGTAGTTGATGCAACTTTATTTTTCTCTATTCTGTTTGAGTGCGAGGCCGAAAGATTTAGTGTGATGGAAAGATTGTTTCAAATCAATTGTCCTTTCTTCTATTGAGTGTGGAAATAGAGGTTTCTGTTATAGCAGAGAGTATCAAGCAGTGAATTAACTTGATTTTTTTAAAGATTTGTACAGAAAATGTTTGGATAATATTTCTAAAATATAAAAAAAATGCTTTTCATGATAGGAGTTAATCAACACCTAATTAAGATTTTCCCTTGTCAATAATTTATGCTGAAAGCATATGCAAATCCAAAGAAAATAGTTTACATCATCACTCTAAACATGTAACCTACTCCCCATTTCTAAAAAAATGAGCTGTCAGAAGATGGTCGTATTAAACAAATATAATTTTTTCTAGTGCTGGATAACACCAGACCATTATCTTGACATAACGACTTTTCTATAATCAGGAAACAAAGATAAATTTGGAAATATCTGTCTAAATAAAGAAATTGGAAAAAGATCTTACAGTAGTCATGTTGATATAGAAATTTACACATCATTAGGAATAAACTCCAGTGACTATATATGGTTTTACAGGCTAGTTCAGTCTAAGCGACAGGCCCATGTGATCATCATAAGGTGTCGGTGTCAGATCCGGATGATTTCAGGTTTGAAACCCGATTCTACTGAAAGTCCGTCGTGTATTGAAACTGTTACATGTTAAATCATACGTAGGGGTGAAATGTTCTGTTATGGTAAGGAAGTTCGGAGAGGTGTTTCAAAACGGGACGTTAATATAACTAATCTAAACAGTCTGGGCGAATGGATGGCGGCGAAGATTGTACCGCCCCATGAGTGTGGTAATTTTTCTTTAATAAGTGGATTAGGATCATGGAAAAACTCTCGGCCGAGGAACTGGTAATCCGAAGAAGAATATTTCACTTCCAGACTGTTTAGATAAACCGTGCGGCCATTTCAATCAATTACAGCCTATTTCCCGATGTCGCTACGCGTAGGCAAGTCAGAGATTGTGAACTTCAGTAGCTATATCGTCAATATAGAACTACAAGTGATTAACTCAAAAAAATGAAAAAAAAATCGAGTTAGTGTGTTTTTGTTTTAAAATGTAAAATATGTAGCAGGAAAATCACGTATATATCAAATAAAAGAAATTTAAATTAAAAGAAAACAAATTAAAAGAAAACAATGATAAAATGAAAAATAATGAAAACAATAAATAATGCAAATAATGCAATAATTTAATGCAAAATATGTTATTGTTTTTTATTTTAATCAAAATTTAATTAATTAATTTTGCTAAATTTTAAGAATTATAACGTATATATCAACACATATTCCATATACAATATATTCTGCACATATATTTTTACGCACAAATTTTTCTCTTACCGAGATGATATCTTTAAATTACACGAACACATTAAATCATTTTTCTTCTTTTTTTACTTGGTTGCATTTAACTAAATGTAGGCGATAGATTCGTTTGGACCTGTCTGTCCGAAAGATCCGACACCATGTTCCTACCTCATGTTTCTAGTAACAGTGCTTGAGAAATAAACGAGAAACCATGGCTGATCTCCCAATGGAAAAATATTATTTTCAAATAATGGAATAACATTTTATGAAATCCTTTACAACTGATTTAATAGGAATTTACTACCCATTTCTATTCACTAAATAGTTGTCAAAACATTTATATCAATCGATTTACCTAAACGACTAAGAGTGTTTTTTGTAGAACATTATAACATGTACTCTTTCAAGAAAATTTTACTAGAGCACATGTTATAAATATCTACATTTCAATTATTTTGTTAATTTTAGAAACATATTAGCTGATAAGATGTGAAAAGAGATAGAAAGAATTTTTTCTTTGAGAGTAGTGAAAATACGCAAGTAAATGTTTAAAAGCAAAATGCGAAGATAGTGTTAAATTTCACCATAGATACTTAAAAGGTGAAAGCAAAAGAGTGTCAATCTATAAAAGGAATTAATTATTCAAGCTGTAAATTATACACTTTTTTTTAATAGGTAACAAACATCAAAATTGCGCTGTCATTTTTTAATTTATTATAAAACACTTGGTTTTTCTCGATTATAATCAATTTTATATATTAAATAGCTAATTTGAAGAACTTTTTATAACTCACACGATAAAAAAAAGCCAATTGTCATGCAACTGTCTGTTTTTCCAAAATATATTTTATTTTATTTAAATACATCATAATAATGCATTCAGTCACCCTATTTCTCGGCATATGTTTTCTTTTGTGTAGGAATAATATTTGAATGGAGAGAAAGATATCTGAAAATTAATTTTTCAATAAGAGTAGAACAGTTTATAAAGACACATTATATACGAGTCACAAGTTTTAAAGTGTATTTTGTGTTACAAAATATTTAGTTAAATATAAATTAACATTAAACCAGAAATTTGAGCATATACGATTTTTCTCCAAAATGTTCAGGTTTTATTTCTAATTATTATATTCTAATTATTTTATTTAATTTAACATTAATTAATGTTAAGAAATTTCTATATTAAGAGCTTGCTAAATGGCATTTCTGTTTCTTTTATAAACAAGCGCTTCTAATTTAGCAACGACAATTTCTGATAAAATATTTGTAGAAAGGACTTAATATTGGACTAATTAAGAAAGAAACTGAAAGAACTATTTTCTTATCGAAATGATTGATTTCAAAATGAATAAGAAAAAGAATTTACTTTATATCTTCGAAAGAAAATCTATATCATATGAAAATATCCTTCACTGGTATCCATAGAATATGGAAATCTGTTATTGTAAAAATTCACTTTTAAAAAGTTTCATTTACTCACATATCACATGCCTCTTCTGAAACTTACTTGAAAATGCAGGTTCGTTTGAAATAACATTATACTTAGGAGTTACGTTTCTTCAGTTTTTAATGCGTTCCCTCTTTCGGAAATAAAAATAATATCAGTTTCTTACGTTTTTGACTGCAATTATTGATCACCATTTTCTCAATGATCAATCCTGCGTACCGAGAAAGAAATTATTCCTGTGAAAATAATCTCCGATATAAATTTATTCCAATGATTCCGTGTATTCGATCATCCATGCCATTATCTATACAGTAATCCAGACTGGAGGATCTGCTATTACAATTGCAGAAGAAATTTCAGCGAATTTTTCGCACATCCACTGAAGCTTCTACCAAATGCAAATCATTAAGAGCTTGAGCATCGGCAAATCTTACCCTCCAGTTGAAGAGATGCATTGTTAACGAAATACCCTTAATTGAACTTTCTGTAAATAATGAGAAACAGGTTGCATACACACACACACAAGAAATGCATTTCATGGGTTTATCCATGCAGAAAGTGGATGTTTGGTTATCGCGGAATACCTTCCATGTAATGATCCTTATTGAAGTACTACAAATTTAGCAATTAATTTACCTCAGCAATGATGGGCTCCGCTTTTCGTATGTTTCCTCACAATGTATGAAGAATAACTCCGTTCTGATAAATCTAAAGTGGAAAATAGAGAGTTCTATCCAAACAAGATGCGGGAAGATTGATGAATCGTGCTTTATTCTGAACGAGAAATTGTGTTTAAAGAAAACAAATGGACCCTAAATCTTACATCACTGGTGATTAATGACAGCAGGTTATCTGGGACGATTATGCAATCGTGCATTTCTCTGTTCAAAAGATATGTGTTCTATACATTTCGAATATTCTTTTGGAAATAGTGAAAAAATTTGACAGAAAAATTGTTTCTGAGATAAAGTTTCATCGCCGAAGGACTTTTTGCCATATTCTGTTGATGCGTAATGTGTTATACATTAAATTGGGTCATTTTTATTTATTTATTATTCAATATTTCTGCGTTAAAGTCAGAAGATTATATTAATTTCATTCAGTTATATTAGCGCCCTATTTTGAAGTTGCAGGAATTTGTAATTTTGAATGTGGTCATATAACGAGAACGATACCTAAAGCAGGACACAATTCTCTAAGCTTCGACACCTCTAAGAGAATTTTCGGCACTTGACAACTTTAATATTTGCAGGCCTACTTTAATTTTTAAATGAAATATTTTTGTGTGACTTATTTCATTGTCCCAAAATATAGGCGTGACATTTAGAACATTAGATGTTAAGATGACGCATTAAATCATGCGCATTTCTCGTATGTAATGTAGTGCTTCAAGTTAAGATAATTGCTTGCGTAAAGTTCATTTCTTACAATTTTTGTTTGATAAAACTGATTCTTCATTTTTAGATACCTAAGTAGGTAATTTCCATTTTCTTAATTGAGGTGTCAGTGCACTTTTCTGTCAGACTGAAATTTGCCACAGTCTCGATTCTTTGGATGTATGCAAGGTATTATTAAAGATATTGACTATTTAATCGTTTTAATATGATCGTTTTAATATGGTAACACACTGGAGTCCAAAACTGATGTTACAAAAACGAAACGTCTGATATCTTGAATACTAATCTATTTCTCAAAATTAAATTTCACACACATGCGTTCAATGCCAGGAGACTATATAAAACACTATAATAAAATGGAGTAAAATGTTTTCAATGAAATTAAGAACGTGGTCAACCAGTATGGAATGCAATTCTATTCTTCTAACAGCGAGGATTTTAAATCCTGGGAGGTCCTCGGATGGGGTTGACGTCAACGTAAAATATTTTCCTAGCGCATCCATAGCCTGTTCTATTGGATTGTGATCTGGGAACTGGCTTGGTCATGAATTTTGAGAATACTTTCTTTCTCCAAAAAATTATTCTATAAACTGAGCTCTATGAGAGCTAGAGTTGTCTTGCATGAAGATAAAACCGCCATCATTAGATCCCAGGAAAGATTCAAAAATCTCTCCTATATAGTAGTAGCCACAAAGCCTCCATCAGACTTACAGAGATGTATAGCTGCCTTACATGATTTCATTGCACACAGGGATTGCACTTCCGCAGATGTGCTCAGTTTACACTAAAGAGCACCATGCTCTTCCCAGATTTAGATTTACTGAGTACTTCTTTGTACTGAATGTCGACTCAAAAATGAAGTGAACAAGGGCCCAATCTTAATGGGTCCGAGGATAGTGAGCCTGGCAGCAGAACAAAAACGGGCTCTGTTTGGAGAAGAGCGCACTTCGTCAGTCGCTGGGTGTAAAGACCCTTATAACCAGATGTTATGCCTAAAACTCATTACCCGTAGCAAAATCCGAAGTGATTTCCCCTGCTATAAGTTCTCCACAGCACCTTGCATTAAATGCCACGAATCGATCACCTGCAGATATTATAGCTCTTGGGCGATCCTGGAAGGGCTTCTTGGCGATCAAAGTTGCAGCGTGGAATTGGTTCTGCAACCTCAATACCACCATTTAATACACTATTAACCATAACAACACCCGAGTGACCAGTAACAAGAATACCATTTTATCCCCATTTTAAACCCTCGTCTAAACCTCTCCGATAACTCAATTTTGCAGTAATCAATGAGTCATGAGACTTTTCTGCTGAGAACTACACTTCTATAGATAAAAACCCTAAATGAAAAAAACATTCAGTTACACATGTCCTTAATAAAAAAGTCTTGCCTTTTTAAATGTATAAAAGACAGTTAATGTAACATATGAGCTTACATAGCATTGTCCATTCAATTTTAAAATATTAGTGACAGCTATTTCGAATTATTGTGAAAAATGTGTTTATAACGTACCTATTGGACAACAGCGCACTAGTAGGAAGCTCTGAACTTCCGAAGTATTTGGCGGAAGTTAAAATATTGAAGTCTACAAATGCAAAAAAAACTTGTGGAACATTTTGTCTTACACTCTATTAAATGTTGAATCTTTTCCATTAACATTTTGCGTATAGAAGAAGGAAACTTCGAAATATTCTTTCACACCAGAGAAGGAAAGCCCCTCCCATTTTTCAACTCATACGAATATAAGATAGGTAATATGTTTTTACCGCCTGTGGGGTTACATATTCTTATCTTCGATCGTTAACAATAATTAATGCCAACAAAATTATCTACTTTGTACCTCTATTACATATTACTATTATAAATGGCACGAAATCCTATTTGCTTATTAGCACAGCATTTGTTCCAGTTAGTATTCTTAAAATGAGAGGAAAAGATTAAATTGTTACATCATTTGCAAACCCGTAAAGAAAAGGTTAATTTCATACCATGTTTCCATGTTACTTTACAGATTTTTCACATTGCATCTTTCTGTATTTCGTTAAAAATTTTGAATAGTATTCTATTTGTAAATTTTATAAAAGAATACTGTACTCGTAGCATTTTTACGGTGCCACATAGAAGAAAAGTAATTATCGATAGCATCAATACAACAAATAAGATTCATTGAATTTACCCAATGTCCCACCCAATACGATGATAGAAAAACATTGCGAAATCCTCGCAGAAACACTATGTCGTTAGTCAGCTAATAAAACTTGATTTCTTGAAAAGATCTAGTCATAAGATGGAGAAGATGTTTGAATTCTTTCCCAAAAGTACTTAAATGAAATTGGAAGAAAACCGTCAAGTGAAAATGGACTATCGAAATCATGAGTAGAAAAGGAATGGGGTGGGGATAATTTTCCCCTTTTTTCATTTCTACTCAATATTCTATCCGTCTATTTTCACATATATTCTTTTGTACAGTTTGAGACATGAAAGTAATTTATTTTGTGTTTTATATTTGGGGAATTTTTCAGTTTAAACATAAGGATGGAGAATTCTTACAGAAACAGAAGCTGATAACCCATCATTGCTCTGGAGCCATAGTTTTTTCATATGCCCACATCCGTTTTTTTTCCCTTCTACAAATATTGGCAATAACTTTCATCAACAAAAGTTAATATCATTTTAATCCTTTCTTGTTGAATTAAAGTTCTCAAATCTATCCGTTTGATTATCTTATAACAGTATGTTTAAATGAAAACGCGAGCACTTTGGAAAAAAAGAACATTAATTTTATACTTTTAAACAATATACGGTATAATAACTAATACAAATTTACAATGAACAATTATATTATACAGACTTTTTCCAACGTTACTGATTAAAAATAGAAACTTAGAAAATCTTTAGAACGAACAAAATGTTAATAAAAATGTATTCAATTCATTTTTCGCTTCTTTTGCAGAAAATTAAAATTTTCAGATTACAGAAAATGAAATTAGTATTAATTGAATTAAAGTTACTATATGTAACTAGATTAGTGCTATAAATATTAAGGTAGAACCAGCTCGTCGCGAAAGGCTGCTAACAGTTAATACCATAAAAGTTTTTTTAATTCTATAAAATTTATTGATATTCTAAAATTCTATATAATTTATTACTAAAACTAAATTTTCTACAGATCTCTCTTTGCAATGGCATAAGAAATCAGGAGCTAGAAATTTAATTTTTTTCTCTTTTTAAAAAAAGCAAAAGTAATCTATAAATATTACTATCACTGTAATAGATCTGAAGAATATAATGAGTGTTTGGGCTCAGAAAAATAATTTATTTTCGAGAATTGGCAAAAATCAATATACGAAATTTGTATTCAAGTACATTTTTCTCCCTTGCTGACCATATGTCACTTAACTTGTGACATTTTTTAATGTCATTAAGATTATGAATTGCTTTCTTGTATATTTTATAATATTATAATTAACTGCTTAGCAAGATTTCATCCCTTAAATCTTTATGGTGGATGATGTAGTAGTAGCTTGAATACTATAGAGTTTGATCGAAATATTTATAATACATACAAGATTGTTCCATCTTTGATAATTGAGGCAAAGTACTGTTTAAATATGATATTTCTGAAGCCTAGTAATTGAATATTAATACTATCGTTTCAATAGTGATAACGTTAATTTGATTGAGATCCTGCATAATATAAGAGGGAATAATGAATTTTTAAAATTGTCAACTTATGTTTAACTAAATTAAATGCATTTCCAAATGTTTAGCGGAAATGTGGAGTCACATTTTCATCGTTTAATAGTAAAATATATGCTACGATTTACTGGCAGATGCATTAATGAATTTGAAAAGTGAAGCAATTATTGTTATTTGCTGTAATTCGTTCGTGTCACTAATTAATAAATAATAAAAATGTATTTTATAGACCTTTGGAAAAGAATTTTTTTGTCTTCTCATTTTTTTAATGCACAAATTTAATTCAGGCAAATAGATCCTTTTTAATGAACATTGTACACATCGCTTTAAATTTTTTTCATTTTCTATATATAACTTGTTTTACTGTCGAATTTCCATGACTGACATTTAAATAAGTAGCGACAAAAATTCATTTTGATGCAAATTAAAATATTATTTTGCCCTTTCTTAGTTGTAGAATTGATGAAAAATTTCAATGATTCTCTTAGGAAATAGGATTTGTTTATATTCTTAAATGTATAATATCCTAAATTAAAATATATTTCGAAATATATATATTACATACATATCCAAAACAAATATCCTTTATGCAAATTTTAAAGATTTTACCAATTTGTTACAACACAGAACAATAAAACCGTGTTCATGAAGAAATTTGATAAATATTTTTCCTCTCTTGTTAAATAAAAATATTGTGATCAAGCAAAGAAAAAATCAAGGATTAAAACAGAATTTCCTTACCAAGGAGACTTTGTTCTCTTTCCCTAATCTCCCTTTAATACAACAAAACGGGGATAAACAAACGTGGGAGAGGAGAAATGGATGGCTTTTTAGCTAGCACCGGAACTGGTAGGATTTACCCTCTATGTAATGCTTCTGTGTTTACCCATACCGTGACTAATCCACTACATCCTCATTATTCTACCAAAGCAAAGAAGGGACAATATTTTTTCCATACAGCACCCACGTTCTCCTCAGCACAAACGCAAAAGAAGGTACTTGTCATAATGTAATACCGATTTCTTTCGATGATCGTGGAAATAATTGGAAGCTACATGTTTGCGCGCAGACTAATACTACATTTCTTCAGCAAATCGATTTGCACTCCACGCGATGAGAATGAGAATTTTCTTCACAGAAAATAACTTTTCCTGGAAATGGTCAGTGGGGCTTGAAATTGAAGATGCGAATATTTCGTCCTTCCCCCTCAAAAATCAGTTAAATTGCCTTTAACTCTAACCTATGAAAGAGTTTGAAAATAGTTTTAAAATCAGTTGAAATGATTTAAGAAAGGCATTGGTATCAAAAACAGTCAAAATAAAATTAATATTTAATTACATATCATTTGATATATAGAAAAATTGAATAATTTTGTAGAAGATTTTAAATTTTTTGACATGGCTTGTGTGAATTAGTAACTTAAAAGATTTATCTTAAATTTTCCAACATCTCTGGATATTTTGAAATAATGCGGCTGTCTACAATATACATCATAGAATGGATCTCAAATGATGTACAACTACACAATTTGAGATCCATATATATTTTGAAGAAAATAATATTATCATTCTCCAATTTTTTTTGGTACATCGTTGGCATTCAAGCAAAAGTTATGAAATCCACAAAAAATGTTTTGAGGAACTACTACAGTCTATTAGAATTCCCAATTAACTATTTCGTGACATAAACTGTTTATTTAAGCAATAGTAAACCAATCGTAGGAACCACAAAAACATAAATTGTAGTTTACAATTTCTCATAACGATTCAAAGTTAATTAAGTTTAACTTGACTATAACTGAAAGCTATAGTTTTGAATTCAAACTTTTGACTTTTGCTTGAATGGAGATGATATATTTTACTTGACAATTGATGTTACTGAATTTTAAACCGATGCATAATGTCTCCTGATTTGCATCAAATATGAATTTAAAAAGCTATTACTAATAATGCCTCAATCAAATGCAAATAAGGCTTATATGAAGACATTAGAACATTACTTCAAAATCAAGATTCCTTCGAAGCTTTTTAAATTTTATTTTGCGTCCATATTCCATTTCTTTGCATCCTTCGACAAATTATTGTAACTACTATTCACAGAGAAAATTTGAATTTTTGTATTGTATTCTATATGCCTCTTACTTTTCAAAATATAATTTTAAGAAAATCGAATATCTATGACATTGCTTGGAAAGTATCTAAATGACGAAAGATACATAGTTTAAATCGTTTTAAATAATAAAATATATTTTTTAAAAAAACTAAACTTTTTAACTTATATGTTAGTTCGGTTACTGCGTTTAACATTGGAAAAATGCAAACATTCAATTTTTCTGGAATAATTTGTTATAATAATATTTTTCTAGAATAATTTTTTGATGTTTTATTTGACTTTTTAATAGATGATTAGTTGCCCTGTACTATTGAGATCAATTTGTAACAAAATAAAATATTCTCATTAAAATTTTGGAAGTAACATAAATTTGGCAATAAGGTAAGTAATCATCACTAATTTAAATTAATTTATATTTTTGTTTGAGCAAAATATTTTAAAAATATCAAAAACCTAGTGACTTGTACGTCAGGGTTAAAAAAAGAAATGACTCTATAACAAACAGAAAAAAATGCTTTTAGAGAAGAAAAGAAAGTTTTACCCTTTAATTTTAATAAGGAGGGTTGGTTTAATCTTATTTGTTAGTAATTAGTTTTTTGCATAAGTATTTCGAACCATTGTCAAGAATATTTGCCGAAAAGGCCTTAATTGATTAGCCTTTCTGAGTCTTTCGTTAAAAAAGAGCTTAATCATTTTATTTGTTTAATTTCTCATCTGTAATGACAAACCCAATTAATAAAAAAAACATTGGTGATTAGGTACTCTGAAGTATATTGGTTTTTCTTGGAGATTAATTAAATGAAATTAAGAAAAAAGAAGTTTGAAGATCAAAAGAGCTGGTATGGAGAACTAAAAAGTCAGCCTTCTGTCAGAAAAAAAATAACGAACATAAACAAAAAAATATTTGCTGCCGTTTTCTACGTTAATAGTATATTGAAGTTATAATAAAATATTGAATTAAGATGAACTTTCAAGTGAACTCTAGTACAGAGAAGTAATTTGAAAATAAGTTTTTTTTTTTTTTAATATTATAACTACTTACATTTATTGATGAGAAAAAATTTAATAAAAAATTGATTCGAATACCTAATACCTATAATTCAGCATTGAAATTACCAACATTTTTCGACAAATTAAATCATGAGAAGGATACTTTGAGTAAATGAAATACTAATTATTTTGATACTGCTTTATTGGAAACTATAAAAGATTAAACTATTGATTAAATAACTTATAGGATACGTTTCAGTTCTTTTGTTTAAAGCTTTATTGTATTAATATAAATTATATTTGATGAAATTCTTGGTTAATGGGAATTTTAACTGTTCAGTCTGCAGCAATTCAGTTTTAAATAATTTCTGGTGAAGAAAGACTTTCAATGTTTACTTTCCACAAAACCGTGAGAAAAACAAAATAAATAAGAAACAAAATTTAACAATATTAACATACTAACTGCCTTTGGCGACCAGCTTGTTCTCCGGGAATATGGTTTCAAAACAATCTTGTATTATTTTATATTCAAGGTTTTCTTAACGAAGTAATTTTAAACTTCAGATTGTGGGAGATATTTAACCCATGTTCTATTAGTGACCTTGTACCTCTTTTGTCCATTGTCTATATAAATGTCCTAATGGATCCAGACAACTGACCATGTCTACTATCCCCTAATTTCACGTTTTCGGTACTATCTTCACTTTCTTATTCTTCTGGTAAAATATGCATTTGACTTCAACAGTAAAATCACGCAGCACATCTTATGGCCTGATAATGAATATTTGTTTAAGCAATGAAAACGGTTTGAATTGCGTTGCAACCATGAAAGGCATTGTTGTAAATTATGCCAAAAAATATGTTTTTAAATTTATTGAAATTCGAGAAAATATTGTACGAGAATTTATTTGATATCATTGAAAAAGTAATTGTTTGTGTGCACTTTCAGATGGTGTCAAAATGATTTTTATGTCATAATATTTTCGGAAGATATTAAGGAAAAACGCCAACTTTTCGCCTAATTTCTAATCAATTAAAATTTTAATTACAATTTCAAAAAATGGCTCGAGGTGCACATTCCCACCCTTCAAAGTATGTTTGTGCCAAATCTCCTAGCTGTAAGTCTAGCGGTAAGCCCTGTAGAGGACCAAGGAACAGGCACACACATTCTCCCTTATTAATATTGGAGATCGAGATGTTGCTTGAAACATGAATGATGAAAAGCAGAAAATGAAAGAGAAAAAGTAGAATTTTGTTAGTTGAAATACCAATTCGGTAGGAGAACGTTCAAAATATCTACCGAAGGATTCTTTGATGATACTAAAGTTAAATGCATTATTATATCAGCGTAAATGGTTTTATTTGTGTGGATGTTACCATAAAGAGTAATAAATGCCGTCCCAAAAATCAACATTCTACGTTATTTCATATGACCTTCAATGGTATGTGATGCAACCTCTTTGCAATGCTTGGTATTATATAATCTAATTGTATTGTAGGAATGTCAAAGATACGTACGGAATTTATGGGCTAGCTGGATCATTCACTTTCAGGTGCGCGGTCCACTTGTGAGTCCACAGAGTATTAGTGGGCCACGGAACGCTAGCCAAGAGTTGAAGTCACGGGAGCTTCAAGAGTCTTCACTCGTTTTTAGCTTTATAAAACAATATATTTTTATTCCTTTTACAGTAAGCGTTACTAATTGCTTACATATAAATGCATATAATATACATATAAATATGTATTTTCATATTTTTTACTTCTATATTTAGTTAGTGGGCCTCAACATATATTTTTACACAAGTGGTCCGCACAAGCAAACAGTTTGGGAAACGTTGCATTAGAGGATATTAATAACATTAAAGTCTTATCCCATTTCAGAAAAAAAATATTACTTAATTGAATCGGCGATAAGGCTACTTTGTTATTTTCGTCCAAATATCTATTTAATGCGTGTTTATAAAATTTGATAATATTGTGAACAGTTGGATAAATACTTTTGAATTTGTCGTTGATTGCATGAAGAAATTCTTAAAATATCTGGAAGATCACAGAAATCGAAAACTGTTATAAACTGTCAGTTATGCAAGAACTTTTATATTTGAATTTAAACACGTATTTGTATCGTTTAATTTATACAGTTTATTCGCTTTTAGTTGACCGTATATTCATTTCAGCTATTTTTTCTCCACAGATGTTTCTGGACATCCGGAATTTGACAGAAGTACTACTGAAAATGAATGGATACTAGCAATTCTCAAGTAGGAAGCCTTTAAAACTGAAGGAAAGTAACTTAATCTACTAACAATTAATTTTAAGAAAGAATCTGATGAAATGGAAAGGTTAATAAGGCAGATGACAACATCTTCGATAATCCTTCTTCAAAGAAATAACGCGTGCAAATGAGTATCAAGCATCTGAAAATATAAAGTTATTAATCATCAAAATGATGATTGAAAATTTGATGCTTCTAGAAATAAAAGAAAATGCATCTAATATCTCCTGTAATAAAGAAATCTTTGGATGATAGTACTACAAATGTTAAAACCTGTCGAAATGTAGCTTTGGATGTTATTTAAGAATATAATAATATTAATTGGTTTAAAAGAGTCAGCACTATAATGGAGGAAATGGATCTTGAAATGTTCATAAATGCTTCTATGAATGAAAATTTCCTTTCAAATCAGAACCATAGCAACTTTAGTCACACTACAATATTTAGAACTAACAATGAAATTGATTACCCCTATTTTGGCGATTACTTGGCACAGTTTCAGAGAAGCTATGGCGCGATTCACGGCTATCTCAGTTTTGCTTTCTGTATATTTGGAATCACTGCAAATATTCTGAATATCATAGTGCTTACACGAAAAAATATGATCTCACCGACTAATGCTATATTGACTGGCATCGCTGTAGCTGACATGCTAGTAATGTTGTCATATCTACCATTTACATTTCACAACTACATTCGGCGTGATTTAGATGAAACAGATAAATTTTCATACGGTTGGACGGTATTTACCCTGTTCCACGCACACTTCACTGTTGTGAATCATACAATATCAACATGGCTGACAGTTACTGTCGCCATTTGGAGATTCCTGGCAGTCAGCTTTCCTCAAAATTCATCAATATGGTGCTGTATGGCGAGAGCCAAGTGTGCCATTGCTGCTGCCTATATCATGTCTGCAGTCTTTTGTATTCCGGTTTACCTAACATTCACTGTATCCGTATTCAGAGGTGATGATGGGGACATAATGTACAGAGTTGACTTCAGTCACATTGCCCAAAGACATAACCGACTTCTAGAGAAGATAAATTTCTGGATCTTCAGCGTTATCACAAAGTTGGTGCCGTGCGTCGCCCTTACCGGAATCAGCTTAGGACTGATAAAAGTATTATACGAACGTAATAAACGACGCCAAATACTGAAAGGAACTGCTGAAGCTGATAAAAATCATGACAGGACAACTCGAATGCTCCTTGCAGTACTGTTGCTATTCCTCCTCACCGAATTCCCTTCAGGATTACTAGCACTCCTGAGTGGAATACTTGGAACCGACTTCTTTAACAATGTGTATGTGAATTTTGGTGACACAATGGATGCATTAGCGTTGATCAACAGTGCAATAAACTTTATCATCTACTGCTCCATGAGTCAACAATTTCGCAACACTTTTGCTTTTTTGTTTTTCCCCAGCTTTTTTAAGAATTTATCAAATACAGCAACAACTTCTGTCTAAAATGCGCCAGCTGGGAATAAAAGTAGCTTTTAGTATGTGTCTATGTCTGCTTTGGTAATGTGGCATTGGCATCTGAATTAAGAAGCAGCATTTGTTTATAGAAGTAGTTCTTGAGATTCGAAGTTCGAAACAAGACAACATAGTGCAATAAATGTTCTTGTTATTTCTGAAGCTACACAAGTACCTTCTTGAAATGTGAACAGTACAATATATCTTTGATTATCTTATGTATGTGACCAATTCTACAGTTGAATAACCAGTTATGAGTAGTTTACATACGGAACTTATGGATAAAGATTGTTTCTTCACTCTCTAACAATGACTGGGTTCAATGTCTTCGATGTCTGCTTGAATTAATAAAATTCATTATTAATGAAAGCGAACTTTATGAAATTTTGTATATTTGATTATAGAACCTTTACTTAAAATGTTTCAGGTTTTAAGAACCAGAAGGGTTTAAAAACATTTGTAAAATGAATGACTTTAAGATTCTTGCCAGTCAAAGAACGATTTACTGAAAATACTAAAGTATGTAATTCGTAATAACTGTATGCCATTCTGTGGCAACATTGTCAAGATGATGATGTAAGCATTTCAAACCATGATGAATGTTTGGAAGAGATAAATACCTCAAATATTTTAAAAGAAGCTATACATCTTTTCAGTAGTCTGAACTTTTCACAAATATGCTAATGATTAGAATTATAAGCCATCACAGTTAATTGGATTTTCATCAAAATTCAAATTATGTGGTAAAAGTACTACTGAAAACTTTTATATTTCTTAAATTTATTTAAAGAAATAAAGAAGCCACATATGAAATTTTGCAACACTACTGTCTACCCACATTCGAAAATATTTGACATTGTCGATATAACTGTATTTGTCAGACATCCAATACGTTTGATCATTGTACATAGAGTACAGCATTTGTATTGTATCCAAATTTTCAATTTCTATTGTGAGAAACCTGTGCATCTTGATTGAAATTTTTTATAATTTTGAGCATTTTCGTTTTAAGACACTAATATTAGATAAAAACATTTATGATTATTTTCCGGGGCTCTTTAAAAAATTAATTTTCTAGTAAATATCTTTTTAAATCGATTATAATTTGCATTGTCTCTGTTTAATTTTGATAATCGAAATACACAGGCTTGTCAATAGCATATTTCAATCAAATATGAGTAAGATGTCCGCACAAATAAATTGTTTTTTAAGGTTCATTTATCAATTGAATCGTTGTTGTAATAAATTCAATGTCTTATAAGGAAAATGTTTTATTTGCTGTAATACATTCGTGTGTATTAAATAAATAAACCTTTATTATCAATCCAATTAACAAGTATTCGCTAACTGTGTTAAAGTTATATTTCCTGTGGAAACTGTTTTATTTGTGAGCTTGTTACATAAATTTTGAACAGTTATTAACTCTTTCGATGCAAAGTATTTCTTACATATTTCAGAGTTTTTGACAGAAATTTTAAATGAAAGTAATTCATTAGAAATATTTTCGACAGAAAAACATCTCTCACCATGCCGGAAGACAAACCTCTTCAGGTTAAAGTTAGAAAAATGGATACAATTCTAATACAACAGTAATTAAATATTCCAGTATCTTGGGCTAGATAATAATGTAAAAACTTAAATGTATTCTGCAGTGCTCTTACGGGCAGGAGGATATTGATTCCTAACTTCTCAGAGATGGAAACTACTTAAAAAAAGGAGGTTTGTTATGTTAAGGCAATATTTCGCCTAATTTCAATAATTTTCTATCTAATAAACTTTGCTATTGCCCCTTTTTTTTCAAAGTACAGGCTCAAAAGTTGTTCCTGACGATCAAAAGGTAAATTTTACTCAAAAGTTTCTTCATGACAATGAGGTAATAATTCGTTTAATTTGTATTATCATTCTAATTTCAAAAGTGAAAGACAATTGTGGGTTAACGAAAATTCTTACCCTCTTGGACCTGAATGGGCCATATATGGATGCGGTCGAGATTGTCACCATCTCTGTAATACATCCCCCGCGGGTTCAAATACAATTTGAATTACCTTAGTTATCTTGTTATTATTCGTTACTGCCAGATACAAAAAAGGCTCATTGATAACTAAGTTATGTATTTTTTATCTTCATTGTTTTTAAAAATATGTATCATATTTAATTCAAAGTATGTGACATTTATGCATCATGCTGTAATAGCATTACGCACCAAACGATAAATAGTGATTCACAAGCGATTTCTGCTTCCCCTGATACAAGGGATTTGAATTTTTGATTTATGATAAATGGAATAAAATGGACAGATACACTTTTCAATTCAGCAAATGTGCATACCGAAAAATAAATACGTCCGATTTCAAGATAACATCAACAGGTTTTTTTTCACTTACTGAATTTAGTGAAATCTAATAGGATTACTTTATTCTTTAGATTAAAAGGGATATTACCCTAAATTGAATCAAATGAATTCGTTTTCTTACTTCCAAAATCTGATACACTTTGAATCTGGTATTTTACCCAATTAAGAAAAATTACGTAGCATAAGTTAAAAAGCATCGGACTTCGGAGTCAGTAATGCTAATAAATTCTTTAATATTTTCGCGTTTTCGTGGCATTGCTAGTTTTCACATACTTTTATTTCGCTTCAAATTTCCATATATTGTTACCCGTTTGTATATATATATATATATGTATCAAAACAAACAAGAAACAAAAGGCAATATATCAAAAAGAAGCATGAAAAGGAAAAAAAGGCAGACAGAAACAAAATAAATTGTAAATATCATGACAAGCCTATCATCAGAAAGAGAACTCGCCTATAATATTAAATAGTGTTTTTTTTGCTTAACAAGAACGAAATATCGTAAAAATGTGTCGCTATTCCCCCATAAAAGCACCCACCATGAAAACAGAAAAATTCTGGATTAAAAAATGCACAAAGTAGTTGATTTCAAAAAATCGGATGAGAAAAATCCGAATACACAAAACCTATATTAAAAACAAAATGAAACATAAAAATATTCACAAAATATAAAAACTTACCATCGTTGGAATTCGCAAAAAGCCACCGGAGCTGCACATGACAATGATTAATTCTTAGCATCGCTGAAATTCGAAAAAAAGCCACTGAATGACGCAGAAGGTAAAGCCGTAGAACAGTAGAAATGCGAGAATTGCAGTCAAAGTTGCAGTCAAGCCGGAATCGAAGGAAGACAAAGGCCCTGATGGCAGCATAAAGATTACAAAATTTAAAACTTTTCCGGACAAAAAAACAAATTTTTCCGGAAAACCATTAAAAATTAATTTATCCAATAAAAGCTTAGATTGACTCGATTTTGTATCTACATCTGAGCAAATAGATTTAATACGATATAATTGAGTGAGAATTGTGTTTCTGCAAATATTAATAGAAGTATTTGAAGACCAATGGGATAGTCGGTTGGCATTAAAATTATAACCCTTTCTTTTACAAATATATCGCTTTTTAATATAATTTTTTGAACTTGTTTAATAATGCAATTTTTGCATTTTTCTTAAGTTTTTGTTATTATATATATATAACTCTTGTACGAAGCTAAGAACTATTTTATTGTTGAAAACTCCAGATTTTTGGATTGCCTTTCTTCAATAGTTTGGATAATTACAGAGTTCATAGAAATGTTCAAATTTTATATAAGATCTTGGTATATATTTGGATTTATTTTTTAGATTATATATTTGTTTTGGTTTATTTAAAAATACTTAAGTTTTTGCATTTCATTGTAGATATGTTTTTTAATTTCATTTTCAATAGTCAGATCTGACATTTTATATTTGGTTGATATTACCACACACACACACACATATATATATATATATATATATTATATATATATATATATATATATATATATATATATATATAGAAAGGTAATAATGTCAAAAGAAAATTATGTTAGCTTTGACAATAAATTATACTGACAAATTGAAGGTATTCCACAAGGTGGACCAGCAAGTAATGGTCTTGCTAACTTATACTTACTTTATTATGAAAAAGAAATTAATTCCAATTCTTGTTAAATGTACAGATTTATTGATGATTTAATTAATTGTTCTAGAGAAGAAGGACACACACACCAATTACTGACATTTATCCAGAGTGTTTAACTTTAATTAAAACTACTGAAGGTATTTTTTTGACAAAAGAAACACTTTTATATTTAATATAAATAGGCTACCATTCTGGAATAGCAATATAAGTAATCAAATCCTTCGGAACATCATCCTGAACTATTTACATAGAAGCAATATTTTAATCACAGATGGTGAAAAACAGGGATCCTATATCGTTATATTTATTAAAAATGCCCTGATATATGGATTTCCTATTAATTTCATGCTTGCATATACTAACAAAAAATATTAACACCTTTAAAAGAATAGTACATTAGAATTGATTAATTTTAAATATTCATATCCTTTTATTTCAGTGAGATTTTAGTACATCTTAACATTTGTAGATGGTGCCACTATTATTAGAAATAGATTGCAAATGATAATATGAAGAATTACGTCATTATTTAAATGTTAATATCAAATTAAAATATGTTAACATAACGTTCTTAAAAAATATAAATCTATAGTTTAATTATTAATGATGATTTATTATAGTATATATAACATATTTTAGTTAACATATTTTCACATTAAATGCGGAACTGTAATTCGTATTTAGCTTCTGGCATTTTTTGCTATGACTTTGAAGAAGTAAGTATTTAGTTAATTTTCTCGTTCTTTTCTTAATATATTTTGGAGATTTTTCCTATATCTGTTGTCTTTTTCCAACAATTGGCCCTCACAGAAAGTTGGTGTCTATAAATTTCGAAATAATGTGACATGATCGATTCCTCAGGTCGATTGGCATTTGATTGTTGGAATTCCATATCTGGATTGGCTTTTTCATAGTAATAGATTTTAATCTTATTAACTTCCTGTATTTCATTGTGTGAATAATATTAGGTTATATTGTTAATTATAATTAATTTTAAATGAGGGTTTAATAGGTGTATATGATGAAAATGTTATTTGAGTTTTAATGGTTATATATATATATATATATATATACGGGTAACAATATATGAAAATGTGAAGTTCAATAAAAGTATGTGAAAATTAGCATTCCCACAAAAACGCGAAATATTAAATAATTTATTAGCATTATTGATAAATACGATGTTTTTTAAATTGTTCTACGCAATTTTTCTTAATTATGTAAAATACCAGATTCACAGTGTATCTAATTTACAATTAACTTCGTTTCTATTATGTTTCATATTTTCTAAATCTTTATGGATAATTTATAAAAGTATAATGAAAATGAAAAATAAATGCTATTTCATAGTGACTCAGGTACTAAAAATGTATTCAAAAATACTTTCATATTCAGAAAGGTTCCGAACAGCTCTTTGGCATAAAGAGCATTGTATTTAATAAATTTAAAAAAAAACATAAAAAATAAAGTAGATTTTAAATTTTCCTTTTTCTATGAATTGTCTTAAACACAGAATATATGTTGAAAATATCCCAAATCTACCAAAATTGTGATTTATTTGAAATTCTGTCTTTATTAATAATTAAAAACAATGAAAATCGCTTGAAAAAGGACCTTTATTAACTATTATCTTTTGGCTCTAAATAATTTTTCATTTTCACACGTTGCTTCCATAAATAGTGTTAAGAATGTCGAAAACTTCATAAAAATAATATAATTCTATTATATTGATTAATTATATAAATTAATCTTAAAATAAAATGAATTATCTCGTGAAATTATCAATCAAAGAACTAACGGTTCTAAATATTCCGCTCATGCTTATTATGGAGTACAGTGAAACCTCTCTGAGCGGCCACTCCTCCGTTCCGAGAAAAATTGGCCGCTCAAAGGGGGTGGCCGCTCTAAAGGGTTTTCGTTACAATTACAAGATAATTGCTATAATGCATAATATAAACAAGTCTGACACATATTTCTTATTTAAAATGAAGTTTGAGACTTATCTGAAGAGAAAATAGTACTTTAATTAATAATTTTTTACATTTTTTGAAAAAAGGGATACAATTTGTGACTGTTTTAAGTTTTTACCCTTCTCGGAAAAAAACCATTTTTTCAAGTTCGTTTTTCAGTTTATAAAGTAAATCTCTAACCGATGTGTTTGTTAAATGGGATGGGCGAACCCACCCGGCGGCCGTTCAGAGGGGTTGGGTGGCCGTTGCTAGGGGTTATTTTAACATTAAGTCTATGGGCCGAAAAATCCGTGCCACGAAAAATTGGCCGTTAAGAGGGGTGGCTGCTATGCAGGGGCGGCCGTTCGAAGAGGTTTCACTATATCACAAAAACCTTTTATTGAAATTCAAAATTTCAAGTCAATATAAAAGTTGCTACTATGATCATATATTTAACACTATGATCACATATAAAAATGTATATTTACAACTTTTATAAAGACATAACTATAAAGCATTTATAATATAATAATTAATAATATTTAATCATATTTAATTCTTTTATTTTTTTTCAAATAACGCATTTTGTTCAATTTTTAACCCATCCTTTAAGTTAATAAAAATCTGTTATTTATAGTCTATGTACAGTATATCAGTACAGCTTTTTGAAATAGCGAAGATATCATTTGTTGAAAGGGCGAATAAATTTTCTCAGGTGTCAAGTCATCTCGCTTCAACTAGGGAATGTTACCGTAGAGCCATTTCCAGTATAATAGGAGCTCAACTACCAAGTGCTTTTCGACGGATTTAAATGTTTCAACGCCAGAAAATATTTATATATAGGTGATAGGTAAATCGAAGGTTTTTCGTGAAAGGGTAAAATACCGTCAAGATTAATCTCGCACCTCAGAAATAATTGCACTCTATTTTGAAAGGTCGAAACGATGAAACGATAAATAAAGAAATTGGAAGTGGTTAATCTGTCAGGATATTCGTATAAGAGGAACACATATCTTTGGTAGAAGGACCAGATCAACATATTTTTGGCACGTAACCCCAGACAGTGGCGTTGGCAAAGTTAAAGTATCATCAGTACTAAAATTTATCAAATATAGCTGCAAAGATGATTTGCGATGGCATCGAAAGAAATACTGGGGCCTACAATGAATCAACTGAATTGCTCAGAAATGCTGTAAAACATCTATTAGAAGTAGCTGTTTGTTTATTTCATTTAAACAGTTTGTCTCTTAGAAAAGTTATGTTTGTTCTCGATGGACCAGCTTTTGGATCTACTTCTTTTAGTTGTCTAATAAGAAAACGTATAAGTAGATGTCGAGATTTACCAATTCTTGAGAACAATAAAATAGAAAGTATTTTTCCAGAGGTTGATTTCCATCCGTGAAGCAGAGACCAGAAGTAACTCTGGAAAATATGTCAGGCTGTACCGAAGGGCAGGTGAATACCTCCATGAGTTGGCAAGCAGAAACCCTGGAAACATCTCCCATGCAACATGGCTGACTCAGGCAAACCGAATTTTACGTTTATATATTGCATCACTTTATCCAACCCCGCAGTTGAATAAACTAGCTGAGTTTGTCATGAAAGTTTATGCTCCCTCAAGGTTTACTATAAAATGTCATCCGAAAATTATTTATGCATCACTAAACTTTCTTATCATAATACAATCAATCAAGTATTTAGAAGAAGATCTTAAGATTCATTCACCTTTACATAGAAATGCTTTTATGGTACTACTAAAACGTATTGTTTTGGGAATACTGTTTGATTCAAGGAAAACTATTAGATATCTGAGAAGAAAACTTGACAAGCTGACTTAAAACAAAGAAGGTTTTCAAACCACTACATGTTAATTTTCAGGAAGAGGACTAAGTAGTTCTTATTAATTGGCAGTGTATAACAGTAACGGAACCACTTCTCATAAATAATGTAATCAAGCAAGAGCTAAAATTAATCGTTGAAACAGGAACTAGACGTAAAAAGAAGTTTATATTTGGTTGAAAAAATTAAGGTTTTCATGTATATTCTGGGAGACTTAACTTTACATAACGGATCTAACATTTAGTTACTGTGAATTAATATTCTTAACTTTACATTTTTGTATTGAGAAACAAAAGGTTTTGTTTTCTATTTATGTTTTAAAAAGCCGAAAATCTGCGGTTTTGACAAAAAATTCAAATTTAAGGCCCATTCCTGGAGATCTAAATATTTTTCTATTTGACTAACACTTTTTTTTGGTAAATATATGAAGACTTTTGCACCAATAAATAATATTTGAATTAATTCATTTAAAAGCTAGTTTTTGACAAATATCAAGTAACTCTGAAACTGAGGGGAGATTTGCGACTTCATTGATCAGAAGTATACAAATTATGTTAGAGAAATTCCAATATTGGTAACAAAAACTTTAAATTTAGCTAAATAAGATTTTGAACCCTTGGAACATAACAAAGTTTTATAACAATGAAATGTATTTCTCAGCATAAGTTAATACAGAAAGGGTGTTTCAAAGTTTATGTTTTTAGTTGCTTACTTTTTATAACATAAAAATCATGCCATAAGACAAAAGTAAAAGATTTAGAACCAGAGCTTGTGATTGATTTTTTTTGGAACACACATTTGCTATGCCCCATGCTACGTACACGCATTAAATAAACCGTGCATATCAAATAAAAAAAAATTGAAACACCTTAATGAAAAGGTTTAAAGACGTACTGGTGAATGAGCAGTAAATTTCAAAATGCAGCTATCGTCTTAAATATGTTGCTAAATCCTTGAAACTGTTTCTGGAACCTAATTTCAACTTACTACTGATTACAACTGAATTGCAATCTACAAATGTGTTCGGTACTTCAACTGACACTCTCTTCTTGAAGCATGTATTCTACAAGAGGATGGCAATATTTGGGTCACAACGCAATATAATAAGGCTTGGCTACATGTAGATTGATTTTTCAATAAGAGTCAATTTCGCGCTTCTCCAGTTACTCTCCAGAATGCGTCAATGTGAGTTAGTCTATATTTCAAGTATATCACATAATATTAATTGCCTTTGAAAGGTAACAGATTAATTTATAATCTATAGAGTATGTATGTAAAGAGAAGGCTATAATTAACTGTCAACTAATATTTTGCAATCATATAATAGTACTATTAAATTTTTAGCTATTTCATATAAGAAAATGGTGATTTTATAACGTTTTTCGTACTCTACGTAAGTAATAATTCTGTTTGATTATGAAGTGGGTTCTGACACGCATTCACTACAAATATTGAATTTACTATTATTTTTAATAATATTATTATGCTCCTTCATTACTTAATAAATATCTATTTGAATTACATTCTCAATACTATTTAGAAACATCTATATCTTAAATGACTGTGAAATTATATTTATTAGATAGACATTAGCATTGAAGTTAAATAATCATCAGTGAAATTTTTGACGTCCATGTTTCTTCCATCTGTCTTGCTTCGAGTTATTTAAGCTCATTAGATAGATATAAGATTATAAGTGTCAGCAATACCTTTAATTCTGACAGTTTGGAAAAAATCGTTAGAGAAATTGTGGATATGAGAACTACGTGAATTTTAAACACTGTTGTTAAAATTTATAATGCAGAGTTATACTTGTGGCAAGCATTTGAAAGTCAATAAATATTAAAACAATTTAAAAACAAGCTTTAAGCAGAACTTTTGACGTAGACTTACGTCTCAAATGGTGTGTCGGGAAAGGTAAAAATTATGATGCTTTTGGTGGTATTTTTAAACGCATATAGCTCCGCAACCAAACAGCATAGAGAGTTGGTAGTAGTTGTATTTAATAGAGAAAGGTTGACATTGAAGATTGCAAAAATAATTTTAAAATTTGGAATTACGGTTATTGATAGTTGAGCTCCAAAGTTGGTTCAAATCACTACAAATTTTGATGACGTCACAGCGATCGATGCGCGCGCACTCAGACTAAGGCAATTCAGTCATCGATATGAAGTTGACGCGAAATATTACTCAAGAATTGTTGAAGTTCGTCGAATTTTGTGCTAAAGTTAAACACTTATAGCTCCGCAACCAAGTAACATGAAGAGTTGGTTTTTGTTTCGTTTAACAAAGAAAGGTACATATTGAAAAAAATTTTATATCGATAGAGTCACAAAGTCACACTAGAATAGCAGTCACTATAGACCATAGAGTTAATAGCCACATAAAGTTACTTTAGTCACAGAAAGTCACAGTTGAGTAAGGTAAGTAAGTCTACGCCTCTCAATCCCAGCGGCCATTTCGCAGAGACATCCTCCCGTCACATTTTTGATAAAAGATTTACTTTTAAATAAAACCAAATCGAATTGTTGCACACGATTTCCACGATATTAAATAATTTCTAATAAAGAAATATTTGATGAAATATAGAAAAATTATTCTTATTACGGTATCTCCTCTTTCCCAAATTCAAGTTAAAAGGCCATGAAATACAATACGAGCATTTACCCTATGTCTTTACGCCAAAATTTATATATTAAGGAAGGAACCAATGATATCAGTTAGAAGCTATGACGAAAAAATCCGCTTCCGCTAAAAGTTATATTATCTGCCTTCATTTTTAAACCAATGTGTATGCGTATTCAAATCTTATTAAAATTCACTTATAAATAACCTTTATTTTTGAGAGACTTGATAAAAATATCTGAAGCACTTTTAAAAATTACTTCGAGCTATAACTTGTTCTAGAAAGGAATGAATAAAATTCAATACACTTCTATTGTTATATAAATATACGAACGTTTGCCTTATATTCACTGTGCATAGAACAGGAATAAGACACTTTAATCTACACAGCTAAATCCTAGGCACAATAAGTAACATAATAGCCGAATCTCCCTTTCTCTCCCTGAGCTCATTAAGACGTTTAAGATTATGAAAGAAAAATCTTTCCAGCAGTGAATTAACAAGAATAGTTATAGTAAGTTCTAATGAGCGTTTTCTTGGTTTCTAAGTTGATCTTGTTGCATGCGTGTCACATTCCTTATTATTCTCATATCATAGCAGTTTTTAGATACTATATCATACATTCTTGAAAGAAGAATTCTTGCCGTCATTATAAATTAAGTTATAAAGGCCTAATTAGTAAAACTAGTCATCAGTTTAATTATAATATAATACTTCGTAAATTTTCCGAAATCTGTTTTATTCTGAACAATAGCCAGTGTTCTTAAGCGTATTTAGTTTCAGGTAAGAAGATTTTCAGAGAAATTTGAGATTTTTTTCTGCCATTTATACCGTCACTGATATTTAGTCACATGTATTTTGAGAAGCTATAAATAAGTAAGATGCTAACAAAAGAATCAGACATTTTTAATAAAATATAAAGTAAGAATAATCGAAATAATTCCATTAATTATCAAAGAAATTTGCATAACAAAACCAGTCCGGTAATCATTTTCCGAGCAGGCTTGTCTTTAAAACTTTTTCTTCTCCACTGTTTATGACATTATTTACAAAGCAACGAATGAACGTGGAGCGCATAAACAAAGATTTAACCCTTCTATGCCTCTATAAAGCATGAGTACATACTATTAAATCTAGATAATATAAAGATAATTGGTAGTGTAAAAGAAAAAGAACTATATTCCGATATGACAAATCACACCATTAAATATAGTTTAATGAAACTACATTTGCTTAATGAAGCAATAAACAAAAAACGCATGATTTCGAAAGGAAAATTGGAAATTTCATTTTCTTAAGGGATCAGTCACAAGCAATATTCAGTAATTTAAACTTTTTGACTTTTGATGTTCATTGTGTAATGCACTTATGCAGTGATATCCTTCAGATGTTTATCTCTAACTGTTTTTTACACTATCTAATTTTTAAAGTAGTTAAATATATATTCAAAAAACTAATATTGTCTTTTCTTGGGAAAGTACTGAATAATCCACCGTCGGGAGCATCCGGCCTGACAAGCATGTCTCGGCCGTCTTCATTCCCCCCCTATTCCATTTCCAAGAAAGTTAGAAATCTGTACTTTCTAGTAACTTGCCCGCTACCTAGACATCAGATATCTCCACACTGGCCTCACAAGCACATTGACCCCGAACACATATGTTTGTTCGTAATATTCCAGTTTTTTTAATCACGAATGTTTATCATCCTCATTTCATGACTTTATCATGTA
The DNA here is from genome assembly GCA_013235015.1 of Araneus ventricosus. Taxonomy (NCBI): domain Eukaryota; kingdom Metazoa; phylum Arthropoda; class Arachnida; order Araneae; family Araneidae; genus Araneus; species Araneus ventricosus. The sequence goes on along the minus strand of BGPR01000712.1, from coordinate 22,212 downwards.
AAATTTATTGCTGTAAAAAATAGTTGTCCCCAAAATATGTTTAGGTCAAAGGGAAGGAACAATACACTAACATGTGATGTAACACTAATACATGTGATGGGAAGACTTTCTTTGTCCTAAATTCTAAAAGTGAATAAGTATTTGGTACTCGTGTCTTCACTTCATGTCAATTTTTTGCAACGATATCCTCACTTTTTTCTTTTAAGTCTTCCCACGAAGGTCTATGATCAATTTTAGAATGTTGAAATTAAAATAAGTGAGTATTGACAATATTAAATTTACGAGAGTGTTTACTTGTGCCTATCAGTCCATTGCAGACGAACTCTTTCGCGCGAAAATTGCACCCGACAGAGAATTAAGTACTACAATTCTTTATCAGTTTTGTTTGTAAAGGAAGAATACATCTATTTTTAAATTAATGATTGTTGTATGCTGTGTTCATAATTATGCATATGATTTTCTTCTCTGAATTAATCGCATTACCTTTGTTTCTTTTTTATAGAGAAATCGCCAAGAAGGAATGGAAGGCATCTAGGAATACGTAAATCAGAGGGAGTAAGACATAATCAAGTTCTTGTCATGCACATTCCTATGCTGTATAGTGCTACACATGGAAAGTAGTCAAATACTAGACATGCAATTTTTGTAAAACTTATTATTAGTGCAGAATTAAAATGAAAAATATGTGATTCATGATGTTCTTTCCTCGAAGCAAAAAAGACAACCAGAATTTAATGCCATGAATGTTTAGCGATTACTTTCTGAAGCAGGATTTCTATAACATTAAAAATGCACGATCTGCAATCAAATTTGAACTTACAAACATACATAAACTCTTCTCAAAAAGAGCAATATCCGGATAATAGCAGCAATGACAATCCTCCTTATATCGATTTCGATTATCCATATTATGGTGACGCTTTATTGAAGTACAGAAATACATACAACTCCGTCCACGGATACTTGAGTTTTGCTTGCTGCGTTTTCGGAATCACCGCCAATATACTGAATATCATTGTGCTGACAAGAAAAAATATGATATCTCCTACGAATGCTATCTTAATAGGACTGGCGGTTTCGGATATATTCGTTATGTCATCTTACATACCCTTCACGTACCACAACTACATAAGAAATCATGTATCAGAAGAAGACCAGTTTTCGTACGGATGGGCAGTTTTCACTTTATTTCATCAACACTTCACTCTAGTTAGTCACACGATATCAAGTTGGCTGACAGTGACTGTAGCCATTTGGCGATTTTTAGCTGTCCGGTTTCCCCAGAACAGCACAGTGTGGTGCAGCATGTATCGAGCCAAATGTGCAATTCTAGCCACCTATTTGGTGTGTCCAATAATCGGAATACCTGGATATCTATCCTCAACTATTAGACGTTTTGATAGCGGAAATGGAGGGGAGGTGTATTTCGTGCATTTTAGTCGTATGTCGCAACTGCATAATAAATTGCTCCAAAACATGATCTTTTGGATTTCAAGTGTCACTATGAAACTTGTCCCATGTGTTGCTCTGACTGGAATCAGTTTCGGTCTGATAAAAGTACTTTATGAAAGGAATTTGAGAAGACAAAGACTGAGAGCTGATGCTGATCGGAACCATGACCGAACAACAAGAATGCTTTTGGCGGTGCTGATGTTGTTCCTTTTCACAGAATTTCCGTCTGGATTACTTGCGCTTTTGACTGGTATACTGGGAACAGACTTTTTCAATCATGTGTATACCAATTTTGGAGAAACTATGGATGTTTTGGCTTTGATAAATAATGCAATCAATTTTATTATATACTGCACAATGAGTCAACAATTCCGTAACACATTTGCCAATCTCTTCCTGCCCAGTTTCTTTAAGTCGCCAACTATCGTATCAGCTTCAACAGTTTAGCTGCATGCTTGTTGTTTGTCTTTGTAACAATGGTGAAGCTTGCTTCCAAAATATATTTGAGTGTACAAGACAAAAGTGTTAAACGTATGGTTCGTTGAATGTGTATTCTTGAAAAAAGAAATTTTTAGATTTTTAGTTTCATTTTTGTGATAAATTAAAAATATATATAGTTTCAAGAGTAGTATAAAAGATTATAAACTATATAGTACATAATAATAGATAATCATATTGAAAAAACTGTATCAGACACTCTTGCTCATTTATTCCTTATTAAGAAAAGAGTCACAGCTCTCAGCCAGTATTTTTTGTGGATGATTACAGCTTCTTAAAAATTGAACATTTGGAGAACAAAAATCAAAAGCCTCAATTATTTACTTTACATTTTTACATTTACATATTTAAGTAATTTAATAAAAGTTTTAAACTAATATAATATTTTGAACCTTACATTGATATTTTGATGCAGGTGCTTCTTAAGTGCTTAAAGAATTTCCTATAAGTTCTTTTTAATATTGTTTTCGAATAATTACTCAAAGAGTTGAATTCTCAACTCTTTACATTATTTTTACTCTAATAGCAGAATTCTTTCTCATGTTGTTAATACAATTTAATCAATTTTGTTAGAATATTTTCAAGAGTAGAGCTTCCTGTATTTTAGAAATGAAAAGTGTTTTTGATTAACATGAATGGCTGCAACATAATTATTCATTTATTTTAGCAAAATTATACCAAAAGTAATTTTAGAAATGCTCATTTTCCGTTTTCTAAAATAGAAATTTGGTGTTTAATTATCATCAACTGTATTATTAAAAAAGGAGATTGGCACTCATATTCAAATAATTATCATTATTTCATGAATTTCTAAAAATAATACCCTCAGAAACCTCAGATTTAATATAATATGCCCAAGAAACATTTATGTTGGAAACCAATGTTTAGTAGATAATAGAATTAGATGTAACTTAAAGCTCATATGTGTCGAAGTATTTACATTTGAATGATTTCTATGGTGCTCAATTTTAAGAGATACTGCTCTTTATTTGTATTTCGTATTGTCTTTAAAACTATTACTGAGAAAATAGCTAACGTAATGATAATTCTTCGGTATTAATATGATGTAAATTCCGATGTATTCCATTTTGTTCTTCGTACTATAAAAATGGTAATATAGTGCTGCTCACTTGTAAAAATAAATTATATGTCCTAAGTTTTCTTCCTTTCTTTATGGTTTAATTTCCTGAATATCAAGTATTGACACTTTTTTTAATTTATTCAATGAGTAAATTAAATGGAAATTTCTAATTGGTTCACTCTTAAATACAAAATGAAGAGTCGACCTGAAACTAATAAAATATAGTTATCATGTGTTTAGTAGTTCAGTTACATTAATGCCTTATTTTGAAGCAGCACGAGTGCCATTTTAGGACGAACATCGTAATTTCGAACCGCAGAGAGATGATGAACACGACGCCTGTTCTGGCACCATCTCTCCAAACTTCCGCGACACAGTAGTGGGAGGACGTATTAATCTAAATTTCTCATGGTAACTAATAAACATGAAAGTTGCGATGTGGTGAATAGTAAAACGAGGTTGAAGGAAATCCATCGTCTGCAAACAGCCACATCAATTTCTATTCTAAAGATTTATTCCAGCATAAAATTTTATTTTAATTTATATTTCACTAGCAATACCCGCACTAGGCTGGGCCGAAAAAGTAGAAGTTTCTTATATCTTTTCGCGGTAGTGCGGAAAAGTTGCGAACTCCCATCATTAAAAAGTGTACAAAATCTTATAACTCTGAATTGATATTTTCTGTCGTTGTTGTTGTTGAAAGTTGTGAAAATTGGACTAAAAATGGTCAAAATTCAAAAATTTATAAAAAATCAAAGATTTTTTTATCGGTTTGCGGTGTGCTTAAAAGTTACTTTTTATTAACAACACCACCTTTACAAAATTTTAGAATTAAAGGTTAATATCTTCTGCCACCTCAACGGTGCTGAATTTTGGAAATTAAGGACGAATTTTTGAATAAATACACGTTTTAGGTGCCTCATTATAATGCGAATAGAAACTTCATTCAATCTTTGAAACATACAAAATTACAAAATAACTATTTTTTGTAATCTTTTTTGGACTCAAATTGTGACATTTGTTTTCTGGATTCTAGTGTAGCTCTGATAAATCCATCCCTGTTCTGCGGTCCAACTCTTTTTTCTGGAGGCTTCAGTGACGAGTTTCACAATTCGCTCAACTGCTTGCGTGTGTGAAGGAAATTTAATTAATTCCTTGTACTTCGTCTTGTCTTGGCACTTCGTCCTGTATCATCTTCAGAAGTTCATGAAAACTGACATGTCTGAGAAATGTAGGCGGTGTGACATTACAAGCTTGCCAGTCAATGAGATCTACGTAGTCTGTAGCTCGAACGTTAACAGCAGGAATAACGAATCTACGAACACAATCACCATCTGGGTCAATTTCGCTTGCCATGATAATTCCTCTCGTCAGTTAATATAGCCAAAAGGGTGTTTTCTGTAGCGGCAAAGTAAGCGTTGCTAGAAATAACTGGTTCAATTATATCACGATACTTCTTAGGCACCATCCTTTATGGAATGATGAATCTTAATTCTGAACCATGAGGGTGCGTAAACTCTTAGAATGAATACAATGAAAGTTATCAACTCATTTTATGGATTTGATGTTGATATAAAAAACCTCAATATTCGATCTGCAGTTGTTATACAGCGGGCCAAATTCAATGTGCCCGGTTGACGCTTTGCTAGATCTGAAGAACAAATGCCAGAACTAGTGGCTGTGCAAATGTCTAATAAGTACTTCTGATCACAACTTAGGTTGGTGGGATCAATCCCTGTCAATTCACATTCAATACTATTAAAAGCAACAAGTGGCAGCTTCTCGCATCCTTTCAGGTTTCGTCCAATGTGTCGGTGTAAGACGAGGGACCAGAAGACTTGCGCTCAAATAGGTGACGTAATGTCAACTCGTTTAAATGAAGTAAGCAGATAATCCATTGGATTGGTCGATGAAGTTTCAATTCATGATTGCGAATTACACCATTAAACACTCCAGTGTTCACGACTGTGCCGTCACATCCCAGAAAAATAAGGTTGCTAAAATCATCCAATAGTGCATTGGTTACATATTCATAAATGCTGAAATTGGCCCAGATGGAAATTTTTTTCGTAGATTCGTTATTCCTGCTGTTGATTTTGGAGCTACAGACTACGTAGATCTCATTGATTGGAAATCTTTTTATGTCACTCCACTTCTAGTTCTCAGACAGATCAGTTCTCATGAACTTCTGACGATATGAACATGATACAGGACGATGTCCTAATGGACGGCTGGAACTTTATTAAATTTCCTTCACACACGCAAGCAGTTGAGCGAATTGTGAAACTCTCACTGAATCCTTCGGAAAAAGAGTTGGACCGCGAACAGGGATGGCTTTATCAGAGCTACACTAGAATCCAGAAAACAAATGTCACAATTTGAGTCCAAAACAGATTGCAAAATATATTACTTTTGTAATTTTGTATGTTTCAAAGTTTGAATCAAGTTTCTATTCGCATTATAATGATATAAGTAAAACGTGTTTTTATTTAAAAATTAGCTTTAAATTTCCAAAATTCAGCGCCGTCGAGTCGGCAGAAGATATTAACCTATTATTCTAAACTTTTGTAAAGACGTTGCTGTTAATAAATAGTAACTTTTAAGCCCTATCGCAAACCGAGAAACCAATCCTGTGATTCTTTTATTAATTTTTGAATTTTGATCCTATTTAGTCCAATTTTCACAAATTTCTTCCCATTGAGGCGACAGAAGGTATTAGTTCAGATTTATAAGATTTTCCACACATTTTAATGATGGGAGTTCGCAACTTTTCCGCACTACTTCAAAAAGATATAATATACTTCGACTGTTTCGGACCGCCTTAACCGCGCGGCGTTGGCTGTGGTGTCATGACTTCAACAAAATGAAAAATAAAGTCCACATACAATTAAACAAATGATACTTATGAGAACGAAATCAAAACAGAAATATATATATTATTGATTTTGCCCGCTTCTTTTTCCTCCCGACAATGACATTTAACAGCGGCAACGTAGCCCAGTGGTTGGGTCGTAAAAAAAGGCCGAATTCGGAATTAATTAGGAGGAAGCTGCAAATTGTTTTAATTCCTTCAATTTAGGTCTGGAATGAACATACTATGTTTTCCCCATCCGGCTATGTGATCTTTAGCCGCTGAGTGCAGATTTGCAGTCGGAAAATAGAACTTTTTTTCAATAATCGAACAATATCTCAAAAACAGCTCATGCTATCAGAAAGATTGTAATACAAAAGTTGTAGATCTTGAAATTCTGAATAAAATGAATACCAATACTTATTATATTCAATGAAATGTAAGCCCACAACTGCGCTTCAAAGTTTTGCCTAAATCGCTAATCTAGGGCTTGAAGAGAGAACGGACCAAGTTATCTGTTCACCCTGCCTCAACTTATTATATATACATTTTAAATTTGTTCAAGATGCTTTTATAATTATTTCAAAGTATTATTTAGTATATTTTGAGGGGGAAAATTGCTGTAATTATGATTTATCTAAGAAAAACATCACATGAAAACTTCAACAATGGCTGAGAGCGTAATGAAAAACAACGTCTTTTATTTTAACACTTATTATTTAATTACGCATAATTGAAGCGATATTAAAAAGATAAAAATGCTTGATATCAATTTCAATTTTTAGATGTTGAAAGTGAGTCATATTCATTTATGTCGGTTTGCTTACTGTTACTTTTCTCCACTTGCAATGTTTGAGATTTTCCTCGAAATCAACTTCTGAAATTATCTCCTCCAAAGATTTCAGCCTCTTGGTTAACTGAGTTTGTAATGATGTTATCTTCCGGAGAATTGGTACATCCTTGTCCTTTGCAGTGATAGCAAATTGTAGATAATTTAATGCCAGATTTCCTACAGGTGTAAGTCAAACTACGCCCTTTTTCGCACTTGCATGATATCATGGAGAGAAGAGCTGGAGAAGCTGCTGTCTTGTAGGTGGTGGTTGGGAACAATCCATGTTTGGTTTCTTTCCAACCGCAATCTATGGGGCTTTGGGTAAATCCACTCCAAAGTTGAACCTGTAGGTATGCACGGAGAGAGTGTTCATGTGCAGCTATTGTCGAGAGACGCTAAATTGAAATAATTTTTTACTAGTGATTTTTGAAAAAGTTTAAACCTCATAGAATCCAATGTTTCGTCACTGTTCTTTACCACACACAAGGCTCTCAAAACTTTTTATCCTGCTTCACCTATGTCATCCGGGCATGCATTTTTATCATAGAAAATGTTCACAACTTGTTGCAGTTAAGTTCTGTTCAGAACATTGATAAATTTCTTCTTGCCCTGCCTGTAAAGAGCAGATTTGGCAACTACTGAAGTCATGAAGAAACAAAATGTTGTCCCTTATGTATAGACCAATTTTGAGAGTTGCTGCACATTATAAGGCAACTTCTGTTTCACCTATAACAGGCATTAAGGAGAAAATGTTTTCGGAATTAGTGGATGCTAGCCATTATAACCAAGAGGCAGATATCTTCACAAACAACTACAGCACATTGTGACCTTTTTTCTATTTCCAAAGCACTTTTGATTATTAGATAATCAGAATCTTCCTCGACTTGCTTCACAAAAATACCTTCTTTTTGAAACTTAACACATAACATGTTTATTAGCCTTCGCTTATTCTTATCATTTGATAAAAAATTATCTTGGAGCATAGTGGGTGACATCGATTCATCAAACATAACATAACCAGCTATGTATTTCTTTGTTCGTCTGATACGTTCTACTAATTTAGTACTTTTCGTTGTATCTTCAGGGTAACCATCAGAAACTATTGTAGCCCCTTCATTAAAGTGCTTTTTGGCATAGTCAACGTATCTCTTCAGGATGAAAGGAAATGGTTCCTTTTCCTGCAACACACGATGTAACAGAAATGCATCATGAACCACATAACATGCTGAAGTGAAATGCACATCAGTCGCAGTAGAAAATAAATCATAAAGTCCTAACTTCCGGGTCTTGCGCAGTTCTCCTTCATCAAAGAGTGGCAATGGAAAAGGAGCCAGCTCAAATTCAAAATATTTCTGTAGCTCTGTATGAGACTTTTCCAGGAGAGAGATTCTTTTCAATGTTGTGTCAGGATTCACAGGAATTAATTCATCAGGAACTTCCACCTTGGAAATGAAACCACGAATAGGCATTATCGGTTTTTCCGTTTAAATGTATCATCGGCAAAATTATTACCAACAGTTTTTGACAAACAATATACTATGATTTCATAAGCATTGTGGCAGTTTATACTTTCATCTGCCACAACACCACTTGCTGTAGTTATGAGGTGTTCTTATTTTGGCAAGCGGTCATGGGATGAGAAACAGTCCACCAGTTTTTGAAGATCTGCCTCGTCTCTTGAAATTCTGGAATCCTTAGCATTTATATGTTGTTTAGTTGAGGCAATTGATAAGTTAAAAAACTCTTCAATTTTCTGAGCAACCTCTGCGAGAAGAGGCATGGTGGAATCCACTTGGTCATCGTACTCTCAGAAATACCTCGTCCTTGAGTCAATCCTCCTTCATGGATCTCATAAGGGTTTGTTTTATGGTCATATCTGACCTCAGACAGTACCAAAATTTATCAGAACGTCTAATTGTAAAAAGTCCGTCAGAGAAAACTTGTTGTACTCATTCAGATCAAGTCTTGTCTATAAGACCAATGATATCTTGCAAATAAAGATTACAAGATTTGGCATATAAGAAATTACCAATCGTTTGAAAATAGGAGAGCATTATTATCATAATAGCAGTGGTTTTTTTCTCCCTCAAAAATAATAAACAAAACCTAGAAATAATTCTAAAAGCATCTTGAACAAATTTAAAATGTATATATAATAAGTGGAGGAAGGGTGAACAGATAACTTGGTCCGTTCTCTCTTCAAGCGCTTGATTAGCGATTTAGGCAACACTTTGAAGCGTATTTGTGGGCTTAATTTTCATTGGTACTCATTTTATTCAGAATTTTAAGCTCTACAACTTTTGTAATACAATGTTTTTGATAGCAGGAGTTGTTTTTTAGATATTGCTCGATTATTGAAAAAAAAGTCCTATTTTCTGACTACAAATCTGCACGCAGCGGGTAAAGCTCACCTAGCCGGAGGGGGAAAACTTAGTATGTTCATTCCAGGCCTAAAATGAAGGGATTAAAACAATTTCCAGCTTTCCCCTAATTAATTCCGAATTCAACTACACAACCACTCGGCTAACATGGCTTAAACAAAATATAGAAAAACGCCCACAGACAACTTAAAAAATAAAGTTTTGGAAACGAAATCAAAACAGAAAAATAAGTATTATTGAGTTTGCCCTCTTCTTTTTCCTCTCCATAATTGCATTTAATATACTGTAGGAAAAAGATACAGAGTACGTTAATCCAAAACAATATTAGAAAATTACCAAGTGAAATTAATTACACCGCAAGCAAAGTATGCGAGGCTAAGATATATATTAAGACACGCTTAAAAATAATAATCAGTCATTGAGAAAATAAATCATTTCCGCGTAGAACGCCAAAGTAATGACGTCATCTACCGAGAGGAAAGTGACGTCCGATCGGATTTCAGGAGTGCATGCTGGGAGCTTAAAATAACCTTGGAACGAAAGTTCCTATTCGGTCTGCGAGAGAAAATGTTTGAACTAATCAATAAAAATATTCGTAGCAAATCGAAAAAAAGATATTTATACAATTCTTATTTTAATACAGGGATTCCGGTTGTTACTTCAAGAAAATTGAAAATGATAGCGTTATTAGAACGTCGGATGCGAGAAAATAAAATTTGAATGTTAAAAATGTAAAGGAAAAGTGACTATTTTTTAAAAATTTCTCAAAATTCATTAAATTTAGTTGAATTCAAAACAAACTTTATTAGAACGAAAATCGTTTGCTCTTTCCGATGGTGTAACTTTTTTTTCTTAAACGTATCTGAAACCATACTATTGAGAAATTAGTGCGAAAAATCATTCAGAACAACACAAAACATTAAATTAAAAAAATTATAGATTAAATTTTAAAATTCTGGCTTCGAGGTGCATTGACTCACCATTAAGACTACTGTGTGCCAAATTTCAAGGCTGTAAGTGCGATACATTCGACTGGACATCGCACGCACGCATATACACACACAAACATTGCCTTTTATAATATCTCATAAGCATTAATTCATATTAATGGAATAAATGTCGTATATGTTTAAAGTCACTGTATATTTTTTTCAAAACTGGCTGATGGGCCTTCGTTTTCCTGGATGAAAATACGGTAACTTCGATTAACCGTCACTCGCTTACCCATCAGTTTCTGTTATTTGCCCTCGTCTAAGAAAATACCAACAAATAAACATACATTTTTAAAAATGTTCACGGATTACTTTTGCAACACACTGTATGAAAATGAAAGTGACAGTACTGTATGAATGGCGGAAGTGACTAATCATCGGTGGCGTAAGAGTTGACCTTGACCTGGCGTGAGAAACCCATCATTAACCTCTCGCTAATGTATTATATTATTACAATACATTTATGTACAGTCGCGGAGAGAAAAAAAGGAGCCACCCAGCATTATTCTGCCGTTGTTCATTGCTTCTTAAAACAAAAGATACCATTTTACAGGAAATAACGTATACTAAACGATTCTAAGGTTGAAAATTTTATAAGGGGTCGTCTACATATTTCAAATTCCACTAACTTCAAAATTTGCAATGGCAACACTCTTTTTTGATGCCATAAATATATTTCTCATGAAAAAACACTCTACTATTAAAATTTTGGTTAATATATCATTAATAGCTTGGAAGATATTTGACATTTTGTTTTCTCGACATAAAAGGGGTCGTCTTCACATTTATTTACTAAAGTTCTCTACCTGCGTTTAAATGTCGGTAGTAGCATTTTAAATTATTTCGCAATTTAAATGTTATTTTCAAAGTGATGATCTACATTTTACAATCGGTAAAACTTGTAAAAAAACATAATGATATAACACAACTTTAATTTTTTAAAATTAAATTTAAATATATAAATAGTTAAATATTTTATATTTAAATTTTATAAAATAAAGTGGTATAATGATTATATTTAATAATGAAAACGGTTTCGAAATATACGCCGCCCCCTTAAGTGCATCGAATTAAAGGGAAAATAGAAAATGTAATGTAACTTCAAAACTATTCGTATAAATATTTTGAAATTTTGCATGGGTTTATGAAATAGCCATCTGCATCTATTTCTGTTAAAATTTATAAGTGCTGCTATTCAAAAATTTTTGAACATCAAATAGCATAAAATATTTCATGTGCTGAAAATTATTTTTAAATCAGAAATATGTAGTATGTAGTAAAAATATGAAAAATGTGTAGAATACTTGAAAGTATCACAGCAAAAAAACTCTAGTTCAAAAGCTATATTATTTCTCAAGATATGAATAAAAATTTAAAATTTTACTTTAGCATTGATGACTCAAAATTTTATTTGCTTATAATTTCAAAATTTATGGAGCTTGGATAGTGAAATTTGGTTTCTGAGCATAACTTTTCATGCAGTTTTGAAATCCGTTGATAAAAATGTGTGTTGCCATTAGCAAGTTTGAAGTTCGTGTAATTTTAAACATGTAGACGACTCCATATGAACTTTTTAGACATAGAATCTATTAGTAGACATCATTTCCTGAAAATTGTGGTACCTTTTGTTTTAAGATCAAATGAACACTGGCAGAATAATGCTGGGGGGGCTCCTTTTATTAACTCGACTGTACTATTATTAAAGTTTAGAGTGATTATTTTGTAAAATTAAATACAATATGTATACGTTATTGACTTCGAAAGGGTTTTATTTTCATTTTCGTCCCATGCCAGCAGTGGATTGTACATATGAATTAAGTTATTTCTGTTATACGTCCTTTCTTTTATCCGTCAGAGGTCTGGTTCAGGTCCGGTCTGGTGATGGTTAGTTGTTTTTTACTTGTAGCTCGAAATTGTTCTGTACTGTCATGTTTAGCTTATATTGCTTTTATAAAAAACATTGTAATACATAAAATTCTCTCACCTTCTTCAAAATGCTTTAAAACTAAAATCAGTAAACAAGAAACAATTAAAACTACAAACTAACAGTCTTTAAACTGCAATCATGCATACATACAAGCATTTAATTTTTTTCTTTACAGGTCTTACATTTTTGTACATTTATTTATCAGATTATTTTATTATTTCAGAATAAACGAAGTATTAAAAACTTATTAACAAAATTAAAAAGTAATGTCTGTTACATTTAACAAAATATAGCTGTATGAGCATTTAAACGCTTAAAAATGATGTTAAATAAAGATCTTTCCGATATGGATTCTTATTTCAATTTTTAGTTGAAAGACATATATATTGCAAAGCAATCATGCTTAATTTTTTGGAAACATAATAGGGGAAGTTTATAAAGAAATTTGACGCTATATTCAGAATAAGTGAAGTATTAAAAACATATTAACAAAACTAAAGAACAATATATGCTATAAAACTCCAAATAATATTTCCAATCAAAATATTATCCTCAGAAATTAATAAATAAAATATTAATTAATAAAATCAATTAATAATGATGAGTCAAAAATAATATTTAAAAAAAATCAATCACTTTGTTCAAAAGTTTTTTCTATAAAGAGTAAAAATAAAACTAAACTCAAGCAAAATTATAAGTCTAAAAGCGGAAAGCTGGTTCATTGTTAGCAAATATCCCTATATTCAATTAACGTTCTCTTTTCTCTGTATTTCTAGACCAATTCAAAGAGAGTCCTGACAGATTCATCACGAAAATTAAAATTATTTATTTCATTATCAGGAAACCTTCACTAAAACTTTTCTTATGCTTTAAAATATTTGTGAGAAAAATTTGAAGAACATGTACTGTGTACTTTGGATTTAGATGAATCAAAAAGATTTCCTTAAGAATTATACCATAATTTTGCTCTTAAAATAATATTTAGCATTAGACTAAACTTGGTTCCTTATCTATAATTACTTATCAAAAACAGGCATGAAATCCATTTTGAAAAGAAATTGAATGGCAACGATGAAAGTCAGAGATTATGTATTCTAACTAAAGAAATAATTTTCTATTCAATTCCCTGGGTATTATTCTGTCGTCCCTATATTCAATTATCCTGTTCTTTGCCCTTTATTTCTAAATTATAGATTATCCCGCATCTTATTCCGAAATTCCGCTAATCCTTCTCCCAAAATAAGGAGGAATTCACAAGGGAATGACTAGATCCTGTTTCTTCTCCGCCAAAACTATTTGGATAGATCATTCTGGAAGATTCCTAGTAATCTAATATGCGTTCCGATTCCGGTTTTTATGCATGACTTATTTGAATTTCTAAAAAAGTGTTTCTATTTTTTAATAGTGTAATAGAACATTTTTTATCTTTTGGTTGTGCTGTTGGACTTCTTCAAAACAGATTCCTTTTAGTATTCATTTTTATTGTTGTTATATGGAAGTTTACTATATTTCATTTGTCGTGTTATCTTATCCTTAATTTTAAATTTCTCCTTCATAAATCGCAGCTGAAAGCTTTTTTTTAAGTTCCGTATAAAATAAAGTTCATTTTAATTAAAGGAATAAAAACTGAATGAATAACTAATTTTTTACTTCAACATACTGAGTTCATCCATAAATAGCTAGTTAAAATTTTGAAGAAAAAAATGATTTTGCATTGGAAATTAATAAATAAGGAAACATTTTGTATTTTTACGATATTGATTAGAAAGCATTATATATATGATAAGATTAAATTAAATTACCCTATCCATAATCATACAGTCGAGATACAAAAGATCATCTGACATTAAACTATTAGCATTAATATCAAATTTGAAAAAGACAATCCTTATTTAAAATTCCAACAATCAAAGTGGCCAAATAGCCTTGAGACTAGTTTGTTGTATTAATATAGATTTGTGGAACTAACCCTCTACGAAGCCATTTGTAGGATAAAAGAAATGGGGAATATGTCCCAAAATCCTCTCAAGATGAGAATAAAAAATAAAATATCAAACTATTATACCTGCCAATATCTAACTTTATATAGCTAACTCATGTAACAAACATTGACATAAATACCGCTTTTAATAGAAAAATGGTATTTTGATTTAAGTTTTTTTATAACTAATATAAAACATTGAAAGAAGTATTAAATTTAACATATTATAATATTAGAAGTTAGATATATATATAAATAAATAAGGATTACTTTTTATATGATGCAATCAAAGCCTTTAAATAGTAGCGCCATCTACCTTTGAAATAAAAAATAACATCTTATTCCTAATTACATCTTATATGATCATAAAAAGGATAATTTAAGTAGGAATATTTAGAGGGAGAATAAATAAAAAGAAAAATGTTAATTTATTGGCATTAAATATTTCTTATTAATATAAGCATACAAGAATTGTTTTAGGATATTGTAACGACACGGCCGATGGCCGCGGGTTTATGGTTGAGCAAATTCGAGGCGAATGCAGACAATGAGTAGTCTTTCCGAATTTTATTACAGCTAGATTCTATTTACATACATTTGTAATATACATTTTCTAGATTAGAATACTTATATGTACAAAAAATTAATAAAATAACCTCGAAGGGAAGGGACTGTAACTCTGGTCGAGTAATTAATTAACTTCACGAAACCAACCTGCACTGCGCTGGAAAATTCAATCAAGTCCTGGAGTTCTATGTAAACTACTACGAGATGAACCCGAGGACCGGGTCTATCCGTAAATATTAGAACTCGCAATAACTGGAGGAAGCACTGCGAGTCTAGATCCGAAGCAAACCAACTCTCACCAGTGTAGGTAAGTCCAACTCTCAACTCCCCTCAGACAACCGAAATCCCCCGTTTTATGTCACGATCAGAGTCTCCTCATTAGTAAGATGGCATTCCTTTCGACCACCTGCAAATATTCCCACCATTATTTCTCCCTAGTTAGCTCTGTTCCTACAAAGGTAAATGTTGACCCTCGTCCATCAAATCCACGCTTTGTTACTCTGAATTGTCCACTTCCCGTCACGTAGGCGGCATTGTCAATCAACGCTTTTTTAAGAACCCTGTGGTCCTGTCTGGTCTCCAGCAAGTATCGTCGCCTCTGCGGACGTTTTGGCGCCTTTGTCCCTCCACGCTTTGTTATACCGCACCTGAACAGGGAAGCATTATCATTCCTCAGACGATTGATACTAGTCGAAGAATGTTGTGTTAAATTCCACCTGCAACCCTAAATCATCGTTTTGTTACAATATCCATATTTCAAGTAATTTTCAAAAAATGCATTAATATGGGACTGCTGACTATTTCTGTCCGTGTATTGATTCTGTGAATATAATGTATTGCAATATTTTTATATATTAAACGAGTTATGTTACTATTCGAGACTGGAAACCTATTTATATTGAACTGAAAATTGTTTCTTTTATCAAAACTCTTAGTGATTATCTATTTTTTTATTTCAAGATCAAGAAAATCCGAAGAAGGAAAGTTATCATTTGATTTCAGTAATATCAAGTATTCTGGGTAAAAATCCTTTTGTGGTTTTTAGTTTTTCTGTTGTAAATATTAATAATTCGTCAATGTACCTAAACATAATATAAGAGTTATTGTTAATATTTTTCCTTTCATGATAGTGTAAATATAAATTAAATTAGCTAATGCATTACTAGCAGGTCATCCTTGTGAAAGTCCTTTAATTTCTTGGTACAATTTGTTGTCAAAGCTAATATAGTTTTATTTTAAAATAATATCTATAATGTTTTAAATTTTTTTAATATTAATCACTTTATTTAAACCAAAATCTTCATGAATCTATAATAAAATTTCCACCATATCTGTAATATCTATACTTTTGGATAAATCTTGAAAATCAAATGTATGCACTGAAAAATATTTATATCTTGAATTCCTTTTAAAATTATATAGCTGTTGTTAATAGTAACCATATTATTTTGTATTTTTATTTGTTTTTTTTAATCTTTTGCAGATATTTTTGTAAAAGTTTGCCTTTATTCTTTAAATAACTACAACTCCCTTTCTTTACACATCTAAATTTAACTGGAATTTTATGTGTTAGAAAAATATGGGGATAGTTCACTTTCTCACAATGTAGATTTAATTTTTTATGGAAAGCTTTATTTCTACTATCTTTTTCTCTTGCATTGAAAATAGTTTCAATATTTGCTTCCTTATTTAAAGACAACTTATGTAGGTAAATACATGGTGGTCATAAATTATTTGACCCAATCCAGAAATTAATAAAATAAAAAATCACTATATTGTAAGAACCTCGTTTTTTTGGAAAACATCCATTTACTACGTTGCTGTAAGGTGTTCAAATAATCTTTTTTCCACAACCTCCAAATTTGTTGACTATATTTCGTGATATTTTTCCACTTAGAAAGTCTATTTTCTGATATATTAAGGAGGTCAGGCTCAACAATTGAAGTCAAAGGTCTACCTACAAGGAAATGACCGGGTGATAAAATTTCAAAATTGTCGAACTCGGTTGACAAGGGGATAAGGGGTCTTGAGTTTAGAACACTCTCAATCTCTAGAATTATTGTGAGAAATTCTTCCAGTGTCAGATGAGCATTCCCAACAACACGTTTCAGATTATGCTTAAATGATTTGACCCCAGTCTCCCAAAGACCACCGAAGTTCGGCGATTTTGGAGGTATAAACTTCCATTCAATGTTGTCACTTAAAAGAAAATTAGCTAAAGTTTCATTTGGGTGGATAACCATTTTATACAATTTTTTCATTTCAGTGCTTGCACCGACGAAATTCTTAGCATTATCGCTAAATATTTTTGAAGATTTTCCCCTGCGACTGAAAAAACGTTTCAAACACGCGATAAAGGTAAAATCTGAGGTAAGATCGGATACAAAATCTAAATGAATAGCTTTTGTGCTTAAGCATACAAATATACAAACATACACTTTATTTAGTATTCCCTTCCGTTGGTTTTTGAATTTTATATGGAAGGGACCACAAAAATCTATTCCGACATAACAAAAAGGGAAAGATGGTGTAACTCGTTCTCTGGGTAAATCTCCCATAATTTGACTCTCTAGCAGAAGTTTGTTTTTAAAACAAGTAATACACTGAAACACGACCTTTCGGCATACATTTCTACCATTTATGATCCAAAAGTTACGTCTAATATGATATAATAAAGCATTAGAACCTACATGTAAATATTTTAAATGATAATACCTTACAATAATTAATGTAAGAGGGTGCTTGTGGGGCAGGACTATTGGATGCTTCTCATCTAAACTCAAATCTGAATATTTTAATCTGCCTCCATATCGTAAAATACCGCTCTCATCTAAAAAACAATTTAAGGATTTTACCTTACTATTGCTGGGGACAGTAGCACCCTTCCTGAGATTTTTAATCTCTTCTGCAAACTCACCTTGTTGAACCAATTGAACTAAATATATTTCAGCTCGTTGCAGTTCTTTGATGGCAAGATGACCTGCAAGTCTTTCAATATTTTTAACATTATGAATAAATCTAAGGACATAGCACAAAACACGAATTATACTCATATAATTATTACTTATTTTAAGAATATCATCAATAAAGGAATTATGATTAAGAACTGTTAAGGTAAGTGGAGAATAGTCACTCGTTTTCTTTAGTTCATCAGAAATGTCATGTAGTGAGATTGAAGTATCATCATCACCTGTATCTGTTGGAAAATCAACTTCTCTCAAAAATTGAGGTCCTTTCCACCAAAGGTCACTATTTAACAGAATCTCAACATTTACACCCCTGCTTAGGAAATCAACAGGGTTTTGTTTCCCAGGACAATGAGCCCAGGCATTTGTATCACACAGACTCTGAATTTCGGTCACTCGATTGGACACGAATGACTTCCATCTCTTACTCGATCCCTTGATCCAATGTAATGTGATTTTAGAGTCGGTCCAAAAGAAAACTTTAGAAGGCCTTTTGAGATCGACTATTGCTTTCACTTTACTTGCTAGTCGGGCGGCAAGCAATGCACCTAGTAATTCGAGTCGCGGCATGGTGATTTTGGTTAGAGGAGCAACTCGGCTTTTTGACACTAGAAGGTTCACTTCGACGTTGCAGTCTTTCACAACTCTTGTATATATAACAACACCATAAGCCTTTTGGCTGGCATCACAAAAACAGTGAAGTTCTAAGACGTCAGTGGGTTCTCCGGTAGAAGCACTGAGCACATATCTAGGGACTTGTAGTTCGGAAAGACGAGGAACCTCGGAAACCCATTGACACCACGTTTTTTGAATATCCGGGGGCAGTTTTTCGTCCCAAGAAATTTCCTTCATCCACAAAACTTGGAGGATGCACTTCACACGAATGATAAATGGAGAAAGTAGACCTAGTGGATAAAAAATCTTTCCTATTGCACGCAGAAGGTGACGTTTCGTATTCTCATTGTTTGATAGGCTGTCCACTAAACTCTGCGTTCCCACGATCAGATAATCTTCAACAGTATTCCACATCATCCCTAAAACTTTTGTTGAATTGGCTCTCGGACTAATAGGGTTATCCTGCAGTTGATTTTCTAAACCTTCACGTTTCCACAACTGCCTCAATTCGCCGCTATTTGTTGTCCACTTCCTCAACACCATGCTAGCTTGGTCCATTATGGATACAGCTTGCGTAGAAATTTCTAATGCATCTTGCAACTTACAGCTCCAGAAATGAAGTCATCGACATAAAAACATCGATTCAAACATTCTGTCGTGGTCGGGAACTCATCATGGAATTTTTTCAGGTGCGTTTTGATGCTGGCAGAAAGGAGAAATGGGCTGGATCTTACTCCGAAGAGTACACGATTAAATCTATAAACTTGAAGAGTATCGTTTTCTGTCCATAGGAAACGCACTGCATCTCTGTCTTTTTCAGCTAGCGTTAATTGTAAAAACGCTTTCTCAATATCAGATATAAATGCGAATTTGTTCAATCTAAATTTTATTAGAATATCAAATATATTCAAGTTTGGGCCAGGCCAAAGACAATCATTCAAACTCAAGTGCTGAAAGCTATGACTTGAACTCGCGTCGAAAACAATACGAATTTTTGTAGTCGAACTCTCATCCCTAAACACTGGTTGGTGAGCCATATAGAAAACCGGTTTGTTTATAGGGTTTTCAGAATTAGGCACTTTTTCTATTATGCCATTCTTCTCATAGTCATGCAAGGTTTCACGATATTGCAAGTTTAGATCAGGATTTTTCTTAAATCTCCGAACAAGTGAATCTAGTCTCTTTTTCGCAACACTATAATTATCATTAAGCTCATGCCAATCCCTTTTCCATGGTAATTCAACCTCATAACGGTTATCCTTGTAGCGAACAGTTTTTTCAAATGTCTCTAAAGATTGATCTACCTCATTGTAACTAGGATCATCTTTAATTCCTATTGACTCAAGCTGCCAAAATTTTTTGATGTCATTTCCTATATCACTACAATCATAAATGAGCCCACAATGAGTATATTTCATTTTTTCGGATTGTGAATTTGAAGTGCTACCAGTGGCTATAAAGCCAAACACAGAGTTCTGAAATTTTAGTACAGAATTGGGCATTTCAACTTGTCCGAATCTCAAGAGTTGGTAAAATACCTCTGCTCCCAATAACACATCAATTTTCCCAGGTCGATAAAAATAAGGATCCGCGAGTTTTATATTCAAGGGCAAATGCTCATTAGGAATTTGCAAAGAATCAATAGGGATCATACTTGAGATTTTAGGAACACATAAAAATTCTAATTGCACCTCAAAGTCATTTTTATTAGAAACTACGGTGCATACTCTAGAACTCACATTTACTTTAGCACTATTCAAACCAGAAACCGCAATGGATATTTTTTTCCTTTTTAATTTGCAATAAATCAGCGAACTCTGTTGTTATGAATGAACACATGGATCCGACGTCTAGTAAAGCTCTCGCTGATTTTAAGTTTCCAAAGCAATCTCTTACAAAAATATTGGCAGTTGAGAGAATTGCTGTTTTTGTCTGTCTCACCTCGCCTCCACTCACAGCTGCACCGGAAAATACATTACGCTCATATGACGATTCAAAGTTCGCAGCGTTAGGATTGAGACTTGATGACGCCGTGTTGCTCTGAGAATTTATACCATCTCCGATTTCCGGTCTTTCAATTCTGTTTTGTTTTTCATTCTCGTAATGAAGCAATGTTGAATGTTTTTTAGAACATTTTTGACATCGAAAAGTCGACGAAAGTTACGAATTCACATCTATCATGCACAGAAAGATTTATAAATTCTGGACATTTATACAGTCCGTGAAATTCTTCTCTCTGGCATTTTACACATTTGAATTTTGTACTTTTTGTATTAGATGTTGAAACCATACTCGTAACTTTATTTTGAAAATTATGATTCTTTTTTACTTCTTTTATTTTACTGTTTTGAAGGGTTCTCGCTTGGCTTTGCAAAAACGAAAGTAATTGCTTTAAAGTACCAAAGTCTTCGGAATTATTCAGTTCTTTCTCCCACCAATAACGAGTTGATTTATCTAGCTTTTCAACAATTATAAACACGATCATTGTTTCTGACAAATTTTCTACTTTATAATGTGGAACCTCTAGAGATCGAATACACTCATTCGTTATATCGATTAAATTGAAGATGGCACTAGATGATTCACTTATATTAGGTTGACTCAAAAGTTTTTTGATTATGGCATTCAATAGTTCCCGTTTGTTTGAATACCTATCTTCTAAGAGTTTCCATGCGATATCAAAATTAGCATCAGAAATAGAGATTGACTGTATAACTCGCAAAGCTTCATCCCTACAACTAGCTTTAAGATACTGTAATTTCATGGAGTTTGAAATGGATTTATTTTCAATTACACTTGCGACGAACATGTCTTTAAACATGATCCAGTTCTCAATTTTACCATTAAATGTTGGTACGGATAGTGTCGGTAATTTTACGTCCGACAGAACACTTGCATTACAGCTTGACACAGATGAAATAGAATGTTCAGGGTCAGTTTTATTCATTTTACGATTAACATTCAATCTCAATTCATCTATCGAATCGTCTATGGTTTCTTTCTCTTTAATGAAATCATCTAACTCTTCTGGTTTGCAGGTTACAAAAATTGAATCGAATAATAACTTAAAGTCATTGAATAAATCACTAGTTTTAGATTCAAATAATCGCAAGGCGATTGAATCTGCATCCTTTATTGCCGAAGCAACTTTATCTCTGAGCCTTGTTAACGCGGTTTTCAGCACTTTCTTTTTCGTTTTTAAAGGCTCCATTATAAATTGATTTTTGAATCTCAAGTTCGAATAATTATTGGAAAGAGAGCTCACCTGCACGTTCGACGGACCATCTGAACAGTATCACAAAAGAATTTGCTGGTTCTGGTGTGGATTTGATTTCTCTTGAAAAGGATTACACTCTACTTTCCAATAACCAACTCTTTATTACGATCACAAGACTTACACTGACAGTAGAAGCAATAATGACTCCCGGTGGTGCAACACACAAGTCGTGCGCGCCACCTATTGGATAAAATGTTTCCAACTTCTTAACACATGTAATGCGCTGTTACGGCGAACTCAATTTGCTACAACGGAAAATTCCAAACGCAAGTGCCAAAATGGCTACCGTACAATAGGATGCATGTCCCTGCTCATACGAAAGTGAATCAATTGTAACAGTTCAAATATGTTATCTCCTAGAATATCGAAATTGTCAGTTTCCAAGCAAGAATTTCACCAATCGTTGGCATAAACAACTTAAGGAAACAGGAAACTCCATGGAGTGTTGGTATGCACGGTACCCATTTTGTCAATTGTGTTGAAAATCTTCCGCTGTAACAGATTTAGTGCGTTGCTACATTAAATGATATTTGTTATTATTAATTTTTCAAATGTGTGCACTAATTTATGAACACCCTGTATGTATGTATTCAGGTAAAGGTGATAGGGTAACAATAAATAACGTCACCCCGTCCTACAATTGCATCCGGGTACACATGAAAGCCCGGCCAGCACGACAGCATAGTCAGGCACTGAAGTTCCTGCATTAAAGCCCCCATTACGAGAGGCTGATGCAACAACCCCGCGGATAAAAGGGGTACGACCTCTCTGCGGAGATGGGCCCAAGGAGCC